>JAUESH010000008.1:12488890-12513992 GCA_032275165.1 Synergus magnus | reverse complement strand
ATTTCTTGTATGTACTTTTATTGTGTTGGTATCCTAATTTTTGATACACTAGTCGGGATGTCGAAATGTTAGAATAACTGGTTTGTTGTTTTGTATGATTTTTATATCAAATCATGGCTAAAGCAATACTTTATCTAATCATCAGAACTTGATTTATAAATCATTAGAGATTGATGGATGGTAATATAAAATTGTAATGGTTACATCAGCTGTTGTTGTAGGGAGTCTTCCAGTTAAGAGTTGTTGTAATTATTGATCCATCTAATATCTTAAGGAATAGATTGTTATCAACGAAGGAAATGAGTTGCAAATAGAAGTGATGACAAAGGAAAATATTGTCACCTAATAAAGTCAGAAAATTTGAATGATGCTTTTCTTTTAAATTGAACTGCTTAAAATTAAATGCTCATATAAAATTCAACAATTTAGGTATGAATTTTCAATTGAAATATTTAGGATTTAAACAAATATTTCAAGTCTTTTGTATCGGAAATTTTGGGTCTTCGATTTTTAAATTCTTACAATTTTAAGTCCCTGAAATGAATTTTTAATCTGTAATCTCTAAACTGACGATATTTTGAAAAATGTGTCCTTGTTTGTAGGAGTTGTGAGTCATCAGATATCCGAATTGACTCATATTTTCTTCCATTTTTCCGAGATACTCATCCTTGACATCAACGAATGCATTATTTGAGAGATTCCTATTGTTCTGTTCTATTTTGGATCTAATCACCCACATAATGCCCAAAATGATACGTTTTTAGACTAATTCTGAAACAAGGACACAACTAGTGAACTAGATTCTGAAAAAAGTCTTAAATAGTACTACTTGTTGAACATTTTTCCTATGAAAAATTTTTGGAACGTTCTTTGATAGATATTAAATATAAATTAATAGAAAAGATTTATGTAAAAAAAGGATATAAAAAAACTGAGTTTCAGGGAAATTGGAAGGTCATTTCTTTCTCGGAAAATGTTGTGGATTCAGCGAAATGAGTTACTGACTGAACATTGCAACTGTTTGCTTTTCCACAGAACACGTTCGTCAGTATTTTCGGTGTGTTATTTTCCTCTAAAATTTGGTTTGTTCTTTATGAAATATTCAAACAGAAATAGTAGATTCCAAGTTCGCTGGACTCGGTTTTGCTTTTTTAGTAAACAGATGCTGTTTGCCCGAATATAAACGAGAATAAATCTGGATTCAAAATTATTTACCCACTCGTTTATTCAATTATATTACTCACTAAAAGTTCTTCACTTTACTTAAAAATGAAACGACTTTTGTCTGAGAAATCGATTGATTCAATTGGAATTGCGTTTATTAGTCACGTCAAGTTTTTGCAATTTCATCTTACTTGATTCTAAATTTTACTCCTCCACTTGATTTGTGTCTTTATTGAATAATTATCCAATATGTTCTGTATCAAATATAGTCGAATATCGAATTTATGTCGAAATTGAATATTATATCCTTAAAATGGCGTCGTTTATTCATGTTAACATAAAAGAAATGTTTCTCAAAAACATGTAATGAATGTGGAATTTCTTCATTAAAGGTAGATTAAAAGGGCTTTTCATCATTCAAACTATGATCCTCACGCTTTGGTTTCTACTTTGACGCGATTCGATAAACGGTTACGTGATCGTTAGAATGCTAATGGGATTAACGTTTGTGTTCTGCACCGAGTTCTGAGCTTGTAATAGACTCAAATGTGTACTCGTCGCCCTCTGAAACACTCACAAAGTCTCAATGCAACAGCCTCGTTTGATATTCGAAGTTAATGACTTTACATGAATCATCAAAGAAATTTCAATGACAATTTTCCCTGGAATTTGCTTCTCAACTCAAAGGCTTCTGCTAACTCTCTTATTTCCTTTTTTAAATTCACCCGGTTTACTTAAATTGCAGATCCTGATTCCTGAAAACGAGTAATGTAACAAAAGAATATTTCTTTGAAAAAAACTGATCAGAGGAAAAATGTTTTTGTTACTTTTTTCTATGAGGTTTATGAATGGCCCTTAATCGCTTCTATAGCACTTTTTATTTTCAGTTTGATCACCTTTTCCTTTTTATAAAAAACTTTCTGTTTTTTCTTGTGGGTGAACGGTCGAGTATCTTTTCATAGTCATGTTACTGGAAAGCTGTCTAAAGGACAAAAAAGTGGCCTTGTGAGTTCACATATAAAGTTATTCTAGCGGAGCGAATCTCGCCTAATAGGTTTATGTTGTATCTGTGGACATGGAGGTTTCCTGAGTGATCTCAGGGGATAAACTCGACTAACGAGGCAATTCATTATGCATTTTCGTACAGAACATTCCCTGTTAGAGTTGACTGAATTATTGTTACGTTCATTAGTTGACTATTATACAGTTGCAATTTCAAACGTTTAGTATATAGTCAGTTTAGATTTAGTATATACGTTTAGTAATAGATTTTAGAGTAAAATTTGCAAACTTTCTTGTGGAGAAAAAAGTATTTACTCTTCATTTCGTCCATTTGGTTGGAAAAATTATTTTGGATAAGTAAAAAATTTTTAGACAAGAAACAATGTCGACATGAGAAGTGATTATCATAAAATAATTTTCTCTATTGAGAGAAAATTGAAAGACGTAATTAGAACGTCGTGAAACGTTTTTTAGACGTACTTATGTATTAAATTGACAGCATCAATTGTAAATGCGCTTAATGCAATTTATGTACAATTTTGATTAAATTGAAATTAAATTCCTTTCTCAAATAAATTAGAATATTGGGAAGTTGGAATTTTCAAAAGTTTCTTTATTAAGAGACATGTAAATTCGTAATTGCTTTTAAAGGTCAAAGCTTTCCAGATTCCACGGATTCTATGTTTTTTTCTGTCTTAAAAACTTTGAGAGTAGAATGTTTTTCATCTCAGTGTGATAAGTCTCTTTTCTTCCACGTTTTACTATTAAAAATAAGTGACTTCTGAAATATTGGCTAACAATTAGTCAAATAATCTAATTTGTCTCCTTTTTGATTTCAGAGGGGTGTTTGAAAGTAGACTTCGATAAAGTGGATTGATAAAAAGAAAAAAGATGTCGTCGGTGAAGGTGGCGGTGCGGGTTCGTCCCTTCAATAACCGGGAAATATGCCGCGAAGCACAATGTATTATCGAGATGAATGGAAATACCACCTGTAAGTAAAAATTTCACTCTAAATATTATACTAAATATTATTTATTAATTTCATTAAATAACTATATTCCAAATGAGTATATTTTCTTATAAACTACTCCATGTTCTGCAGTTTATTTCATTTAAAGTCATAAAACCAGTATTTTCTAATTAAAAACCATATTTTCCAATTTGAACAAATTTTTCTTTGAAACTTTTCCTCCCTTTGATGTATATCAACTCGAGAGAAAAATATTGCAGCAATATAAACTGCCTACTTCGTTCTGAGAATTTCAATATAGCTACGGTTATGTTCTTTACAATAAAGTAGAGAGGACAAGGTTTTATGCTACGAACTTCCTGCGTCAGAATGTTCCTTTTTTTCCTAGTGCACTTAATGATCCACGCAGGAGGTTAATACGACTTTTATGTAAATTATGTTAGGCAGAAGAAGGAGCGAAAAATGTAGAGCTTCTTTTTTTTTTTAATTTCGCACTTGCTCACGAGAAAGATAAATTTTCCTTTACACTGAAATTCTAATTTAATTAGATCGACAGAGAGCTGCAGTTTTACCTTGTTTTATAAAAATTGATACAATAATGTTTCTAAAAATATAGTCATAGAAGAATGAAATGATTTTCTATTGCTATATTTTAAATAATGATCGAGCACGCTTAGGTGCTTCATAAAAGTGTGAGTTATATTTAGAATCTAAAAGAGTCGTTTCATTGAATCGTGTCGCGAATTAAAATTGCAAATGTCTATTGGAAAAAAGCAGAGAAAAAGAAATAACTTGGATGCTGCATCTTGGGGTGGGATCGATAGTCGCATCCGTGAGTCACCAGTTCTTTTATTGCTACACCCTCTGTCTTGTCTTTCATTCACCAAGCAATACAAATAAAACCCACGTTCCTGATAGTAAAAGCAAGCTTATATTTCCTATCCATATATCATTTTTATATTAAGAAGATGTGCATCTTTTATGATTTATTAACATGAAATGACACTTTTTATTTCGCAGGCCTCTCATTCGACTATCCCTTTCCACTTTTTTATGTTTTTTCTCTGAAAATTGATTTTTCTTTTACCTAAATATATATTTATCTAGATGATCTAGATATTATTTACGTAACTTATTAATTGATTGTCTATTATTAACTGACTAATCAACACTATTCCAGTTGCTTAAATTGATTCTCTCTTCTATAATGGAATAAGGCTTTTCATTAATCAAAATTATGTAACGAGATCGATATTGTAAGAAAGCTTCTCGTTGTTTAAATCATCTTTCAAGATTTCAAGCTGTCAAGCTTTCAAGTCCAGATAATAATTCCAGACTCGCTGATGTTATAAGCACTGGCTTTAGATTCTTTCGGCTTAACTCACAATGAATCCGTTCATTTGAAAAGATTCATTTTCCAATTACCAGATGTATTCAATTCAAGCAGATATTTTCAGGAATAAATTCGCTTTCAGATAAAACGAAAAAGTGTGAATTGTCATGTGGAAATGGATCATAAATTTTAATATGAAAATGTAAATTAAAGATTAAACTGTCACAAATATGATGGAAAGCTTGATGGCTTAATTAATTTTTTTATCGTATAAAATTTTCCTCGATTTTGGAGATTATTCCATCATCTTCCGGTAAATTTAACTTTCCTATATTCAACGGGCTTATTCAAGTGAGAAATTCAGAACGAAATTTTTTATTAAAGTGGAAAAAAATGATTATTTCGTAACTCGCAAATAATAAATATTTCAGAGCCTTTGAGACCTGCGAATTTGATGTAAATAACTAAAAGTTTTCGATTCCTTTAATTATTTCCTTCCTCTCCTCATAAATATTAATCGAGTACCGAATACAGGAACGAGTTTCATCTTTCGTATATTGAATAGATTATCTTTCGCGTTCTAATTCCGTTTGATGTTTAAAAAATTCAACCCTCTAAGTGTTTATAAAATTATTCAGGCTTTATTCTTAATGAAAAACAAAAAAATTGTGCCCCACTTTCTCTGGGCAGAATACTGTAAAAATCTGGAAAATCTGGATAGTTTATTCTGCCAGGAAACATATCTCGCGACCTCCGGTGACTCATCGCGCTCAGCATCGATTTTTCATTTGACCCCGGCGCCTGTCTCCTTTTTCGTGAGTCTGCAAAACCAGCATTTTTAACTCTCAAGAGCTTCTTTTATATTTTTTATTTCAAGAGATACTCAGGGAAATTTTGAATTAGCGTAAAACAAGTATTCCAATTTGTGAAAAGTCAACATTAGACTTCAATTTTTGTATATGAAAGGGCACTTTTCGTCTTGAGCTCTGAACCTTTCCCAATAAACTGCTCTTTCGTGCATAGAAAATTGCGAATGCGTGGGTGCTTGCGTGACTGAATGCATACTGCTTTCACATACACTTACAAAAATTGCACACAGGTTATATTACACACAGCTGGAGGAAAATATAGCGAAAAAATGTTACATATTGTGTAGACTATAGTATTGTATAAATTTATGCTATGTACGTTCGTGTGACGTTAGGGTTTTATTTCTTTTACTTTATTTGTATATTTATGTGTATTGTAGATTCTTCACCTTTTATTATAGCAAAAAAATGTCATAGTTCAAGCCTCGAAGCTAGATTCCTAGAAAAACGTGCAATATCTCAAAATTATAGATCCTATCAGCGTGTAATGTCTCGTAGCATGATACACTTTAGTCCGTTTCTGAGGAGGGTAATTGAGTTTCGAAGGCTTTAGAAGTCGTTGACATCGATTCAGCTAATTAAGCTCCAAGCGTCTCTTCTAATAACTATATGCATGAACCACCTTTACATACATTTTAAACATTACTCTTGAAGAGTAATTAAACATTTAACCTTATGCAGAAAGCTTTTCCTAAGATTACACTAATTAAAGTCTCATTTCTTCACTCGAATTTTATGTTAGTAATGAAATTGATCAATTCTCGAACTTTATGTTGAATCTTATTTTTGTACTAGCACTTCTTACAGTTATTGTGTCACGGAAATTGCAAATCCTAGAAGCAATCGATCGTTTAATGTATTATTTTAGTACAGTAGTAACACACGCAATCGGTCAGCCGCATCTGACACTACTGTCTGACCAAAGCGCGGATATTACTACTCAGTGACGTACAACATGAATTGTAACTGCAGCCCACACATTTTATTTTTATAATTCTATGTACTACAGTTAATATCGGTCATTACTTCTAACAAACCTACTTTTTCATTGAGGTACAATAAACGACACTGAATAGGAAATGTCAATATAGAATACAAACACTTTTTACAAATAAAAAATAAAGATAAAGATGACTGAAAAGTTCTGAACGTTCAAATGAACGAATTTTTGCATTGATTGTATTTTAAAATGTTATTTTTAGTTGGAACAATATTTCTGGGTAAAATAGAATTAAGAAAAAATATTTCGTTCATTTGAACGTTCAAAACTTCTAGCACATAAATTAAGCAGTAAATCAAAGATGGTTTTTATAATAGATTAAAACTATCTATAAAGAGTTAATAAATATGTCTCATAATTACATCCATTTTTCCAATACGTTTTAACATAAAATAGCTTAATTTTTATACAAAAATGAGTAGAAATGCGATTATTTGAGAGAGGATAGTAAATGAAATCACGAGAGCAGAATCTAAATGAAGCACATATCAATGTCCATATATGCAAACACGTGATCAATATCCTCGTGTCGAGTGTATATCACTTTGAATTAAAGTCACGACTCTTCGTTATACGTTCCAGTGCACGACAGAATGCGATAGGTTTTATATTATACAACGTTCATAGGTTTTTACTTGTTACCCATGAATGTATTAAATTTTTATCTCTCTCTAACGACATTTTCTCTTTTTCCGATTCCAATGTGTCTATATTATAAACTTTGTTTCTGACAGTTTCCAATACGTGATTGTATCTCCGACATGTGAGACGTAATTAATTTCAGAAGAAGATTATGTGACTCTAATATGAAGCAATTTATTTATAAAATGATCTCTCTTTTTTGTTTCAGCGATAGCAAATCCCAAGGCGCCACCAGGTACAAAAGATGCCATCAAAAGTTTCAATTATGACTACTCCTACTTCTCCATGGATGTAAGTAAACATAACAAGTCATAGAAACGCCTTCAATACAACAAATGTTTCCCCTTTTACGAGAGCATGAAAGTGTTTTCCGCCCCCAGGGAAGGACTTTTTGCAGCAGCTTTTATGTTTACCACAGAATAGGCTTTTCATCCATTTTTCGCGTCATAAACGAAAATATTGTCCTCGCATTTTCGAATATTCTTTTCTTTAACAATAAAAACCAAATGAGGGACGTAAGCTTCCGGGAAATTCGAAGCACGTATGACATCGAAATGCACTCGTGCACGTTCATTGTAAAATATTCACCGAAATACGCTGGCTAGCCCTGCTAGATTCGCTCGATATCCCACGGGATCTTGAGTCTTCCGGAAGTGTTCCATTTTGCCCAGTTCCGTTTTAAACCCTTATTCCTTATTTCTTATTCGAGTGGTACATCCGTCTCGAATTTTGTCCAGCTGTAAATCTTATCCAGTCTTCTCAGCTCTCATTAAATATCAAACCTCATGCATCGATTAATTATTAGCTTCCAAACGAATATTTGTTATCTAAAGAAATTTAGGTGCAATTGCGCTCTCACGATAAAATTACTCTTCTTTTTTTAAATTGCAGGCCAACGATGATAATTACTCGTCGCAAATTATGGTGTACAAGGACATTGGAGAAGAGATGTTGGAGCACGCTTTCGAAGGTGAGACTTTTGCAAATTACTTTTGTTAGGCATCTAGAATTATAAAATAAAATTTCCTTCTCTCTTTTACAAAAAGAAAACTAGATTCTAAGGGAGTTGAAAAATGGTTTCCTCAATCCCCAATTCCCCAATCTGTATTTCTAAAGATGAAAAGCTCCATATTGACCACCGCCTTCAGGAAAATTCTTGCCAAATAAATCCCCCTTATGGTTATGGTTCCATTATCCACTCACATTTACCAAATGCCCCGAGATAAGATGTGTAAGCACCTGAAAAGATGTTCCATGCGACGACAGATTTTTCTATCGAGGTCGTTCTAAACTTTTATAGACCTTATAGGGAGTAGAATGAGGACTTGACATCTTTATACGCCTATCTGACGAGTATTTTTTATATATTTTCAGGCTACAACGTTTGTATATTCGCCTACGGCCAAACCGGAGCTGGAAAATCTTATACGATGATGGGAAAACAGGAGGAAGGCCAAGAGGGAATAATTCCACAAATTTGCAAGGACCTCTTCAGCAAGATCAGCTCGAACTCAAGCGATAAGTTGAAATACTCAGTGGAGGTCAGTTATATGGAGATTTACTGCGAGAGAGTTCGGGATCTTCTCAATCCAAAAAATAAAGGCAATCTCAGAGTGAGAGAACATCCCCTTTTGGGACCATATGTCGAGGACCTTTCCAAATTGGCTGTGATGTCCTATGAAGACATTCACGACCTCATTGATGAAGGAAACAAAGCTAGGTTTGTAAAAAATGATGTTATAGTTATGGTTGCAATTTTTCTGCAATAAATCGGCAGGATAATATAATTAAATTGCTCTTCTTTAATTACAGGACCGTTGCAGCTACGAACATGAACGAAACCTCGAGTAGATCGCACGCAGTTTTCACAATATTCTTCACACAACAAAGACAAGATTCGACAACAGGATTAGTAACCGAGAAAGTCAGTAAAATTTCCCTCGTGGATTTGGCTGGTTCGGAAAGAGCTGATTCTACTGGAGCCAAAGGTACCAGACTGAAAGAGGGCGCAAACATCAATAAAAGTTTGACCACTCTCGGAAAAGTCATTAGTGCACTCGCCGAAATCGTAAGTTATTTTTCCTTGTACAAAATATATCTCAAAATTAAAATTCACATTTTATCATTTTGTATTGCTAAATCATCGCTTTCTCTTTGCAATCTCATCTCATTGGGAAAAACAGGCGGTAAGTTTTTGCTTGTGCTTGCTAACTAATGCCAGAAGACAAAATTGAGTTGCTAAAATGTTAAAGATAATAGTAGCAGATATAACTATAAGTTTTTACTTAATTTAGAAAAACAAGTTTCTGAATTTTGTTTCTCCTCCAGGCTACAAAAAAGAAGAAGAAGGCAGATTTCATACCCTATAGAGATTCAGTTTTAACATGGCTCCTTCGAGAAAATTTGGGAGGAAACTCGAAAACTGCGATGATCGCTGCAATCAGTCCTGCTGATATAAATTATGACGAGACACTCTCAACTCTCAGGTACACTTTCAAACTAATTTACATATTCATGGCCAATCTTGAATAATTCAATTTCAATATTTGATCCTCTGTTATGCAGATACGCAGACAGAGCGAAGCAGATCGTTTGCAAGGCTGTTGTCAACGAAGACGCGAATGCCAAACTCATCAGGGAACTCAAAGAAGAAATTCAAAAGCTACGAGAGCTGCTCAAACAAGAGGGCATTGACTTTCACGAAGGTGATTTATCACAAAATTTCTCTAGAATAGCTTTTTTCCTCGAAAAGAATATAGATCCTGGCAATTCGATTCTGAGGCTTTGAAGCTTTCCTTCTTTAGAAGCTTTTTAATCTATTTCTCTGGATTGATCCCAAAACTAACTCAAAAAATGGTTTATTTCTTTCTTAGAACTATCGCCCGTAATTTCAAATGCAAATAATTTAAAAGCTTCAAAACCTTTCAATTTGAAATTGTCCTATTTTCAAACTTTTAATCTGAGATTATTCGATTTTGGACATTGAAGTTTCCAAAAAGGGTAGGCAAGCCATATTTATCTAGCTTTTTTTCTTTTTCTCCTTTGTGCTCGTCATAGGGCCAGATGGTAGAATCACTTATAAGAAAGAATCTAGTAAGTAAACTTTCTCCGAGAAGAAAAAAATAATCAATTGACACTTATTGCTTTGAAAAAGCTTTACCCACAATCATTTCCGTGACTGTCTTTCAAACATGTCCTTGTCTATCGCCTCTGCTTTGGCTAATTTATCTGTGTTTTTTTAGTATTGATTCCATCGATTTATTTGGTTTCATCGAACATTTCAATAAATCCAAAGAAAATCTTAAATTTGCAATTTTAAACGCTGCCAATTTAAAATTAAAAACTTTGTCTGAATAATCTAAAGATGAGAGTGAGTAATTCTTAATCTTCCAAGGGTAGTTAAATCAAACGTTCTCCTGTCCCCTTTCTTAATTACTTTCAGTCGTCGTCCTACTAATTGAATCAAGTCTAAATGGCCCCTGTTCGAGAATAAATTGAATCAGGTTTAGTCAGATTAGAAAATAGAAATCTCTCACGATTTCGACAAGAAAAAAGCGCTAACTCTCATGGTTTGAAATAAAAAAGAATTAATAGAGTATTGATTCTCATTTGACCTTTTAGCTTCCTCGTGTGTACTTGCCGTAGAACTTTTATCTTTTTTTATCACAAAGTAAAAGTTGATTATGATTTTACAACGCTTTAGTAGTTTACTGCGTTGGTAAATTGCATGGTGAGCTGCGCATTAAACAAAAACATTTTTATACAGTAAACAATATTTCGAATTTTGTTTATGAAATTTTTGGCCCTTTACAATACATTATTTTATTATTTAAAATTGATAACAGATTTAGGTAGGATAAAGTGTTGATATTTCAAATAATCGTTATATTTTCTGTAACAATTTTTTATAACAAATTTGTTTGCATCTTTAAACCTGAAAAAAATTCATCAGTGTGGAATCATCCGTTTTGCTTTCAGTGTATATCAATTTGCGGTGACAACTTCAGACTCTTGCGAAATTATCTTTTTTTAACGCCAGAGAATGTTTGGAGAGGCTTTTAGCAGTTTTTAAAACGACTTTTCTCGGTTTTTAATTAAAAAATTACTTTTTTGTTTTCAGGAGATGAAATCATCAAGTCAAAGCGAGAAGACGACTCAAAAGAATCTCGACAAAGGATTCCTTCTCATCCTGCTTCCACTTTTGCCGAGGAAGCTGTGGAACAGCTGCAAGCCTCGGAAAAACTCATAGCTGGTAATTTCTGATTAATTTCGTCGAAATAAAATTCAAAGTTTATATAAAAAAATGCAAACATGAAATTTCAGACTAAAAAATTGAAAGATATAATTGACGAAATTATAACTATTTATGTTTGGATTTATTTTTGTAGAATTGAACGAGACCTGGGAGGAAAAATTGAAACGTACGGAGGCAATTCGCTTGCAAAGAGAGGCTGTATTTGCAGAAATGGGTGTAGCAGTAAAAGAAGATGGAGTTACAGTCGGTGTATTTTCCCCGAAAAAGACACCACATTTGGTGAATTTGAATGAGGATCCTTTGATGTCAGAATGTTTGATTTATTATATCAAAGATGGTTTCACGAGAATTGGAAGTGCAGAGGCCAATATTCCTCAGGATATTCAACTTTGTGGGCCTTACATACTCAGCGAGCATTGCGTCTTCGAAAATCGTGAAGGTAATTTTTACTTTTAATAAAATATAATAATATATTCAAAATAATAATTAATACATAAGCAATTAATTATTATGGCTGGCTTTATTTCAAATATCAGGATTAAAGTGATATATGTAATTAATACCAATAAAATTAAAATAATCTTATTCTTTGTGCAAAAATAAATTTTAGGAACATGAAAGTTTTCTTCGCTGGAATATTTTTTACTCTGAAGGTCAAATTGAATTTCATAAACACTTTCTCTCTCTTTTTATGATTTTATTTCTATTTACGTATAATGCATTGAGGCCTTCTTTTTAAGTTTATGGTGACGTCTTTTTCCCAGTGGAATCCTTGAATTCATAATTATCAAGACAATCCAGTATGATCTATTCAAGTCCGATGACAAGACTTGGTGATGTTTCTAAAATAAATTATTTGTTATTAAAAAATTTTGAAAAAAAAAACATCTCAAGTTCAATATATTTTCGAAGTAATGTTCTTCCTTTATTTTTATCTAATATGCTCACTTTTTTCACAAATTTGTTGGCATTTCTCCTCTGTAGAAAACCTATTTCCATTTCCTGCACATCCTCCATAAATAAATTCGATACATTTGCCCTCATTAGTATCAAAACCAAATACATTATATGGACCACCTCTGCAAGGGCCAGTTATAAGTTCTAGTGAACAGACTGCAACATATTCAATAACGAAAATTGTTACTTTCTACTTGAAAAAAAAAAAAATTATAAAATTCTTTTTATCCTTCTCTTCAAGGTTCCTTCATCATGTTTTTTTAATTTAAAAATCATATTAAAATAAAGGAAAATTTAATTTACTCTCACGTCCATCACAAGCTAATTCGCAGGTCTCCTGAGCCTGAAAATTATTGCGATTTCCACCTAAACCTCCATAAGTAAATTCCTCGCATTTCCCTGTCTCAGAATTATAAGCAAACCTCTTAAGCTCATCGGAGCCAGTGCCACTATCAGGATTTAGTGTACAAACTGAAATATGAAATTAATAATATAACTTTTGAAAATTTTTTTAAGATAAATGTTACACTTACTATCACTTGGATTTGCATAAGAATAAATTCCTTGGCAGAATGCAGCACAGAACACGAAAAGAGTCAAGCAAAATTTATTCTGCATTGTTAACAAGACACTTCACACTCAAATCAATTCTACATGAATATTGATCACCTCAAAGAAAATTTTCATACCTACACAAGCGTAATGCATGAAATTTTTATTTAAAGATTCTAAAACTCTACAATTTCGAAAAAGACTTGTAATTTATCAACTTTATGAATTTTATTAGCATTTATTTGGAAATATATTGTTTAAGAATTTCTAAACCAGAAAGAATGTTAATATCTCAAAAGTATAAAAAGGCCGATTTTTATTGAAAAAATTAATCTCTCCGGTAAAAATTACACAATTTTTTCAATTTGATTTCTACACATACCCAAATTGTTGAGCTTATTCAACAAGATCTCACAAAAAGGCAACCGTTTTTGGTAAAAACAAAGTTTTTCTTGGTTTACTAATATTTATTCCAACGGAGAAATTAAAGTGATAAAAATTACTTAATAATCAATATTTTGATAATTTGCATTCCCAACTAACAGAAAATGATGGAAAAACCACTTTATACCACTTTAACTATCATTTATTTCACACTGCGTTAGAACTTAGATTGATTTCCATACAAAAACGAGCCGTGATCACTAGTCGACCCCGCGAAGTGTTAATTTCTAACTCCCCCCCTCCCCCATTACATTCGTCAATATCTTCGCACGACTACAATCATTTTCTATATTTCCATATTTTGTAATTCATCGCTTTAATATTTTACATAATTAAATAATTTTTCTGCATTTGCCGATACATAAATCAAATTTAAATTTATATCTAGTTTTTAAAATTTGTTTCCTCCTGATTTTTATAGCAAAATAATCTATGAAATTCCAAAGTAATGATGTTTACGGTAGTTAAAGCTATTTTTGGACATAAATAATATTTGAATTAATACCAGCCATATGTAATTAAATAAATTATTTAAATAAATTAAATTATTTTATTTTATTTCAGGCATAATCACATTAATACCAAGAAAAGGAGCCCTAATTTACGTCAATGGTAGGGAAGTCATTGAATCCACTATTCTGAAAACTGGATCTCGAGTCATTCTTGGGAAAAATCACGTCTTCAGATTCAATCATCCGGATCAAGGTAAAATATTTTCGATTTCAGGCATTATTTTCTTCCAATTCTAAATTTTCTATTTCTTAAATTTCTTCTATAATTCTAATATATTTTTATTGGATTGTTTAATAGTTCGAGAACGCAGAGAAAAGAATTCACCAGCAGAAACTCCAGGGAATGGTGAAACCGTGGACTGGAATTTCGCGCAAATCGAACTTCTTGAAAAACAAGGCATCGATCTCAAAGTGGAAATGGAAAAGCGTTTACTTAATCTCGAGGAGCAGTTTCGCAAAGAGAAAGAAGAGGCTGATCAACTTTTCGAAGAGCAGAGAAAGGTATTTTCAATCACAATTAGATTCCTCTTCAATTTTTATTTTTATCGACTTGGTTTTATTGAAAAAAAAAAATTATTTTTTAGAATTACGAGGCTCGAATCGACGCTTTGCAAAAGCAGGTAGAAGAGCAAAGCATGACGATGTCGATGTACAGCAGTTATACTCCTGAGGACTTTAATAATATCGAGGAAGATATTTTCGGTGAGTTTTAAAAAGCTTTTTCTTTTTGAAACACAATTTTTGAACTTACAATTTTTCATATCTAATAAAACATTTTCAAAATATCTTAGAGCTTTTACTTAATACGTTGATACTTCAATATTATGATTTGAAGTTCAATTGTTTTGCACGCAGAAATCATTCAGCATGATTTGAAGATTCACTCGTGTGTTTTTTAAACAAAATTCGCTGAGATTCATATTTCATTGATCGCTTTGCTGAATTGCAGATGGATTTTTGATTTTGATTATAATTTTCATGATGAATTTAAAATCCCCTTTATTGGCAAATTTAGAGATTTAATCACTGAAATTTTTAGTCTTTAATCCTTTCATTCACATTTTCAGTCACTCAGTCTTGTTTTAAAAGAGATCTCAACGAACCAAGCTGTCGATTTTTACAAATACCAAACTGTTAAATTAAAAAAAATTAAAGTCGATCACGCGATTTAAAAGAAAAAATAAATTGTTGGGCTCTTTTTTAATAACCTTTGTGAAAATTCCGCTTGGCTTTTCTGACTGTTTCGCCTGGTGATGGCTTGCATTTCAGTCAACCCCTTGTTTGACGCAGAGAGCAACTGGGGTGAGCGGGAATTTCAGCTGGCCGCTTGGGCCTTCCGTAAATGGAAGTACCACCAATTTACGAGTCTTCGAGACGATCTTTGGGGTAATGCTATTTTCCTAAAGGAGGCTAATGCCATCTCTGTTGAGCTAAAGAAGAAGGTACGTCTCAGAAAAATTGAATTAAAAATTCAATTTGACCATAAAATAATTTTATCATCTATTTCTTCTTAGATTTTCTTCATTTTCAAATGGCAATTATTTTATTTCAGGTACAATTTCAATTTACTCTTCTCACGGACACACTTTACTCGCCGCTTCCCCCAGATCTTTTGCCAGCGATAGAAGACGAGGAAGAGGAAGAAAGGCCGTTCCCTCGAACTATCGTCGCAGTCGAGGTTCAAGATATCAAAAATGGGGCGACTCACTATTGGACTTTGGACAAACTCAGGTAATTCTTTATTTTACGGTACCAAAAGTGTAGATTGTTTCTCACTTTGATTTTACTAAAGGTGTTCGGGATCTCAAGACGAAATTCAGGCTACCGTGGCTTTTGTCGTAGAACACTTTTCATCAATGCTTCAGAGCCAAAATATTCTTGGATCATTCAAAGGGTTTTTGAAATTTGCTTGAGAAACCAGAACGACTTAATCTTGTTTTAAGACAATTTCAATATCAACCAAATTTCAAACTTTTGGAACGATCTGAATAAATAGAAGCGAACCACAAAGACCATTTTCTCAGTACTTTATCAAAGTGGCGGTTCAGGAGTTGATTTAATTTGTGAAATGAGATTTTTAGATTGAAAGCCAAAGTCACAATTAAGAGCTATGGATTGCCACTAACAAAAGTATAAATGTTAAATTGTAGACAGCGCTTGGAGCTGATGCGACACATTTACAATGAAGACTTGAGTCCCAGCACTCTGGAGGCCAAAGAGGATATTTTCCAATGTCTTATGGTCCGCTCAAATCCGAAGCTATCGCTCGCAAATCTTTTGCCTTCGAGGTTGGTGCTCGGTCGCACGACACATGTTCATCGTGCAGCTTCTGCGAACTGCAAAAATCATTTTTCCCAATCTTCGCACTCAAAATCTGATGAGAGGAGGAAATATTAAAATGAGTTTTGCGTTCGATTGCCTGAAAACACGTCATCCCATCACTCTCATTCTGAAAATTCATTCGAAGCACTAGTGCATTCTGTCTAGAATTTCACTGGTTCACTTTGCTTAGAAAACGCGACCACTTCCTGTTGAAAATCCTGGCAATATCCTTGATCATACTTCCAACGATTTCAAATTAAAACTAGACAGAGGTGGTTGTTTGTTTTTTTATGAATTTCACAGCAAATGCTTGGGGCCGTTGATTGGAGAAACTGTATCGTCGATTTTGTTGCATTTTCCATATAATGTGGCATAATTTTCAAGCTAAATCGTATCGCAATGCCTTGAACATTTTTATTGCAGCAAAGAACCGAAGCTTTTTTTCCAAATCTATTACCACTGTCTTATAATTTTTAAGGATTAAAATTTCTATAATCTTTATGCTATAAATGCTTTTTCTTTTAAAACGGCCTGAAATTTGTTACTGTAATTAAAATACAAATTTAGAAACTAAGGTTCTTTATCCCTTCAAAGTTGGGCTTGTTTGGATCTTGGATCCATGTCGCTTTATCAAGGAGGATCGAAGATGACTTTGACTTTGAATTTTCAAAACTTTGTAGCAGCAAAGTAAATGTGTATTGTTCCTTAATTAATCTCTCGTATCCTCTTTGATTTGAATCACAATCCTTTAGTTATACACGAGCTCAGAAACTGAGTCGACGCATGTTTGCTGGTGCTCATTGTGATTTTCATGATGTATAATGATTGTGCGATTTTCTATGCAGGCAACGACTGGAATTGATGAGAGAGATGTATCACAATGAAGCTGAATTGTCACCAACCTCTCCTGATTATAATATCGAGACTATCACTGGTGGAGATCCATTTTATGACCGCTTTCCATGGTTCCGTATGGTGGGAAGGTAATTCAACTTTTGCTGATTATAAAATATCCAAAAGGAAACATTTTTAAATTTGATAGACATAGTCTCCTTGCTCTTTTAAAAAAATATAATTTTAATTTTTAATTGCAGATCCTTCATATATCTAAGCAACTTGATGTACCCTGTACCCCTGATTCACAAAGTGTCCATCGTCAATGAAAAAGGAGATGTGAAAGGATACTTGCGAGTTGCAGTTCAAGCCGTCGTGGGTATGTGTTAAACCAAATCTGATTTTATTAATTTTAAGCACAAGCTTAACGTACACTTCTTCCAGAAGAGGAAAACAGTGAATACTCAAGTGGCGTTCGGCAATCTGCTCGAATTTCCTTCGAAGATGATTTATTCGGAGGTCACAAACACAGCAAACGCAACACTCTTCTCGCACAGACTCTGGAAAAGAACCAGCAGATTCTTCTCCAGGAAGAAAGAGTCGTTGAAGGTCAAACAGAAACCAAGGATATGAAAGATGAGGAAGAAGTTGGTGATGGAGATAGTGGCAAGGGAGATAGTTCCGTTTCCAGTGATATGAAAGAAGAAGATCTGCCTGATCATCTCCAGCCTGGAGTTGAATTCACTTTTAGAGTGACCGTTCTACAAGCCATGGGCATTTCTACCGAATATGCTGACATCTTTTGCCAGTTCAAGTGGGTGTCTTAATATTTTTATTAGATCAGTTTTCTTTAGATAACATTAATTAATCTATTAAATTTTTAATTTTTAATTTGTTTTCATAGCTTTTTACATCGTCACGATGAAGCCTTCTCGACAGAACCTGTTAAGAATACTGGAAAGGGAAATCCACCTGGATTTTATCACGTCCAAAATGTAAGAATAATGTAAAATAAAATATATGTAATCTGAACAATCCTGATCAATAATCAGTCGCATATAATTATATTCTGATTTATCACAGATTACTGTAACTGTCACAAAGTCGTTCCTGGAATACTTGAAAACCCAGCCGATAGTCTTTGAGGTCTTCGGACACTACCAGCAACATCCTCTACATAAGGACGCCAAGCTCGATTAGTAAGAACTTTACTCCCTACAATTTCGATTTTTATTTAATAATTATCAAATTCCTTTGATAATATGAAGAAACACAAACAAAATCCTAATAAAAAAGTTTTTTTAGCGGCGTAAGGCAACCACCGAAGAGGATGCTTCCGCCCTCAATTCCGATCAGTCAGCCAGTGCGATCACCAAAATTCGGAAGTGTTTTGCCATCGCCAAGTACATCCCACGTTCATGCAAAATACGACGTGCTTGTCTGGTTCGAAATTTGTGAATTGGCACCAAATGGAGAATATGTTCCATCAGTTGTTGATCACAGTGATGATTTGCCCTGTCGAGGATTGTTCCTCTTGCATCAGGGAATCCAGCGACGTATTCGAATTACGATCGTTCACGAGCAAGCCTCGGAATTGCGGTGGAAGGATGTTAGGGAATTGGTAGTTGGAAGGATCAGAAATACCCCAGAACCTGAGGAAGAAGATAACGATTCTTCGGTTTTGTCTTTGGGATTGTTCCCTGGGGAATATTTGGAAATTCCTGGAGATGATAGATGCATGTTTAGATTCGAGGCGGCTTGGGATAGTTCGCTTCATAATTCGGCCCTGCTCAACAGAGTTACTTCCTATGGAGAACAGATCTTTATGACTATTTCTGCCTATCTGGAGGTGAGATATTTTCTTTAAGATCTTCAAGTTTAAGACTAAGTTTTAAAATAAATGTAATATTAATTGAATATCAACAATGTGCTTTAGTTGGAGAACTGTGGAAGGCCAGCGATCATAACGAAGGATCTCAGTATGATTATTTACGGAAGGGATGCGAGAGTTGGTCCCCGATCTTTGAAACACCTTTTCAGTGGCAGTTATCGTAACCAGGAAGCAAATAGACTGAGTGGAGTTTACGAATTGGTTCTTCGTCGAGCTTCAGAAGCAGGTATTTGGCTTCCCAATCCTCCGATTAACTTGCAATTGCTTTCCATCAGAATTATCATCATTTATATTGTATATGTATTCTGGATTATACAAGTTCTTATTTAATTCTCCAGGCGTTCAGAGGCGACAACGTCGAGTCTTAGACACAAGTTCGACTTACGTGAGAGGAGAAGAAAATCTCCATGGCTGGAGACCTCGAGGGGACAGTTTGATTTTTGATCATCAATGGGAACTTGAAAAGCTGACAAGGCTTGAAGAAGTTGAGAAGGTTAGGCACACTTTGCTCCTTAGGGAGAAACTTGGCATTGACAAGGTACCTTTCTGCAACAAGATGATGCACGATTTCACAAAGAGTGAAAAGGTATGATGAACTATAACTAGTTGAATAAAATATATTTAAATAAATGCTGTAGTTTAATAATATTCAATCTTCTGATTATAGGAAGTTTGTAATATGGTAGCGAAGGCCACCAACGAGCCTCACGCCAGCCCCGTGAAGTTGAAGAAATCCACAAGCAAGGACGTCTACGAACCTTGGGAAATGAACGATAGGGAACGAGAATTAGCGACCAAATACGTAAAACTCATTCAGGGAAGGATCCCGAGCAAAGAACCGATTGTGCTTACGGACGTTTCACCTGGTGAAGACACAATCACTGATTTGTCTGCCTCCATGATGTCTTCAGTTGTCTCCTCATCTTCACAAGAGTCAGTATACAGACAAAATGAATTTTCGCAGCAGGTAACTTTTCTTGAATGCCTGAAACGCCACCGTAGCGGTTGTCATTATAAGCTATGTTTGTCAGAATCATTTGCTTTCCACACTTTGCTTGATTGCTTTAAATATCACACTCACCTTTTCAAAAGATAAACTTAAATATAGAAAGCATCAAAAGAGACATTTTTGACAACCGCTAATTGAAAAAAGAGCGTTTAGGTAGTACAGGAATGTTACTTGCAGCCAACAGGTATGATTGTGAAGAGCAGTTCTAAGTCGTGCATCTTTAGGTTGAGTTCTCCGGAGAGAGCCAGACTTCATGAATTGCAAGAGAGCATGTTGGCTGGTGAAGCAGCCAATCAAACGAGTAGTATTGCACCAGCTCCTTTGGGATCCACTTCACCGCTCAAGGAAAGTCTTGTGCTCTATGTTCCTGAAGTTGAAGAAATTCGTATTAGTCCTGTCATCGCCAGGAAAGGTTACCTCAATGTTCTCGAGCACAAGACTAATGGATGGAAAAAGCGATGGGTGGTAAGTAAATATTTAAACAAAAAAATTTTTTGGGTCTTCTATCTCAAATGCAAACTCGGAATGTTTATGATTTTTTCTCTTCTTTTTTATAGGCCGTTCGTAGACCCTACGTCTTTATCTTCAGGGAGGAAAAGGATCCAGTTGAGAGGGCTTTAATTAATTTAGCGACTGCACAGGTCGAATACTCTGAGGATCAATTAGCTATGGTCAAAGTACCCAATACATTTAGGTCAGTATTAGTCAGTATTAGCCAAAATTTCTGGTAAATCCCTATAAAGATTTAAAGAAAACTAATGTAGATTTAAATTTTTTATGATTTCAGCGTTGTGACGAAGCATCGAGGCTATCTTTTACAAACTTTAGGGGATAAGGAGGTTTATGACTGGCTGTATGCAATCAATCCTCTTCTAGCAGGACAAATTAGGTATGATAACAATTATTAATATGACTAATTGTGATTTTTAGTTTTCTCATCAACCATTGGTGGTCCCACGAAGAAACTTACAGAACTTGTAGAGCATATTTATGACTTCTTTTCCTGTAATATTCATCGTGGGACCATCAGTGGTTCATAAGAAAAAAAAATAAACAAAAATTGAAGAAATGTGTCTAATTTTATTAAACATTTTTCTCTTTCCAGGTCAAAATCAGCTCGGAAAATACCAGGCCCAAACATGGCACCGATTACCTTGGCCCCACCGCCTGAGTCTCAGGCACAGGCCAAGTGAGTATCCGATTCGCTAGCCGAGGTAATGAATGCAGTTGCGAAAGCCTCGAAGATGATGCTGTATCGGTCTCACTCTGCCCTCGAGTCACAGACCTTTTGTAGCTTTCGATTTTCGATGATTTTCGAATGAACTGTGCCCGAGTGTGTATCTCACAGTATTTAAAAGCGCAACCTCATTTTCGAAGCGTCGCTCTCGAGAGAATGTTTGGAATTATTAAAAGCTCATGTTCCTCGCTCAAAGTCGTGATTTAAAATTATCAAATTTTTAACTTAAAATCATATATCACGACTATTCGTTTACCTTTAATACCTCAAGTATTAAAGAGTCTCTTCTCTAGACGCTTCCTACCAAGAAATGATTCTCAGAAGATGAGACGTGTTTTCGAAAGCGAGGAATTACGATTACGAGATTTGATCTACTCTAGTCGAAATTTACTTTTTTCGTGTGTGTGGACCACATACGTATGCGAGATTGTATGTTTGCAGATTGTTGAACAATGTGTACTAGATTTAATCTAAGGAAAATTGCTTTCAAGTTTCTCTAATTCTTGGATCTAAATCTAGAAGTCTCGTTTGGAATTCCGATTCTGAAAATACGAGAAATGAGAATTCGTTTTGTGAATAAGTTGAGGAAATTAGAGAAGCTTTAAGGGATTTTTCTCGACAATTATTAATGATCAGAAAAGGAGGAAGCTACATGCCTAATTACACGCAATACACACTTTTGTTATGCATTTCCTCTTACAGGATAATTCATTTATCATCGTTGTGGCTGCGTCGCAAAGTACGCTTATTTAATATTCTAGATCCTCTTTTTTAATCTCGAGATTTGCGTTCCTTTTTGCAACGCTATAAACCGATTGATATTACTAAGGCACAAAATTGGCAGAGTGATTGAGAATGCGGGAGAGAATGCGCAATTGGCATTTATTACCAATTCCTCACGGCTAGCGAGCACATTCGAGAGTACGTTTCACTCATTAAATCCATTTCATTAATTTAATACGACAATTTAGTTAATTATAATAGGAAAATTTATTTAAAATAATTCAGTTAAAAGGGAAAGTGCAATAAATTCAATTCCCTAAGATTTTTCGAACAGAATACTCGAAATTTCTTCTCTTTGTTAATCAGAGCCTGAACAAACTATAATTATTCTAATGTATAGAAGTAGTCAGTGTAATATCGACATAAATTAAGAATTTTTAATCTTGCTAAATGATCCTTTCTAAAAATGTTTGCGATGCAGTATTATAATCTTCTCTACTTCCCGCGATTTTGTGAAAAATGCATTTTGCCATAAATTCGCAAAATGGCCTTTAGCGAATTTATCACTTTATTCGACTTGTACATATGAACTCTCCCCGTAAACAATGCTCTCTTTTATTTCGTTTTGTGGAACGTGGAAGATTAATTTTAAATATAATTTGATTTTTACAGATTTTGATTTTAAGAGCATTTTTTACTTTTTTTTTCCCCGCGCTTCTTGTACAAATGGTTTACACTTTCTCATTGGAAGTTGTCAGTCGTCGTTTAACGTTATCATAACTGATATGAATGTACATACGCATACCAAAGATAGGTATAAAAGGACGCGCGAATGTGAGAAATGCAAATTATTGTCCCGTTTATTACACACGCGCGTACATAAAATGCATTCGCCGCATTTAGGAATGCGCGACTATGCTCTGTTCTCTTTTTTAGTAGATATTTTTATATTTAGAGTAATCATTTGCAGCAAGAGTTTACAAGGTAGAATTAAGCGCGAGACTATTTTCAAAGTCGCCAACCCGTGGCCTCTTTATTCATGAACTCAGTATCATTTTTACATTCCACAGAATTTCCAGGACGATATTTATCAGTTGATCTCGTTTTTTCATTCTGAAGGCTCTCGAATTTAAATTCGAGTTTAAGTCTAAACACAAATTCTCTTTAAGATATTAATTCTGAAAGATATTCGAAATATTTTGTTATCGAGTAATGTGAGGCGAAAAGGCAAAGTCGTAGCGATAATCGGACTGTAATGCGTTGCGTTGCTTTTTTTTTTGTTTCTAGTCAAATTCATCACCATGCGATACGTAAAGACCCTTTTAGGCAATGAATTTCGAATTAAGTTTTCCGGAATCGGAGGAAATTGATTGCCGAGGAGATTCTGAATATTTATTACTACATTTGTAATTTGTATGTGATTTTAATCTCGAGAGAGGTTTTTACACGGGAGCTTATGTGTATTATAATGAAACCTACGAAGTACTAACATTCGTATAAAAAAAAAAAAAAACGAATATGAAATTGTGTTATCACATTTTGCTTGCTGACTGTTGTAGCGATTAATAGTTTTATTTTGTTAACAATTCGACGTGTAACGATTATAATCTCTAAGCTGTATTGGTATTTAAGATCTCTAATGTTAAGGCTACGAAAGGGTGGACGAGGTACGAGGAATTTGCACCGGAGCATTTTAATAGAGGCGAAAAAAATTGAAGAGAGAAAGTCTATTATTACGCGGGAAACGCGAATTCGTTAGAAGAGAAAAATGCAAGCATTGCAGAAAGAATAGGATCACTTATATAAATAAAATAGTTATATATATATATTATATATATTATATATAAATATATGAAAATCGATTTATTAATAACGTAATTATACACTGAGGTGAAAATGGAATTACCAGAAAGAAGAAAGCCGAGAGATCCACTATGTACTACGTAAGTTCGTGTATTTATTTCTAAGTGACTAACTAAACAGGAAATCACCCAAATCGATTGTTTACTATCGAGGCAGGCATTTATGCACTTACGCTAGATCTCTTGTAAGTGGTATCATGTAATAAATCGATCAATAAAAGCTTACGTGCTTAACACTTCAACTTATTAGCTTATTAACTTATTTTATGCAGGGTTGCAAATAATTAATTACATTTATAATTATATTACTAGAATACTTAATAATTAAATAGAAAAATTGTAATTATATTCAAAATAATTAACAATTACAAAAGAAAAATTGTAATTACACTATAATTAATTACATTTTAATTAATTATATATTATAATTAATTATAGTATAATTACAATTTTCTTGTGTAATTATTAATCATCTTCAGGATAATTACAATTTCTTTTATGTAATTAGTAATTGAAAATGGATAATTAACCATTTTTGGAATCCTGATTTTATGAAGTTTTCTAAATATAAGGTAACTTTCATAAACTTATAAAAAACCTGAATATGATATGGGTATTTATGCAAGATAAAGCTGTTAATTAAAATATATTGTTATAAAATGAAACCGGATAATAAAATTGATCCTTTTCAATTTCTTTATATTTGCTTGTATTTTATTCAATCAAATAATTAACACATTTTAAAAATGTGTTCACAAAAATTAGCTGTATTACTTTTATATTAATTGTCACATTTTGGACCTGTTAGGTAATAAGTAAATTTAATGCTCCCGATGTCTTCCGTTCTGGTCGGAGTTGTAAGGGTGATTTCTGCAGTGTTATTACCACAAGTAATGAGTAGGCCATTAGTGGTGTCATAGAAATCGAACTCACAATCTTTTCTAACTTGGAATGTCCATCCCTGAAGAAAATAATTAAAATAATTAAAGTAATTAATAACAAATTTTAAGCTTTGTAATAAAAAATATTAATTTGAAAAGTTATATTTACAGGCAACCACGGACAAGCATTCCATCCTCTTAATATGGTCACTACTGCCATGTGAATGCGTTGGTCCTCTCGCCTGTCTTCAGTGTATGTGTTGCCACACACTTTATCGCTCCCTCCGCCCCCTTCACCAGATTCATCATTTTCATAATAGTAATTGTACTATAACATTAAAAAATTATTGTTTCTATAGAAACTAACTAAAGAATGTAATAATTTTCCAATATTTGAATATCTTATTAAATCAATGATAATAATTTTACGAACCTGAAGCGGGGTTTCATAGTTCTTGAAGTGATTATCACCAATGTACATTAACGTCTTTATTTCTCCACTATTTTCATTGTACTCAAGCACTCCATTATTTGGCTTTATTTCCAATTCGGTTACTTTGATGTGTTCCACGTATTGTTGTGCCTGCGTCAGATGAAAGAGAATAGTAATGCACAAAATCTTCCACATTTTGACAGACAAAAA
>JAUESH010000008.1:12467417-12488790 GCA_032275165.1 Synergus magnus | reverse complement strand
GTTTTTGAATGACTTGAAGTGGCAAGAAGTAAAATAAATTATGCGCTTAGCGCGCGTGTTGGTTTGCTAGTAATAATATAAAATAATTAATTATAATTATAATATATCGGTATAATATATCGATCTCTGACCGATGAGCTTAATAAAATTATAATAAAAAATTATAATATATAATATAAAAATTATAATAAAATTATACATAATTTTATGAGGTTTTCTAAATATAAGATCATTTTCATAAACATTTATGAAAATAAAATTTTTTAACACATCGGTATTGGCCGGGGCTACCCGACTCATATGGAACCTTGACGCTATCAATATTACGCCAATTATATTATCACTAAAAGTCACTATTAAATATCATTTTCAACTCATTTTGCACATTATTAGTGGAAATTAATAAACTATAAAAGAATCTAGAAAGACGAATTTTATTCTTATTTAATATAAAAATGACAGAAGAAAAGACAGACAAGTAAACTTTATTAAAGCAACGTAGAAAAAAAAACTAGTAGCTTATTAAAAAAATTGTTTAGTCTCTAATTAAGTTATTAAATATGTTTCTTTATAAGTATATTATTTTATTAAACTTTTTAAAAATATTGGTTGAAATGTATATAATTCTTATAAATTCAGTTACAACACTTTAATTTCATCGCAATTTCTAAATAACTTTTTCTCGATATATAACCATTTTACTCTATATTTTTTTTTGAAAAAGGAATAATTGGAATAAAAGTTGTTTTATAGAAGATTATTGATAAAATGTAGCTAGAGATGATATTTGCAACGTTTCGCTCTCGCAGAAATTGGGACATTTGAAAAATAGATCTCGTATCATATTTCCATCAGTAGAAGGTTCTTCCAAATCGTTGACGCTTTTGGTACGTTGGACTTGTCTCGTATTTTGGAAAAAATCTAGCCTCGATTGTTTTTCTGAACTGAGTAATCTCGTGTCAGAATATGAACTCGTTGGTGTTGAACTGAAAGCGACAGTTTAAATTAATGCATTTCATTAATTACAGTTCGCTGGCTCAAACATGTTATAGAGTATTTAAAGCGGCAAAAAGATGATGAATGTATTTCAAAAGCAAATATATATCCTCGTCCTGGAATTGTTAATTACCAGTTACATAATCCTAAGAATCCAAAAAGTGAATTGTCAAATGCTGATTGAATACCCTACTAGACTTTGTCATTTTTTTAAATGAGATTTGACAAAGACAAAAGAGATGATAATTTTCAAGTACCCAGCTGGATTTAATTGACTTTTCCGGATAACATCAGGGACATTGTAGGGTCAATTTCCTCTTTCAGAGCTCGAGTCAATTTATTACCTGACAGTTTGTGATTCCTCGAGAGTCTGGCATGCTTGATCGATCATCCGGGTGGAAATATTTTTAGTTTGTTCTTTAAGAAAAATCAGTTTCTCCATTTCTGCTTTCTCCTTTATTCTTTCGATCTGGGCCTCTGAGACACGTACTCTCATGTCCTTTTCAATTAATGAGTTTTGCAGGACAATTTTTTCCCGAAGAAGATTTTTAACAGTTTCAGCGAGTTTAGAAAATTCCTTTTCTTGAAGCCCTATTTGCTTACTGAGAATTTCCAAAAAGTGGCAGGTTTTATGTTTCAATTTTTCGAATTCCGAAGCTTTTTCGGATAGCTGAAATTAATCCTTGGAATTAATGATCTGTCGAAAATTTTTTACGAATTTTCGATGGCCTAACTTTTAAAAGCTTCAGATTTATTTTTAAATGTACAAACTTGTAACTTTAATTGATTCTTTTCGCTTTCACTTTGATTGCAGTAAAATTCATAACGATTTTGCAAGGCTTCGTTTTCTGCTTTGACGACAGCCAGTGCAGACTGAGCTGCATTTTTTTCATGTGTACATCTAACATTGGAGAACAAATTTTTATTGTTTCGGTTATATACATAAATACAAATATAATATAGTTTTTTAAATTTACTTCGTAAGATGCAAAATTAGCTGTGATATGCGATTTTTATCAACACTGCAGAGATCTTCGATATGAGGAATCTCACAATCTCCTTCATCACCTCTGCATTTGGAACAATCTGCCTTTTTCTTTTGAACATCATCGTGTTCTTTGAAAAATAAAAGAAGATAAAAAATCCTGTTTTTTATTTTAACCCTTGTGAGCCATACATTTTTTTAAACCTTATTTAGCCACACTTGGTCTGGGGGACCGAACAATTTCATTTGCTTACAACTTTTGAACAAATCAACATTTTCAGGCTGATAAATAGTGAAATCGATACGCCAGTTACCGACCAACAAGAATATGCTAAAAATAAATCGAAAAGATTATTTATTAAAAATATATAACATTTTTTGCAAGACGTGTCACGAAAAATTGTCGAAAATGCAGTGTTCCGCAAAAAAATTATCATTTTTTTAATTCTCGGTTAAAAAAAAATTTACCAATTTTTTCAGGGGAGGATAACGACTACTGGGAAAAAATATATCGGTTCCATCCGCTCAAAAAACTTGAATTATATATATGAACACGCATTGTCCAACGTAGTCATACAAAAATCCAATTCACTAAAGCAATCGCTCAATCACTTCTTTTTTTTCGGGGTATTTTCTATTTAAAAAATTATTTCCCATTTGTAAATTTGTTATTGTTATATTAATGCGCTAACAATCATTTTTAAGAATGAAAACACGTTTTTAAAATTAGTTCCGCGGTCTAATTGTTTAGAAATAAATCGACTTTTAGAAAACGCGTCAGTCCCCCAGACCGAAAAATAGTTAAAAATTTATAATAAACAAATCGTACCCTCGTCATTTTCAGTCCTCGTTCTTGTTTCTCTGTCAAACTTACGAGCTCGTTCCAGCAACGTTGCAATTCTATGTGAATATCCACGTTGGTCACTCTATAGAATTTTAACTCTAGTGATTTTATATTCAAGCGAAAACATGTGATGTCAGTTTTATCGAGAAAAAAAATGATTTGAAAGTTCTGGGTTTTCTTTGGATAGCAGCCATACAAAATTGATATCACTATTTTATTATGATTTCCATTTCCAAGTGTCTTGTTTACGGCTTCAGATAAATGCCATAATCATAAAAAAATATATATTCAGCGATGTATGATACGTACCTTCTTGAATCTGACACAAACGAATCCGTGAGGCTCACCGATTTTTCCATTTCCTCTTTCGAATCTTCAGCCAATAAAATTGATCACAGGGGTGCGAAATTGTTTCTCATCTCAATTATGTTATGAATTCACGTACGCCTACTTTTCTTTTCACTCACATTCTGCGGAGAGAATCTGACAGGTTTTTCTTTCAATTTCTTTGTTCACTCTAACTTTCAATAAATTCAGTGATTTTCAGAAAATGCGATCGTCACTTTTTTCTTTCGATTCTGCATTCTGTTGCGAATTTCACGAAATTAAACTCAAATGTTTCACGCTGAGTATTTTAAAATATCAACGAACGTAAAATTAAATTATTTCCGGGGCATAAATGTAAAAATTCAGCAGCATCATCTTTTTTTCTGTTATTCCCTGTAACTCATCCATATTTGATATTTCATGGATGTATCGATTTCACACTTTTATAATTTTACGAGAAACTTGGAAATTTTCAAGTAAAATCTTTTATGGTCCAATACAAGCTTTTTCATATTTTATGGTCGATCAATAAGAAGCAGTGTTAAATATTTTTAATACATTTTACTTTTGTTAGCTTTGCTTTTATGCAACTTTATGTATTCGACATATTTCCTTTAGAATTGGACTAATGGAACAGGATAAATTGATCGGAATTTTGTAATAGAATCGGACAGAAAGGGACAAAAAAATATTTTACTTTAATTTCGAGCGCTATTTATTTATTTACGTCAGACAATTCTTGTGTAACAGATTGTGACCTCACTTAACAAATTGCGTAAGTTTCCGCTCAAGCTCTAAAATAAAAGAACATTATACGTTTTACCAATTTCCTGGGTTCATTAAGGTCGATGGATCATTATTTTGTGTTTGATGATTGCCCATCTAACTTGTCAATTTGTGTTTGCTGGTATCAATACTCTTAGCTATATCTAATTACTACTTCATTATCTAACTTCAATTTCCAAGACCCTAGTAATTTTACGATCAAAATTGAACATATAGAGAATAGGTAAACAATTGATCTCGTATTAGATTAAAGCTAATAGTTCTAACATCAGCCTTGAATTTCGTAAATTTATACCGAAGAGGAAAATAACTAAATTATTTTATCTTCGCAAATAATTTGACGCTTATGCAATAAAAATGAAACGCTATAGTATAAAAATAGGTAATTAGCTATTTATTTTAAACGATGCACCTTCCAGTATTTTACAATTATTTTACACTTATTTTTATCATCAGATTTACATTTATTGAGTTTTATAATAGGGTCATTAACCATAAGAGGCTTTCAACATTTGCATTCGCTTGTCACATGCTTAAATTAATTTATTTTACAAATGACTAAATTTAAAATACCATTCATACATTTAGTGAAGAAAGGAATATTATTAAAAGAATGATTTTTCGCTATTATTATTATTTACAAAAAATATACAATAAAAAATTGTAAAGCGTTGATTCTTTTAATAATAAACCTTTCAATTGGAATTTTTAATTACAAAATTTGAAGAAATGTAACGAAACTTCTAATATCACATCGATTGACACCAGATTCAAGAGATACTTTTAAAGAGCGATTTCTTATTTTATACTTGGTGTATTTCTATACGAGATTTCTATGGATCTGGCAGGGAATATTTTATATTGCAGGACAGAGTTTTTTAAGTATGTACGTAGCTGCAAAGGATAGAATATAAGACCATTGTGCAGGATTGTAAAATCTTGATCTTTCTTTTAAAGAGAAAAGTGCATTCACTTGTTTATGATCCACACGTACTTTTTCTTTCATCTCAAAAAAAGTATTCTGCCTGCCTTTGTGAAAACTCAAGTTCCTGAGAAGTGCCCTTTGCAACTCCAGTGGCCCCAGCTATGGACCTTCTCATGTTCCAGTGGTCACTCCGATCTGGAAAAGGAGAGATTTTGTCAGAAACATAATATCTCTGCTTTTGCCTTTGCTTCTCACTTCCACAAGATGTGGAAAAATGTATTTTTGAAATTTGAAAGAGTTTTGTAAAAAATATTTATGAATATTTTAAAATATTATAAAATTATATAATTATAAAAATGTGTAAAGAATTTAATTCACAGGAATTTCTGAGGATTTGCAAAGGTGTGAAGCCTGCAAATAAGCTGAAATATGATAAGAGTGGAATTCTGAATATTCATGACGGAATATAAGTCTGCTTAGAATTTATATTTCAGTGAATTATGTCTAAAATGAAACTAAGAAATAAAATCTGTAGCGTCTGTCGTTAATTTCTAAAGCTTCAAAGCTCGAAAGATTCACAACGCGTCGCTTACAATGAATATTCTCATTTTCCAGTGTTCGTGCCACCCGGGCGCTCATTTAATAGGTAAAATTAATTTGCTAAAAAGCACTTCGTCGTTATTATGGCGACAGTGGGGATTTTTATTGCTCGTAAACTGGGTGAAACACTTTCTAAAAACAAAGTCAGTTACTAATGAACGTCAGGTATCGCTCAGCGTAGGTTTTATGAATATCATTTCCTGTTTTTATATATAATAGAATCTGACTACTTTTATTTTTGGAAAATCGTGGAAATTAATTTTAACTGCTCTATAAATTGAGAAAAATGAATCATTCCAAGGGTTCCTGAATTTTGCAATTTTTAATTTTTATTTGAAGGTTTTAATTTAATTTTAATTTAAATGAATTAATTTCTGTTATTATCGATTTATTATAGAAACTTCATTAAAAGAGGATGTTTGCATTGTTCTGTAAAGGGATTCAAAACCAATTGTGTGGTAAATTAGAATTTTAAGCTGGGCACTATTAAAAGCTCTTCAAATGTGAATGCGGAAAGGAATCCAATATACTTATGCTAATTACGTATAGGGGATTTTAATTCGTCGAATATTCATTATTGTTCAACATTATATTTCATTAATTATCTAATTTTGTTTGTTTTTATATAGAAATTGATTCTTTTTAATATTTCTATTCTTAGTTCAGGAAATAAAATATATTTTAAGAAATAAGTAATGTGAAGAGGACGAAAGTGGTAAATTGAGCAGAAGCGTTTTTGTTGCAAGTTCAAGATACTCTCTTCTCATATTTCGACCCCATATATCTCCCCAACAAGTATATTTGATCCGAGAAAGCATTTTGATACTCTTCATAGGCGCAGAAACAAATGCTTTAGTCTTCAAAATATCAGAAAAAACTTTTATGATTCGAAATGTATTGAGATAAAAAAAAAAAGTCGGTAAATGATATTGAAACTTTTGCACTTACAGGGAGGTATGCCTCATATTCGCTGTTCAAAACCGACGTTGTATGCAGTTGTGGTTGTTTCTTGATCTGGTTGAGATCTTTCACGAATTTGCCCAGTCGGTGTCTGCCAAGTTGCCATTTGTATAAAGCTCTGATTGCATCTTCGAGAACTTGCATGTCTTCGGGAATTCGTTATGGAAAGACTTTGATCTCTTCTACGAGATCCCATTGTGGAATTTCTTTGAATAGTCTTGGATCTACAGCAGCAAGATAAATACCTGGAAATATGTAATTCGATATTTGATTATTGGAACCGTGAAAAATTGGGAAGTTCTTAAATCGGGGATTTTTTAAATTTAGCTAAACTTGGGAAATAATATCGAGATTAATAGGTATCGGTAAATTATCGTTTGGCTTGAGTTTAAATTGAAATTGGCCCAAGCAGGTGGAGCCTTTGTTAGGGACAACGGGACCCTTGGGAAAATAGATTTGCTTTGCATAGTTAATAGCCAAACTCCCTCAACTTTAAGCTCTCTTCCATATGTATTTTATACTGTACTCGTACAAATCTCCATGTAATCGACAATTTGCAGTGCTTCCTCGTGAACAGGAAGAAAACATGCTGGTTGCTCTCAGCATGGTTTTATTAAGTAATTATATTTTAGTTCTATTAAAATAAGCAGATTTCTATAAATCTTTTATTTAAATGAACGACATCTTTCCCAATTTGTCTTAAATTTAATTGATAATTTAAGCATACTAGCAACTATGATCCGCGCGCTCTGCGCGCGATTAATTTCTCGTTTTTATGCAATTTCAAATCAAAGTATTTTAAATGTTTTAAGGTATTTGAAAAGTATGCAAAATAATTCAGAATTTTTTATTTTTGAAGCATAAAAACTTGTAATTCCTGGTCTAATTTCAGGCAGCTCAATAAGTTTCATATGATTCCATAAAATAATATTGAATCCTTTAAAATTACTTAAAATCCCATGAAATTCCTTTAAATTTCGTAAAATCATATGATGTTCCTTAAAATTACTTGAAATTCCTTAAAATACCGTTAAATCTTTTCAAATTATGTACTCAAAATCCCATGAAATCTATATTAAAATTGCTGAAAATCCAATGAAATTTCGTAAAATTCCTTGAATCCCTTAAAAGTCCTTAAAATTACTTAATATTCCATAAAATATCATAAAATCTCTTAATTATTTAAAATGCCACAAAATATCGTCAAAATCCTTAAAATTTCTGAAAATCCCCAATAAATTGGTAAAATCCTTTAAAATTTCTTAATATTATTCAAAATCCTAGGAAATCTCATTAAATTCCTTAAAATATCTGAAAATCCAATGAAATTTCGTAAAATTCCTAGAAATCGCTTTAAAGTTTATAAATGACTTAAAATTACACAAAGTATCGTTAAATCCTTTAAAATTACTTAAAATTCCTTACAATATCGTTAAATCTTTTAAAATTACTCAAAATCCCATGAAATCTCTTAAAATTGCTGAAAATCCAATGAAATTTCGTAAAATTCCTTGAATCTCTTAAAAGTCCCTAACATTACTTAATATCCTATAAAATATTCCAAAATTCCTTAAAATTACTTAAAATCCCACGAAATATCGTCAAAATCCTTAAAATTTCTGAAAATCCCCAATAAATTTGGTAAAGCCCTTTGAAATTTCCTAATATTATTCAAAGTCCCAGGAAATCTCATTAAATCCCTTAAAATATCTGAAAATCCAATGAAATTTCGTAAAGTTCCTAGAAATCGCTTTAAAGTTTATAAATTACTTAAAATTACACAAAGTATCGTTAAATCCTTTAAAATTACTTAAAATTCCTTACAATATCGTTAAATCTTTTAAAATTACTCAAAATCCCATGAAATCTCTTAAAATTGCTGAAAATCCAATGAAATTTCGTAAAATTCCTTGAATCTCTTAAAAGTCCCTAACATTACTTAATATCCTATAAAATATTCCAAAATTCCTTAAAATTACTTAAAATCCCACGAAATATCGTCAAAATCCTTAAAATTTCTGAAAATCCCCAATAAATTTGGTAAAGCCCTTTGAAATTTCCTAATATTATTCAAAGTCCCAGGAAATCTCATTAAATCCCTTAAAATATCTGAAAATCCAATGAAATTTCTTTAGATAACAATAACTGGTCATAAAATTCCTTAAAATACTGTCTTAATATAATTTTTTTAACAACAATTATTCTGACAACGAAAATTGTCTGAAGATAGTTTTCAAATTCGATACATGCACACAAATTCGCGCAATTTCCAAAACACCAATCAGGTTTTCGACAACAATGTGTTCGATATATTGGTAACATCACTTTTTTAAGATAGGAAAATAATAATCGAAAAAGAATGGTTTTTATTAAAACTAATGAGAGCTGGCAGTGACTTTTAAACTGATTGCTCGTAGCCTTTTATCCGCTTTATTTTTATGTCAGCTTTTGTTGACCAGTAGAAAATTCAATTCACGTGGGAGAAAACAAATGATCGACATTGAGGACTTCAGTAAGAATTACTGGATACGAGTTGAAGAATTCAATTTGTATTGAAAGCTTCCTGAAATATATGTTGATACCTTGAATTGGAAGTAACATTTTTTCAGAATTTTTTTTTTTTAAGACAGAGTTACAAGTAAAGGATGGATTTTTAAAACAATATATATTTGTAAAAATATATATTGAATGTAAATTTAGTTGAATGCAAAGTTTCTTACCTTTTGAAGTATTTTCTGAAGGATCCACTCACTAAGTAAAGTGCAATCGGATTTATGCAGCTGTTAGCAAAGGCCAAACAAAATCCCACTATACGAAAATGATGCCAGAAAGAATTGTAATCTTTCTCGGCTGTTGGATGGATATAAAACCACAACATGAAAACGTGTTGGGGAAAGAAGCAAACGGCAAAAATAACGACGAATGACATTACCATTTTGGCGACCTTTTTTCTTGCTTTTATTTGTTTCACCTACAAACATTAGAAAGCTTTTTTAAAAAAAGTACGTTATTTCATCTACAATAGAAGTAATGACTGAAAAACCATGTTTCTGATAAAAACTGTTACATAAATCTGCATTTTTTCGAAAAATGAAATACGTAGCATATTTTTATAAGTAACTTTGTTATTTTGCTACGTAAAATAATTTTAATTTGGGAAATTTCTGGAAAATTGAATGAATATGAAGGTAAATTTACAGTTTTTTTTCAACATGCAGTGATGATTTGAAAAACATTTAAGGGTAATTTTCTGACTCCTAAGATGAGAAATGAGCTTTGTCCTTTAAGCACTTTGTGGATTTTATTACATCCGATAAAATCCAATATTGAAGGTATATCAATAAGTCATTAAGTTAACTTCTGAGCCTAACACAGTAAAGTCGATTGGATGAAGAAGCTCTTTCAATCGGAAGAAGAAGCAATGTGATATCGACAGTTTCTTTGGAACCATATTTCACTTTTACGATATCATAAAGTGTAGCAAAATGACGATGATCTTCCGGACTTTGAAACTTTTCATATTATACTTTACTTGGATCCATGGTGCTATTATTTCATTATGAGAAAGTTACATATTTCCTGCAGAAATGAAGTACCGAACTAATTTTTGTCATCTTTTCGAAATTTAACTTGATTTATCTGAAATTCCCAATTACCTTTTCCGAGCCCTTGAATCTAAAATTGGAAGTAGTAAAATGAAGAGAATAGAAGTAAACTTTTAAATGATTATAGGAAAAATAATTAAAAGAACGAAAAGATTATTCAGCTTTAACGAGGGGTTATCACCGACCTCGTTAGTGATTAAAATTTTACGGTCTGTCATTTTGCGGCTTTATGAGCCTTCTCACCCGAGAATTTGTTAACACTACCAAGACTTGGCTCTGACCCAATTCAAGAAACGAATGCCGGAAAATAAAATGCAGATTTTCGGCTCTGTGCATTTAATTCCCACTTAAGGAATTTAATTTAAATATCAATTCCGTTTATTTACCTTTAATATGACGAATATTCTTTTCGAACCATAAGAGAAAACGATATTTGGAGAAGAAGGAATGGCATGCTATAGCTCTTTCTGATGATAATTTATTATGATCTTTCCGAGATCTTTCCTTGCAGAAACCGCAATTTCCCGTATTCTTGGATATTCTTTATTCAATCGAAAAAAGTTTAAGATGGAGTGAGGCAGAAGATTAATAGCATTCGATGGGAAGAGATATTTATTAAGGATGATTTGAGCGAAGAATTATTATCAAATGCTTCGAACCTGATGTAAGTGCAATACAAATAAAATGCATAACTCGGAATAAATTACACAACTTAATTTATTCAGTATAACTAGATAAAATAATTTAATAAAAAAGTTGAGAGAATTTATTATTGATTTGCAGGAGTTATTGAAAGCACGGCCTTTTATTCTAATTAAAAAAATTACTTTTGAAGGGTATTAACCAAGTTTTATGTTTTTATTGGGGGACTTTATTTGTCACCCAGTTTGCATACATCGAGATGTCCGCAGATTTCCAGCACATTTCCAGCTCAAGAGGGGGATGAATGTTCCATATACTAGGGGATTATTTGAATCCCTTCAATTGTTTTTAAATCTCTAATACTCTTGCGGATTAAAATAGCTTGCGATTTACTCTGACTTTACTTCAATACCTCAATTGTCTAAACCTGAAAAATAAAGGTGGGCTACTCGACAATCTATAGCAGTTTTTATGCTCCTTATACTCTTGAAGAAATATTTAAACAAAGAAACAGCACCTCTGAGTCGTATACTGTAGATATTACTTTTTAAATAACTACTGAAAATACAGACTTACTTGACCCTGCATTTCACCAGGAATATTACGAGTACTTTGTACCAAATGTCTGGCCATCAGAAGGTAAAACACGCCGATGATAGCGAGGGGAAGAGCATAATACACGAAGAACCTACAGAGTAATACTATCTTGGGATAATTTGGTCCAAATTCCTCTGGAAATGGATAGCAAGTCTGTAAGCAAGCATGCAATATCTAAGTTGATTATTTATATAAGTTAAGTGTGATTTCAATCGAAATTGAAATTAGATTAGCACAATATTTAGCACATATTCTGTAAACTTAGTTTATTTGCAGTCGAAAAGTGAAAACTGACCTTAAAAGTTACATCTTTGTTGACTCGAAATTCTCTTATAAAAGAAAAACTTGCTGGAATTGCACAAATCCCTGCCAGACACCAAATCAGAGCTGTTATGCAATTTGTGAATCTCGTAGCTCTTCTTCCGGTTCCTAAAGACAAAGAATATTGTTTTTATTTTCTTCTTTATTTTAATCAATAAATTTATCAGTCTCTCTTTATAGATACCAGAGGCATGAAGTTTCCTCATAGGATCAACGATAGCGAAAAATCTATCAGCCGAAAGTGCCGTGAGAGTGAACACAGAAACCCCTATGGATACATCTTTCGCACATTCTGAAACCTTGCAAACTAGAAGCCCAAATGGCCACGAATCCAAAACGTAGACAGTAATCGTCAGTGGTACACATGTTATAATGACCTTGAAAATATAGAAAAAAGGGATATAATCTTTAACTGACTAAAATCATGACTTCATAAATGCAAATTCCTACTTCATTATCTACTACATATTTATAATTTTATGGTGCTCATTTTTCAATATTAAAGTGTCCATAATATTTTTTGCTCAATAAAATATATGCTCAATAAAATATATGTAATACAAATTCTTTTCCTTACATCAGCTTTAAATTATAATAACTTGCAGAATTACAGATCAAAAACAAATATTTAAAAAATTGTGCAAAAGTTGTGCATTGAATCACACATTTACCAACTGAGAACATTTCCATTAAATGATTTTTAACATTTTTCCAAAATTAATTCAATTTCATATTATCTTTTCATAAATATGCACGTGAAATAAAAATGGCTTCATAATACAATATAATAATATGGTTTTATAATAATGGCGCATGAAACGACATTTCAGTATTTTTAATTTAATACGAAAGTTAATCAGTGAAAGCATTCGAGTACCAGAGCCTTTGTTTTAGTTTCTGACGAAGTATTGTTTTATAATTCTCTTTGTTACACGGCTTTCAAATTCATCACGGAATTTAAATCCTTTCACTTAAAGCTGCAGGTGTTTTGTTAATTAATAGGACGGTACTTTGTCAATTAGTAATTAGTTCAAGATCAGAGTCTGCAAAAATACCGTTAGCATTGGTAATTTATGTATACTTTCTCCTTTATCGTGGAATGGAAAATTTTTAATTAGAACATGCATGCAGATGGTATCCCACTCGATTTTTAACTTGCTTGACACAATTCCGAACCGAGAGGATGCTCGCAATTTTTTTGCAATACCTAATCAAAATTCTTTTGATTAGAAAATTATGCAAAAATTGTAGATTGCATTTTAACTTGTTTGGATTTCTTATACGATTCTCTACAAAATTGTGAATTCCACAGCTATATACCATTCTATTTTAAATGTTAAGTATTTCAATTGATAGAACTAAAATAAAACGTAACAATTTGCTTATTAATAATTTATGTAAAAATATTTACCAACAGATCTCCCAATGCCAGAGAGAGAACATAGGTGTTTGGAACGTTCCTCATGTTTGCATGGCGCGAAATTGTGAGTACCAAAATTCCATTTCCGGTGACTCCAATGATAAGAATAATTGAGAAGACGAATGGCAAAATGTAAGTTTCTGGTCTGTCACTGTAAGGCAAGTAAGGCTCTTTTGTACAATTACCTTCATCAAAAGTGCAATTGAAGACCATTGTTACATTCTCCATCTTCACATCAATCTTTTCATCAGAAAATATTACAAATTTTTCCAGCGGCAATAACCTGGGGTTTTTGCTCTATAATCGTTTTTATACTCTTTTATATGGTCTTTACGCCCTTTTCATGTTACTTCCATTGCCTTTAGGTGAATTCAATAAAATTCTTTCTCTTTCTCTAAATTTTCATCCACTTCTAAATAAAAAAGGTTTTGAGATATTTATAGTTACATCTACGTCACACGCCTTGTCGATTTTTATCGAGAGCGTCATTTCGATTAAAATTTGATTGCTAATTAGCTGAGGGCAAAAGTCGCCAAGATCACTGAGATTAATAAGATTCCTGTTCCGTTACATCCACTTCTGCGCCGTTACATTTGCACTAGACAGCGTCACTTTAGAGAAGAAATTTTTTTTTACTAATTATTTTGTTTTTAAATTTTCGGTTTTGGTATCTCCAGTCGAAGCCGTAATTCAATTTCTTGTGGTGCTTTTTTCCTGCTTATATCGTAATTAAATCTTTTTGAATTCCAAATTCAAATAAGAGAGCGAGCGCTTTGTTCTAGATAAACTTTCTGAACTGGCGATATTATAGGACTGCGTCGTGTTTTTAGACATTTCCGTATTACCACCTGTAATCAAAATAAAAAGATCTTGTAAGAATTCAATTATACTTGGGTCAATTGTAGAAGTTAACGTTAAAGAGAATATTAAAGAGATTTTTCAATTTTTAATTCTAAAAAGTTGTGCTAATACCCCTTTAAATATTTCAAAGGCTCTTTAAATTCTTTCCAAAACCATTGATTTCTTTTTTAAATGAATAAGTTCATTTTTCAAGATGTCGATTTATCGACCTTCCTTTTGTTATTGTTATTTTTTTCTGGAAGTCTCGAGCGAATATTGAAAGAAACTGTGGAGACTCTTTAATAAACGAGATATTTATTCAGATTCAGAACTATAAGGTTTCTATAAAGATGATTTTCATATTGACCTTTGAAATCTATTATGTGTATCTTTTTTATGAATTTTTTCTTACTCATTCTGTTTTGTGTTTTATTAAAGTTTTTCTATGTACATAACAAATGTGAATTATAACTTGAAAAATTCATTATTTTATTATGAAATTAATGATGCAATTCGAGAATAATAAATGAAGTGATGATGTGACATGATAATAAATATGACGATGTATAAATCAGAGTAATATATAAAAATACTATATACCAAATTCATGTGAATTATGGAACTCAATCTGTCTTACAAAATTATCGGAATGAAATTTATTGTCGATGGCATTTACACAGCTCTACAAAACTCGAATTCAAATACAAGCGATTGAAATTTATATGAAAAATCCATATTGCTTATTGCCATTTTGCTTCTGCTCTCCGAAATATATTTTCAAATAAGTCACGCTTTTTTTTTATTTCGCTAGAAAATAAATCATATTTTTTTATTGATAGCGAGCGGTTTTGGCTCTAACACGATGCCAGTTTGGCACAAGAGCCAAACTCACACTGTTTGAAATATGTGTAATGAATATTATACGCATCCGGCTATGCGTTTAATGACCCAAAAAATGTCCTACAATCGAATAACGAAAACAAATCACTAATTCGCGGAAACTAAAGTTTACAGTTTGTGAAATATAAGCTTAAAGTAACAATTTTATTTCTTCTACAATTTAAATTCAACGTGTACAATTGACCATTATTATTTATAATTTATGGATCTTTACAAAAGCTTTATTTGTATGTCTTCTTTTAGTAAAATTTTAACCGTCGAAGTCTTTTTCTACGGTTTCCATTTGCATTGAGAGAAACCGAGTGATTTTATTCAATGGATGAAGAACGAAAATTTAAATTAAAAGTGATTTTAAAAATAATGCTGTGTTTGCCAAGAAAACTTGATTTAAATCGAATAACTCATTAGCCGAGTGGCTTTTAAGTTTGGAAGAATGATTGAATAGTGAATACAGATGAAGATTAATTATAGTTTTCCATCAAGTTTTCCCTTCTCGTACGACAATGGAGAATCAGAAAATGGCTTTTTTCATTTTTAGACTCTTCGAAATATAAGAAAAAATATTAAGTTTTGATAAGATTAAATAAAATTCAAAGGGTTTTCTCATGAAGAGAAAAAAGATGGAGAAACTCTCTAATTTCGGGGAGATAAATGATAAACATTTTTAGAATTTTATTACATACGTCATTTCAAGTTTAATACGTACTCCTATAAATGATCATAAATTTTACTGGTTGGCACAAATTGTAGACAATAATATTTTTATTATTATGCACGTCAATTAAATGGCATCGTAAATTTGATAATAGACAATACTAAAGTTGGATTTATTAATTACAGAAAATATTTTCAGTCATTATGATGTGATTATCTGTTCGAAAAGGGGTTTTGCAATATATAATACTATAATACACTACAATACAAGCGTAATTTCCGATATAATCCTCACACTATTGTAATAATAGCTTTCCATTTTAAGTTTAATTCGCTCAAAATACTAATTTTCTCTCAATGTAAAATCGTTTTTCCGTACATATTTACTAATAAAGTTCATATACATATAATATTTCAATAAAATCTGGAAACTTTAATTGAATTAGTAAAGGTAATTGATTTTTATCGATTGTAATAATCTCCGAGTTTATTGAATGTTGAAATCAAATTGAATTAAGTATATGGTGTAATATAATTATTATTCATATCAATACTAAAAATACACTTAAACAAGTTTTATTCATGAAATTAGATAGATTTAGATTTTAAACTTGAAAAATTCTTCACCCTTCAAAACAATTTATGCATTTCGTATTTCAACTACCTGAACGCATTAATTTTCCCCTTCAGTGTCGACATCTTTCTAGGAATATCTTATGTATATGTCTCTGCTCGTTGTTGAAATGCACGTAATACAATTTTCATTGTATGTATGCGTAGACACCGGGTGAGATTTACGACTCCTATACTGAACCAGCATATTTTCATCTACTCTTTGAATTTAGCTTGTCATGTACACTTATGTGCAGGTTGCATAAATAAATATAAACAAATAAGTATTTAGCAAATCATTAAAAATAAGAAAATTGAAGTTCTTGTAATAAAACATAAATATTGGGAATAAATTGTACATTATTTCTTTTACAGATCATACTTTCCGTTTTTATATAGAACGCCCTAAAAATCATTTGTCGACATCTGCTAAAAGATTTGATAAATGACGAAGTGAACAAAAACTGTATGACATAAGAAATTGCCCTGAGCATTGATGTCCCTTGTGCGTGTTTGATGGTTTAGCAATATATCGTTGGATGATTTATGAATTTTTTAATCTGCACAAATACTATCGTCCTTATTTTTATACTTTAAAATCCAAATTTGATTTATTTATTGTATTAATCGATTTAAAAAACAAATTTAAAAGTGTGATTGTCAAGAGACTATAATTATGTCGTTTACTCCTTTTTGCGGTTGTTAAAACCATAGAAAGCTGTAAATTGTCATCCTTTGTCGCCAATGCGGCTTTTCGATTGACCAAATTTATATCCAATTTATTTTTTTGCCAGTCTTGGAAAAAAATCGGGCACATCTCCAATTTACATATGTCAAGTTCCAATTTACGGCTACTGAAAAACGAGATTTTAAAAAACCCCGCCGCAGGGAAATAAAAAGTATCGTGAAACTGAAACTTTCATTGGATTTGTCTATAGAATTAACAAACTATTTTTTTTGTTATTCTGAAATTTCAACGGTAGTAATAAGGATTCCTTTGAGGTATATGAAGATTCAATTAACCATAAGTTTAAGACGACATTCCATTTGTGTCAAGAAACATCGTTTTGGAACTAGAAGACATTTCTCTAAATCACTGAAGATCGTCTTGACGAGGCGAGTGTTCTTTCAAAGAATAATTTCTTCTCTATAGCATATAACTTAGTCTTCTACTTCAAAATCTTATTACCTAATGGAGGTAGAACCTTCTATGACTTTCTATAACTAGTTTAAATTCTAATGAGTTAAGTTTCCTGTGATATTGGTTGCATAAGAAAATAAACTTACTTATTTCGCTTTCGCACTGCCTATGAGAAAACTAATACTTGAAAAATATTAAGAAAATAAATAAATAGTAATAAAATATAAAAATAAATAAAAAATTAAGATATATTAAGTACTATATATTTCTGAAGTACAAGATGATGAAAATGAAGTAAACTTCTGCAGTTCGTGAAGGATAATACATGTTCCTTTATCTCCTAAGTTTCGAGAACAGTCTCACTATAATGGCGTGATTACTCGTAAGAGACACTCTAAAACTTGTAATTGTAAAGACTTATGACTGAGAAATTTCGAACAATCTTTCAACTTTATCTATGTTCCATAAAGTCTCCAATTACTGCCAGACGTTTCCTTACTATAACTATTTCAGGTTCACAGACATGAAGGAGAGACTTCATAAATTAAACGCACATAATAATTGACTCACGATAAATTCCTTACTTTAACGGCTCCAAAGGCCTTCATTATAAGCTCTATGTATGCCCTCTGAGAATAATAATAATAATAATAATAATAATAATAATATATAGAGATGTGATGCAACGTCAGATTTTTTGATTTCTCACATGCTGTCATGATTACACTACAGTGTTAAAATAACACATTGTTTTTCCTGTGGTTACAGCAAACGAAAATTCATGCTTCGAAGGGACGAAAATAGTTTAACAGTTTTACTTTTGTAATTGAAGAACTGATTTACTTGACTCTGATTCCGGCAGCTATATTTAGAAACTGAACGTAGGTGGAAGTCGTAAATAAAGTGATTTCAGAAGACAGTTTAAAGCTCTAAGGGTGCCAGTAACTTAGGCAATGTTCGAAATTCTAATTCAAATCGATAGGCCTTTCGGTTGGAACAAACCTACCCTCATGAATATTCATTAGATGTCCCTCCTTTGGACACTGAAAACAAGACCGAAGTACTTTAATTCGAAGGTTGAAAGTTTTATGATTTTACGTCCAGAATTATAAAATTCTGAAAATTATGTTTTTAAATTGACGAATATTTCAGGGAATAATAATAATAATAATAATAATATTAATAATTTAACTATAACTAGATGAATTTTCATAATCTACATTTACACTGCATAAATGAACATTATTTATTAATCAATATAATTGAAAATGATAAAGTTCTCAAATAGTAATATTTGAATTTTGATCAGCAATATAATTTGAAATAGAGTAAATATAAAATCTTTTAACAATTACTATTCTTCATTTTGTAGTAGAATGAAGCTGATTAATGGTTTACTTCATAATATTAAATTTCTGCAAGCTTGTCGATCGTAGGAATATCAAATAAATAGTGATGGATCATTTTTTTCCAATACTTTAATACATTCCGATCATAAACTGAATATGACAGTGTTAATTCAAAATTGATTAGTTTAAGAACAAGAAACTGAAAACAGAAAAGATAGAGGTGTTAGCGATATTTTTCATCCATGTAATCTATGTGAGCGACTTCCATTCTAAAGATTTTTTTTATTAAAAAAGAATTTCCAGTTTAATTGGCTTTCTCTACGAGGAAGCAAAGCGCTCATTTAATGAGCAGCAGAATTTGTATACAACTTCACAGCTAGTTTTTTCTCTGTTAGAAATTTTGCCACTTCTAATTTCAAGGAGTCCAAATTATTATAATAATTTGTCCTTTGTTAAATTAAAGTTTTCTTCTCAATTTTGTCGTTTTTTTTTCTGATTTTTAGTTTTATAAAATCTTGGTTAATGCTGTAGGTGCATAATTGCCCTACAAAGGGCAACATGCCCTTTGTACATCCTAGTTTTCCCACTTTATAGTCATAGTTTACAACTCCTGAAAGGAAGAGTTATCTGTGGAGCAAGAAGAACTTTTTATCCTTCGTACAAAAGGTTTATTAACTTGAAAGCTAATTAGGCAGGATTGCATTATCTTGCAGGAAGCAAAATGATGGATGGACGAAACTTCTTTTCCATATTTAGTGCTACTTTCAAGTTTCAACTTTATATTTATATTCATGGAACAAAAACATATGGTGGTCAAGGTTTAACGAAGAAATTTTATTTAAGAAATTGTATTTACTTTTTACTTAAAATGGAATTGTAATCTTTTGTTAGAAACAAATTGAATTGCTTGTTCTCTGTGTTTAATCAATAGGAGTGGAAATTCAATTAAGATTAGCGTTATGCGACATAAATCCTCTATACTGCTGTAAACAGAGAGTGAAGCGTGTCTGATTCACAGTGCATTACTAATTAATTATTCCATACTACATAGGGAATGTTTGAATAAATGCCTATATTGTAGCGAAATAAGAAACAATATTGACGCATGCAACTATTTAACCTTCATTATTTCAAAGATATGACTTCAAAAAAGTATTTTTCAATCTTTAAATAGAAATAATCGAGGCAAGGATCGGAGGTATTTGCTTAATCAAATTTATGGATCAATTACCTCTCTTTTTCTCTTGGATTCGTAAATTTGGATATGTGACCTCAGAGACGTTTGCTTTTAATGAAATAAAATCGCTGGAGCCAACTCTAAATGAACTTCAGCTTAAAAATAGAAAATCGGATTATCAGAATTTCATACACATTTCTAGAAATTTCAATTTAATATTTTCGGTTTTTAAAATGTTTTCACTGAACAAAAAAATCATAATAGTGAGTACAGCTATATTAAAATTTCGTTCACCGTTTTAATATGAATTTAAAAAAAAATATTAATAATATTAAAGAATAAGAAAATTAAAAGTTAAATAGAAAGACTTTCAGAGAAATTCAAGTGAGCTTTTGTTTTCTGAGTCAAAAAAGAATAAAGGCGAAGAGCATTCGTACTAAACGAATCAGCAATTCGTTTCTCAAGAAGTTTAGGAAAAGTAATGCTTTTCTTTGCCCTGCATGTGACACTTAAATTCCATTTAAGACTCGCACGTAAGTCCTATAACAATACCTTAAAGGGATGTTGAAAGTTAAGAGAAGTTTGCGGAACGTGTCTTGTAACAAGACCTTTAATTCTTAAGCCTATAAAAACTAGAACCAGTAATAGCGAAAATATATAGTCCAAAAATAAATATATAGTCCAAATAATGTAGTTATTTTTAATTTTTATTCGAAGCCTTTATAATCAAGCAGGTTTGAAATGAAGAGTTGAAAATTGAAATATTCAAAGATAAAGGACTGAAATCCGGAAATTTTAAATGAAAGCATTGTACAATTAATTGTCCAATTTCCCGCCTTTTGGTGCGAATGGCTTTAGTGATTACATTGTCTCCTTTCCTCATCACGTAATGAATGAGTTGAAATAATAAGCTGGCTCGAATATAACGGATTTCCTTAAATGGCAATTTACCTCACGGAATTGCCCTTAATGTGCACAAAAAGTAAGATTTGCGAGCATGTGTAATATGAGGGGGAAAGAAAGTCCGGCTGATTAAATTACAGCAAGTAACGTGTGATGACTGGGAAAATACTAATTATAAAGTTTCTGATAAATCTTCGTTTGGTATTTAATTCCACTTACAGGGCATGCGGAAGTTTCAATCTTGTTTAAAGCGATAAATTCCTTTGTGAGTCAATGCCTGACCCTTCTCAGATGAATTTGAAAACTATGAGATGTTTTGAATAGTTGAATAAGTAATCTAACTTGCACATTAAACTCAAACTACTCAGGATTCATTAAAAACCGCCGGTCATCCTTGAGCCTCCCTAAGAAATCTAGGAGAATTTTATGCTCCTTACCGATTTTTTACAGCTGACAAAATAGTCAAAAGTAGCATAAATTCGCTCCATTGGATAGTATTCTGAAAAAGAAAGAAATAAAAATTAATCCCAATATTTTATCTGTCAACATTACTTTAATCTGTTTGAATAAAGAATATACAAACATGTTTCAACGCTCAATTCTAATCGCTAAAAGACCTTTGCAAATCATGCACCCCTTATCGCATCTGCTTCTTGCTGGAATTTTTTTTTTTTCTCTCTTTTCATGGCTTTAAGTTACGGTTTTATCTTACGTCCCAGGACAGCTTGTTTTCCCAGACTGTTAGTTTTTCTTTTTTTTTCTTTGCAACACTGCAGAAATTCTATCTTA
>JAUESH010000008.1:12425002-12447304 GCA_032275165.1 Synergus magnus | reverse complement strand
TTGATCAATAGAATCAATTCTTAGGTACTTATAAAATAGAATAAGAAAAAAAAAGAACTAAAGTAGATTCACTTGGGATTATTCTGTTTATTTCCTCCAGGCGCGGATCCACGGTGAGGCGATTGCCCCCCCAAAGATTCTTGAATTGCAAGTTTAACTCATGTGTTTGACCATGCAGGCAGCTATTAAAAAGTAGCCCCTTCATAACTTTTCGAATCGCCCCCCCCCCCCAAATTCAGTTTCTGGATCCGCGCTTGAATCTGAACCATACAGTTTCATTCCGATCTAATCTGAAGGAATTTTTCAATCCGAATTAATCCGAGGCCCATTCAAAATCAATTCGAACTTTTGATCTGAATGAATCCGGTCAATCCGAATTAATCAGAATTAATCCGAACTTTCAATCCTATTGATTCCGGTCATTTCAAATCAATCCGAACTTTCAATCCTATTGAAACCGGTCAATCCGATTTAATCCTGTCTATCCGAATAATTCCGAAAAATTCGGATAAATTCGGATTGGCCGGTTTTATTCGGACTCAAAGTTCAGATTAATTCTGATTAATTCGAATTGACCGGATTCATTCGAATTACAAGTTCAGATTGATTTTGAATGGGCCTCGGATTGATTCGGATTGAAAACTTCCTTCGGCTTAGATTGGAATGAAACTGTTTCGTTCGGATACAAATTTCGGATAATTTTGGATTTGTTCGGAATACAAGATGAAAAGACGAAACAAGTAAAAATTATAATAAATTATTTGAATATTTCTTAATTACGTATATTTAAAATTTAAAGCAAATGACCAATACGGGGGGTGCAACCATTGTACCCATTACCCTGTCTCCTTATATAACCGATCAATAAAAATAACACGATTTATCATCAAATATGATAAAGGCAAATAAAAGATTAAATTTACCTTGAAAATGATGATAAGATGACATATTACTGGCGGAGCATTCCACGAAAAATAAGTGCATCTTATAGATGCACATTTTTTAAATTAAGAACAAAATTTTAAGATAAAATTTATTTATTTTGTTTACAAATCTTCAAAATTAGCATATGATTTTAATATTGCTTTTCATATTGATGAGAAAGTTTTACGAAACGTGCTAGATTAAATCTGATAAGGACATGTTTATTCCACGTGGAATAACTCGTTTTTTAAAATCAGATAACGTTGTAACTCATTGTTTTACGCTCAATTAATTGCATTCTGAAAATACCTACGCGCAGTCAGTCTGAAGATTATGTTTACAGAGCGTTTCATACTCCTTGAAGTTAATTAAAAATTACAATTATTTGATAATGAAGGGTGATCAAATTTTTCCAAAGATAGAAAAATATCAATACCAAGAGGTTGCAAATGAAGAAGACTCAGCAAAAGTGGATAAACCATATAGAAAGGAAGGAAATTCGTATCTTCAGTTTGTTGCTACGATGTGTGGTAATGATAATTCAATTTCTCCATTTTTAGGGGGCTTCCATAAACCACGTGGCCCAATTTTGGCCACTTTTTGACCCCCTTGCCCCCATGTGGTCCGCCGTGGCATTCTCGTCGATCTCCTCCTCCCACAAAAAAAGAACGTGGTTTATGGAAGGCCCTTTAGTGTGAAAAAATATCTGTATTAAAAATGTTTGCTTATTTGACAGTATGTTTCGCTACAATTGGAATTGGAACGGGCCAATCATGGACGAGTCCTGCTCTACCCCATTTGAAGAGTAACATTTCAGAAATTCCGATAACAGATAAACAAGGCGGTCAAATTGCATCATTTTTCGACTTCGGATTAATTATTGGTAATTTGATTACTCCAGTATTTTCAAATTTAATGGGTCGAAAATACTGTCTGCTGACCTTCACAATACCACAATTAATCTCATGGATTTTAATACTTTTCGCAAACAATCTTCTCATGATATACATTGCAAGAATCATTGGTGGAATTTCTTCGACTCTGGCATTCGGTTACACTATAATGTACATTGGAGAAATCGCTGAGGAAAACATCAGAGGTATTCTTCTTCTAATAATGCGAATTTACATTGAGATGGGATTTTTGATACCAAAGATAGCTGGAGTTTTCTGTTCTTATCAGACGATAAATATAATAATGCTGTGTATACCACTTCTCTTCTTCGCAATATTTGCCTTCATACCAGAAAGTCCTTATTATTTACTTCTAAAAAATCGAGAAAAGGAAGCTATAAAAGCAATTAGTAGACTCCGAGGAACTGAGTCTCCAGAGATTGTGAATTTAGAACTGAAAAGAATACAAAAAAGTGTGAGTAACTGCAAAAAGAATAAGAAATGGGCTTTTCGAGAACTATTTTTTGTAAGGGGACACAGAAGGAGTTTATTTATTATAATTACGATTTGCTGGACGAAATATTTAGGAGGCAAAATGACTATTGATGCTTACACCCAAGAAATTTTTAGTTATATTAATTTTTCTATACCACCTGATCAAGCCGCATTGATTTTTGCAAGTTTTACAATACTATGTCTTTTGGTATTTACTCAAATTGTCGAAAGAGTTGGAAGAAGAAAAATTGTTTTGTTTTCTGGCACATTTGCTGCACTAGGATTAGGAATCGTAGGTTCATTTTTCTTTATGAAAAACTACCTTAAAGTTGACATTACGTCAATTTCGTGGTTGCCTTTTACAGGTTTAATTTTTTATAATATATCTGTTAACTTAGGATATGGCACCTTGACCTCTGTTTTAATGGGTGAAATGTTCGCTCTTAATGTAAAAGTGACTGCTATTACTTGTACGACTGTCAGTACAGATGTGATAATGTTTTCAATTAAACTAATATTCCAATGGATGAATGAAGCTTTTGACCTTTACACAACTTTTTGGATGTATGCCATCTTTTGTTTGATTGGAACACTTGTTTTCTTTTTTATCACGCCCGAAACTAAGGGGAAAACTCTAGAGGAAATCCAGGATGTTTTACATTCTAGGAGAAACGTTTCCGAAAAATAATGCTAGATCCGGGCTCAAATTACTACATAGTTTCCAATATAGTTTCCCATATAGTTTCCTACATGGGATTTTTCAGTAGGGATTACATAAGCATCTTCTTATTGTGATTATACATTTTGTTATCATCGTAGACAGTATCGTTAGCAATCAGTTCGAAGAGAACCGGTTTGATTGAATATTGTTTTAAAAGTTGATAATGTAAAGAGACGATTAGTTCAATATGAGTGGTGACAAGCGATATAAACTCTCGAATACTTCCAATAACTATCGAGAAGTTCGTTCTGAAGATGAGGCGGAAAAGACACCTTCAAAATTAGGAAATTATTTTCTACAATTCGCGGCTACTATTAGTGGTAAGAACAGTTTTTAAGTTTTGAGAGAATCTTACCTGCCAAAAAGTGTGTCATATTTTATTATATTATATAATCCACTAACCAGTGCTGTCGTCAAAATGTTCAAAAACTAAACAATAAAACCATTTTACAACAACTATTTTTTATACGAAAAATATGAAAAGTTTATTTAAAACGTGCTTCATTCTGGATTTTCCGACTGAATGAAATAGTTACTGAATCAAATATTTACCAACGTTTGTGAATGTTATCTCTCAAGGAAGCTAAACATCCCGCAGACTTAAAAATAATTCTGATCTTCGCAATAAAATTCGTTTTTGATACTTTAATAATACACAAAAACACTCTTGAAAATATAAAATAACATTTCTTATACAGTTTGCATTTTGACAATTGGAAATGGAACAATCGACTCGTGGACATCACCAGCTCTGCCTTTTTTGACGAGCAACAATTCAGCATTTCATGTAACAGAATTAGAAGGATCATGGATAGCATCCACATCGGATCTTGGATCAGCCATGGGAAATTTATTAACTCCAGTTTTCTCCTCCTTCGTAGGTCGAAAATACTCATTACTGATCTTCGCCATCGTCGAAGTAATCTCCTGGGCGATGATAATGTTGGCAAACAATGTGATTATGTTATACGTAGCTCGATTCATCAGTGGAGTCTCTTGTACACTTGCGATCAGTTTTACGATAATGTATGTTGGTGAAATAGCTGGAAAGGACATCAGAGGAATATTACTCTTAATAGTGAGAATATCAACCCAGTTGGGTGGTTTGTTCGTGAAAATTGTTGGGGCTTACCTCCCTTACCAGATGATGAATGTAGCAGTACTTTCAATATTAATTCCCTTTTTTCTTACATTTGCATTTGTACCCGAAAGTCCCTATTATCTATTAATTAAAAATCGAAAGAAAGAAGCTAAAAGAACGATAATAAAATTACAAGGAACAAAGAATCCTGATATTATTAATTCGGAACTTGTAAGAGTGCAACAGACAGTTAAAGAGACTAAAGAAAATGAAAAATTGGCTTTGTGGGATTTATTCGCCAGAAAAGGAAACAGAAAAAGTTTACTGATTGTCGTAATTGTGTCCTGGACAAAATTTTTATCAGGGGACACTTCGATTGAGGCTTACACCCAGGAGATTTTTACCTACAGTGATTTTTCCTTGGCGCCTGAACACGCTGCTATAATTTATGCGGGAGTTACTGTAATAATGCCTTTATTAGTCACAGAAGTTGTTGAAAGAGCTGGTAGGAAAAAGACATTTCTTTTTTCGGGAATTTTCTCCACCCTTGGATTAGGAATTGTGGGATTTTTTTTCTTTTTCAAGTTTTACTTGAAAACTGACACAACATCGATGAGTTGGATTCCTTTCGCTGGTTTAATTTTTTACAATGTTGCTTCTAATTTGGGAATAAGCAGTTTAACTTATGTCATCACTGGCGAAATGTTTGCTCTTAATGTGAAAGAAATTGCTATAATGTGTGTGACAATTACGAACGATTTGTTAGCCTTTTTCGTCAAAGTGATTTTTCAATGGATGAATAACGTGGCTGGTATTTACACGACTTTTTGGATGTATGCTTTCTTTTCCATTTTTGGAACGATTCTTTTTTATTTGATTGCTCCTGAGACCAAAGGAAAGACTTTGGAGGAAATTCAGGAGGGATTACATTCGAGAAGTAAAAGGAGAGAAAGTACAATCCAGTTAAAGTAGATAAATGAATCAAATAATTTATGTAATCTTTTAAAATAATGTCTACGATTAGAAACTTGGTATGCTTTACTCAAAAAGTCGTATTATGAATGTTTTATCTTTCTAAAGTAATGCGTACTTTGTATGCATAAGATGGAAATATTAAATATTCTTCATCGTCATTCTCTCTATTCATTAGAGATATTTATGATAATTTTAAGATAATTTGAGCACTTTAGAGTTGTGTGGAATGCTTGAAGTTGACGCAATGAGGAATTTCCATTTTCAATGTAATGAAACAGAAAAAAGTACTGCTGAATGTAAATTAACGTATATTGTTAAGAAATAATGATGAATTGAGGATAAGGTAAATTTGGGGTCTTTTCTACCCTTCTTTGCCTATTCCTGTAACAAAATTTCGATCCTTTTTCAGGTAGATTTAAATCTGTTTAAATCTCTGGATGAACATTGTGTAAAAGTAAAATATCTACAGCCCTGTTATTAAATGCTTCAATGTAAGTACTTACGAAGAAGCACAGCCGGCTGAAGAATGACTGGAACACGAGGGACATTCAACCGTCATTGGGGCACACTTGGGGTCGATTTGCAGCTGTCAAGGGATCCTGTATGGTGGGGATTCATGGCACGCGACTGCACTGTATCACCCCCATAACATTCTACACACCACTTTTAGTTAACGGTCAGTCCAGATCGTTCTCTCTCCTCATATAAATTTTTTTATTCTGTTCATTTCCTGTAAAAAAAATATTTTTAGTTAGATTGCTATGTAATTTGTTAATTTATGTAAACAAGAAGTGCAATTTAAGATAAGTAATCCAAGAAAGTGAAATTAGAAGTTTATTGTTTGTGGCGTCACAGGATTTATGTACATCGAAGAAATATAAAAATAAAAATCTTAAAAAAAAACATTTCTCACTCGGTAAGTCGTTGATTTTTATAGAAAATATTAAAACGTCCTTTTGCCTTTTATTTAGGATTAGGAAGAAAGTTATACGAAAATTATATAAATGAGACAATGAGCTAATAATTTTTGTTATAGATTCATGAATTAGAACAACACATATTTAAAAATGAAGAGATCCTCGTCGGTAAGAAATCAAGCTTCCTTTTTTAATTTTTTTTAACTATAGTAATATTTATTTTCTTTTAATTCTTATATAAAAAATTGTTTCTTTAATTTAGGCACCTTGTTTGGCAGAAGAGAATGATTTGAAAAGGATAAAAGCAGACGAAAATGAAATTGTGAGTCAAAATCTTATATTAAAATACATTTATGTTCATGTCGGTGTTCATATTGTTAATTTTTTATTTGATTCTTTTATTTCAAGGGTCCGGACTCTCGAGAATATCTGCAGCTGGCCCTCGCTAAGGTTCTAGAATTACAACGGCAAATTAAGGAGGATACTTATATTTCAGACAACACTAGTGACCTAGGTATGTAATATAATTTTACCTTCATTTTAATCATTATTTGATCATTATTATCCACAGTCAATAATTAACAAATTTTCTGCAGGAGATTCAGAGAATGAAGAAGATCTAATGAAGAAAGTTGTAAAAAAAGTTTTCAAGGACCTGCCAGGGTCTTCGAAAGGTGTGAATTCAATTATAGAAAATGCAATTAAACCGAGGCATCCTGGACTCGATGTGATTCGCAGTAAAAGCATCCAATTATCTGGATACGATACGTGCCGACAAGTGGCGGTTGATTTTATGAGAAACGTTGTAAAATTTACACCAAAGCCTGTAAACGAATCAAATTCATTTCGTTTTGGTACATATTCTAGAGCTGATGTAAGAACAGCTGGTTATAGAACAGGATTGATAGAAAATGGAATTACTAGTCAATTTGCAATCAATCGAAGACGAGAAACTCTATCCTCTGATTACGAAATCAGAACCAGAATGTTAAAAAGCCTTGATCTTCACCTTGCAGTTAAACAACGAGACTATACAGCCCGTTTAATGAGACAGTAAAATTATTATACATAGCTTTACACAATCTCATTTTTACGTATTTTCCAATTTTTTTTAACTTTTATACTTTATAAGAAGAATCATTAGTTCGAAACAGTCAATTATATACTAGTCATTCAGTTAATTAAGGATTACAATATAATTTTATAATATATTATTTAGAAATAATATTTATATGCTCAGGAGCCATGAAACCACAAATTATTTGAGTACACATCTTGTCACTAAGATACTATTCCTATTTTTCTAGTCAGAAAATCGTATTGCTAGTCAGATAAGCAAAAATTGTCATTAGATTATAAAAAAAAATAGTTTGTACAAGAAGAAAAGATAATAAAAATATTATATTCAACTTATTTTACAATCATTTTAACTGACCACCCAGTTTCCCACTTGAAAGAAATTGATGACAGCGGTGGAATCACTGCACCATGAGAATTGAGATATTGTCAGCGATTCAATTAATTTGAGTAATTTTTTATAAAAATCATTTATTCATACGTTTACAATAAAAAAAAACATTATGGAGTCTATATGACTTGATCATAACGTCTCCTAATCTCTAATTAAATCTGTTTACAAGTTCCATTTTATTAATTACTTACATAAATTTAATTTATTATCCCTAGCACATTCTCATAATCATCCCTGTCATAACAAGTCGAAAAATTTCGAAATATATCGCATATATAACTAAGTAACTAAACCTCGGTAACAAAATTTGTTGATGAGCCTGAGAAAATAATCCTGCTGTCCGAAAAAAATAATATTGTCTGTATAGCTAAATATTTCGTAGATTTACTAATTCACTCATTTTTATAATCGCAGTAAATTAAATTTGCTGTGATGTCAAAGTGTCCGCACAGGTACCAGTTTTGCCAAAAATGTGGTATCTCGTACAATCGAGACGTCAATGCCGGGTTAAACATTTTGAGATTAGGCTAGGGACTCGTGTTGGGAGAGAAAAGGCCAGTGGAGTTTACGCGAAAAAGTGAGAGGCAAGGGAACTCACTATAATAAAACACCCGAACAAGTGAGAGACAAGGGGACTCACTAATAAACCACCCGAATAGAGAAATAATAGAAGGCCACCAATACTAAGCAGAGGCATTGAAGTAGTGCAACACACAATATAAAAAATATGGTGCATTATTATTATTATTATTATTCGCTACTTCACGCATCTCGGAAAAATGGTCAGTCTCGACTGGAAAGGGTATTGGAAGAGCTTGTCCCTTATTACAATCAAGCAGGTCCTGAATTTATTTTAATAAATTTATTGGATTTCTTAGTACCCTAGTGCACTCTATTTAAGTACAGATTTCCATCTGTAAGCCAACTAAGCTCTGACATACTACTCTATAAAAAGTATACTTTCTCTTTACAAGTTTTGAGAACTATGATTTTTGATTATATAATTCTAACACTATCTAAAGGCACAGCCCTAATTTTAATTGTTCTGTTATACAAGTGTTTGATGGGAATATTGACCGGAGCTCGCACGAAGATACATTGCAATAATTTAGGAAAACGTTTTCAAAAGGGAAGACTGAAAAATCTGAACATTTTCTTTGAGTACATATTTTTTTGTAAATTAAATAATCAATAAAAGAAAACATTTCCCCTCGTTGCATTGATTTCTTTGTACAATATCAAAATACGAGGTCTATAACTCTCTCTTTCTCTCACTCACTCTCTATCAGTCTCTCAATACTAATTTAATTTTACACTACTGATTTTTGCAAAGGCGTCTTGACCTCACGTTTACAGAAAAACGTCGAGAGTCTAACGTTCAATTTTCTTGTATTATGCGCGTTTATGCAGTTTTGCTGTTATCCCTGGTAAAAAGTTCGCATTAATTAAATTATACAATAGTTCAATATCGAAACAAACTCCATACCTAAATTCATCACCGAAGAATTTAGAAAAATATGCTTTAGAATATTTGAAAATTTGGTAGATTAAGTTAAAGAATGAACCAGGGATCTTAGCATTCTAGATCTACAACAGTAAAATTAATAAAATATAATAAAGAACAGTTCTTAAAGAATAAAAAAGCTTAAATGGTTTTAATGATTTTATGGTTAAAATTACCAATCATCTAATTGTAAAAATATATGGAGATTCCCAGAAAATCAAAAATATCTTGGGTCATGATAAACAATACACAAGTTTAATTCAATTGTTTATAAAAAAGTCATAAGAATTTAGATAATCTTTGCAATGAAAATCTTTGTATAGAGAAGATATTTTTAATTTACTGGTTGGACATTTACTCCTATTTTCGAATCATAATGGGAAGGATCGTCGACTTGTGCAATACAAATAGTTAATATTTCTTGACAAATATCCTTTTCCGCATAAAAAAATATACCAACATCGACTAATATCAATGTAATTTATGTCTTCTGAGAGAATTTGAACATCTCTATTTATCACAGACGAAATCGAAATATTTTCAACTTTTTAATAAAATTTTGGAATTAGCCCGATTTTATCGAAACCTTCCTTTTAGCAGTAGACGATCCTCCTTAAAATAAAGAATGGAGATCGATAAGGCCCGTCGTCATTCCAAAATGAGAATAGTAAAAAATAAAAACAAGCCTTGTCCATACTCCCTCCTTTTTCTATAAATTGACCTCGTCGTTAAGAAATAATAATGTCAATCGAAGTCAAATTTTGAGTCTTTAGTCTAATCTAAGAGATTAATACGTGTAATAATTAAAATTCTAATGCGTACAAACTAAGTACTGTTACGTTTATATACTGAATATTTGTAGAGGGCTCAGACATTTCGAAGTTCTGCCAGCAAATTCAAAATCGAGCAACAATTAATAATTAATATAACCTTCTTATAAAGATTTTATTTCCAAAACTCATTCAGTTTCCAAATTTGATTAAAATCTGCTTTACTCGATTTCTTCATTAAAATTCAAAAAGTTCCATGCTCAGCGAGTTTGTTTGCCAAACCATAAATGTAATACATTGTCACCATTGACTAAATCTCATAATTATAATATTTAATCCTGATTTATATTACCTTCTTAGAATCTTTTACCGTTCTTCAAAAATTGATTTTGGATTGTTTAATGCTGTTGGACGAGGGTGGGACCACTTCCAGGATTTCTCCAAGGATCTGGGATGTCATAGTGGGCTGGAACAGTTATCAAAGCATCGTCTGATGTTCTGTTGGCACTGCAATTTTTCGGCTTCACCCTGGTGGTATTGACGCACTCGATTGGAAGTTTAATGAATTCGAGTTTGTAGTTGAAGCCTTGACTGGACATCCTGATGATGGTGTGCAGAGGAACCTCCATGTAGGGCAGCTCCTCCGGAGTCTTATCCATAAAATAACCGATGATGCATCGTAGTATCGCCTGATGAGAAATAACCAGGATGTTGTTTGCCTCTTGAAGTTCAGCAATCACAGGTTCTACCCGCTGCATTGTATCCACGTAACTCTCACCCCATGGATATCGATAGCGAAGTTTGTCCTGATCACGCCAAGCGAATTCCTGGAAGAAGATTTGAAAAAGGCATTTGTTTACTAAGTGAATCAATATATTCTGTCTTTCATAAGATTTTATTGTAGGTTCTATTTCCTCACCTGTGGATACTGTTCCTGCATTTCTTCATATGAAAGACTTTCACAGACTCCAGCATTCAATTCATTCAAAGCAGCAACATGTTCCTGCGGTGCTTCAACTCCTCTAGCTGTTGCAATTGTCCTTCGGAGACGACTTGTGAGGACACGAAGATCTGGTATGTGCATGGCATTAATTTGGGAAGCCAGTGCCTGTGCGTAGCGTTCTCCACGAGCACTCAAAACAGCATCTCCACCTATCTTTCCAAGAACGTTGTACTCACTCTCACCATGCTGTAACAAAAACAACCATTCATTATGAATTTAAATTCAATAAATTGGAACTTATGGCTACGCAATAACTATAAATGCCTAAATTACATAAAAATGAATCAAACTCACTCGAGAGAAGTACAATGTGTGCGGCTTAAGGTGGATGCTACCCAGGAACCCAAGAACAGAGGTCTCAACATGGCCAGTGACTTTGTGTGCGTGAATGTCCATGGTAGCAGTATCGATTCTGATCCTAGGATAGTTCTTTTCATCCATTGGTTGATAGGCCAGTTTATAGTGAGCAATTTTGAGCCGCAGGTCGTTCATTGCCACCTCCCTGTCCATTCCCTTGTAATCTGCGCTGTATTGCAAGATCTCCCTGTAGTTTTCCTCCAGGACAACCTGATCTTCACAGACGCACTCGACAAAGAGGACGCGATACCCAAGTTGAGCACAAAAATAATCGAAAACCTCAGCACGCTGCTCGTGTGTCACCAGTGTTGCATCCAGAATCTGCAAAGAATAAATTAATAAGATCCTTGTTTATTTATTACTATTCAATTTTTTACATTTTTTTAATACTGAAACAAGTATGTACATAAGTATTATAAATACGTACATGTAAGTTCATAACAGTTTTAGCGTTCAAAAAAAGGGAAAGTGTCTACGTCTCTTTCACTTGCATGTATGATTATCTACTTTTGGGTTCAAGAAAGTCGAGGCAAGGTTCGAAAGTGGTTACTTTCTTTTTCATCTTATCTCTAAAATTTGTGCATAATGCTTACAGCTACTGAATTGCCGGATGCAAGCCAGGAGGCGCAATCGTGCACCGCATCCCGTTGTGCAAGGGCCCTCAAGGCGACATTCGCTGCATGATCTGGTCGAAAGAGTTCGTGAGAAGCATAAGGCTCAAGCCTTTTCCTTCGATAATCACTCACACGCATCACTGCAACAGATCAAGGACATGTTTATTAATAAACGGGTGCTAAAAGCCTAGCAATACAATCCTCGCTTTATTCATAATTAATTAACGATTTTGACGTGCTTATTAAAAAAAAAAAAGAGATAAAGAGTTGTGCAAACGGTGAAGAAATAATTTTTAATTTATAAAGAGTGCGAAAAGTTCCTGGTCATATCTAGATGTTTTAAATAATTAAACAAATTAATTAAAGTTATCTGGATTGGCAAAAAATTATTTTGAAAGAAAACCCAAGGAAACTAAAATACCTTATCACGTGATTCATTTTTAATTTCTTGATCAATTTATGAAAATGTGAATGTGAAGTTCTTACGATAATGTTCGATAACCGTTTTTACGTAACTTAAATACACGTTTCATTGCGCGGCTAATATTTTTCTTACGTAACAATAAATCAGAGAGTCATTTAAAATAAGGTCAATAGACTATTAAAGGCACTTAGACAAAAATCGATTCGTATTTAATGATACTAACACAAGAAATTTTAAAGAAGTCAACAAATTCCTAATATTTATTTTTTGCGTAGATATATGTAGAGAAAAATTATTTTTTATATGTATTCTGAGACAAGATTCTATTCTAGAAAATTTAATTATGCTTATTATACCTTTGGCGGTTTCCCCACTCCAGTTGAGTCGTCGAGCAAGGGAGTGAGCCATTTGACTTTTTCCTCGAGCTGGAAGACCGCAAAAAGCGATGACAACTCCTGCGAACTTCCGGGGTGGCTTGGACACCCCTGGAGTCCTCACTGCCTTCTCCAGACTGGCTTCTGGAATTAATTAAAACGAATTATTAGCTACCATTACAATTATTAGCTATCATAACAATTATTAGCATATCATAGCAATATGAAATGTCCAGAGATAATATGATGCAATTTTCACAAAAGAGTTCGTCATTCATCATGTTTTTTATCTTAATTAACGGTAATTAATAATAATTGCATTATGTAAGATTGACGTAGAAGAAAATCTCAAAGTCAAGGAAAGAAAATCGAGGTCATATTTTCAAATCTGAGAAACTCAAAAAAACTAAAATAAAAAATAATAAGTATATTTCCATTTGAGCCGGAAATTCGTGCGCAGGAAGAACTTTGTACTCTCTTATGTGTCTTTTGGCATTTCGCAAAATGAAAACGTTTTAATTTTGGATGAGAGCCAAAAGCTTGACTAAGGTTTCAAAATTAGCTAACAGGTTTTCGATTCAAGAACTGAGGCATAAAGAGAAAAGCAACTCAATTTGCATATGAGCAATCTCGAAAAAGGAATTAATAAGGACAAAGATAAATAGAATTCAATTTACTTTGGTTTCTCTTCGGAATTATTTTTCTTAGTTGTTCTCACAATTTTAATATCTGGAAAAATACATCTCAGTACTAAACCTTATCTTTGGCCATCATAATATACGATACCAGACTGTGAAAAGTTTCTTTGATAAAATAGGAAATTTACCCTCAATGAAGAATATATCATTATTTGAATTGAATAAAGTGAACTTTGAGTTCTATTTTGTGAACAGAAGCCAGCGAATGATGCTTGATAAACATGCCCCTTCTGACCTCACTTTCGCCATCGCACGTGTACGACTTCAAATTTACATTCTCCAAAAACCATAAAACAATAATAATAATAATAATAATAATTTTTAATTCTAGATTTAATTATAATGGGATGGGGCACATTTGCTTCACACGTAGACATCGAAAAGAAAAATGCTTGACACGTGGAATTGCGAAATAGCCAAGTGTAGGCAAAAGAATTGGCAAATATGACCAAAGTTAATAATATAAACTTAGTAAACAATTTTTTTGCATTAGGCTAAGTAATACTTTTTCAACGTTGTTTTTTATTTTAAATATTTTAATGACAACATATAATTCAATAAATTATTGGTGAAATTAAATTGAGAAGATCCTAAGTTATTTATTCGTTTACGTTAAATTTCGAATTTATTTATTTGTTATTTACTTGTTATTTATAGAAGATATTTGAAAATTGCATATCTATACGCGGAAAAGAATTATGTATCGAGTAACTTCCGGAATTAAGTGTGGTAAAAATAAATCTCACCGATGACACACATGTTGAATGAATTGAAGAATCAGGCTCAAGATTTTTTAAAAAACACAAAACTGTCAGGAATACTTTTCGATATAAACGAGAACCGGTGCTCGGCACTTTTTGAAATTTTTCGTAAACATACGTGCGAAGGTTGCGACAGTAAATAACGTACTGAAGTTTTCTTGCGGGTCGTAGTTGACTTTTATATTTAGATCGCAAATGCTTGTTGTACGCTAAACCAACAATGACAGGAACGTAGTTCAATTCATCAGAACCCTCTGAATTAATTTAGTTAAAGCTCGATAGAACTCAAAAATTACTCTTCAAGCCTGAATCTTAAGACATATTTTTTTTAATTTTATCTAGATTCTAGAACCTTTGAAATTAATTTTTGAAGAATCTTACTTCTGCTGCAGGATGTATAAATAGAAATACTGATGGTTATTTCCAACAGCTCAAACAGTTTATAAACATATGTGGTGATCTAAACGTTTTACAAACATCGGATATCCGGTATCTGGTACAAGTCACTAACAAAATGCAGTTGGTCTGAAATGCAATCAACGTTCTGAAAATTGCCAACAAATTTTACTCATTATAATTATTGATTTAAAAGGTTTTTCCATTTTCCTGCAATCTCTTACGATAATATACCAATTACATCTAAACAAGTAATAATTACACGCTGTCTACCTGGAATGGAATTTGTATATTACGTATTCAATTTAAATGCATAAGAAACAAGAATTTTGTAATTAGTTCTGAAAAACTGGCCAAAACATGATAGAACAAGATATTATGATTGATGCAATTTTATTGATTTATTTTTTTATTTATTTATCTTTAATCTTAACTTTCAACTTTCCAATCTTATCGCGCACTATTTTTATATAGTGTGTTTTTCTCTTTATAAATCACGCGTAGAGTGCCTGCTAATTCATATTTTCTTTGAAAAAAACAATTTCACTGTGTGAAATTTTCCTCATTAGGAAATTCACGAACTTTGCTTTTCGTGTTTATGACCTATTAAGATAAGGAATTTCCCGGTGATATTCGAGGAAGGATAATTGAAGAACAGAGATGCTGAATGAGAGTAATTAAACAAATTGAAAGATTAGATTTTAAGAACTCCTTTGAACAATAATAATTTATAGCATCTTTTTATGTTAAAATAATTTTAAACGGGATAATAATGCAAAAAGAATGTATGTTGGTTATCACTGTCGTTGGGCCACGAGCGTGCACAATCAATAATTTCAAGGGAAAAAGCATTAACATTTTTAAAAGATGATTGAATGTCAATTATATTCTTTAATAAATGCTACAAGTTTTCTAGATCATTGAAAATGCTCTAACTTTTTGAATTTTTATCAAAAATGGCTGGTTAACGAACGAGTCTTATCGGGAGAGGTTTTATCATGAAGAATGGAATTTTATGGCTGAAATAAGTTCAGGAAGTCATAAAAGGTTTTGTAAGTTTGATATATAAGGTTATAGAATATAGAATCAAGGTTATTGCGTGGTGAACAATACTTGTAACTATACTAAAATAGGTTTTTAATAGGCTTAAATGTCTCATCAGAGCTTACTTCCAGTTATTGACATTTTCAAATATTATGTGATATTTAATGAATTATTATAAGCAACCTCGCATAGATTTTCAATAAAAGTTCTTACAGAATATCTTCATATATAATAATTATGTATTATAATAAATTATAAATTATATACCCTAATCTCAGAATTATTAATTCAACATCTTATATATTTTATATAGTCATGTTGAGGTCGCAATGACGAAAACTGTGGTTGCTTCAACAGGTTTTGGCAATGGTGAAAACTTTTGCTGCATCTATTTTAAAATCCATCTAAGCCATATAACTTACTTATTTTTAGAAATTTTTATAATTTCATTCATTTCCATGAATGTAATTATAAAATATATTTATATTTTACATTAAAATAGTAATAAGGAAGATAAAAAAAATAATACGTTATTTAAAGTTAATAAACATAAATTTCAATTTTAAAGTATCTGGCAATCAGTTTGAATTAATAGAAAGAGGTACTTTGGAAAATGAAAAAAAAAATAGAATTCATGAAAACAAAAATGATGTGAATCATGTTTCGGACAAACGTCACTAGTCACGTTTACAGAATGCTATTTGTCTAGCTGGTTGCATAAAAAGTTATTCAGAGACGAAATGCAAATTGTAAAAACATACTTTCATTAATGTATCTCCTACCAGAAAGAGAATACATTTTTATAAACTATTTTACACATTTCTAAACGTATCTTTTGCGGTTAGATATATTTTATAATGTAAAAAAACATCAAAAGTCGGTCAGTGATAGTTTAATTTCGTAGAAATGATAAATTTAATTGGACTGGTCGGGGTCAGAGCCACTTGTGTAAACCAAGGTTGTCTAGTTTAGTTCTTAGATAAGAAATTCTTATTATTGGAAAGCTGACATTAATTTAAATTTCATTATACTTTTTTTCTGCATATTTTAAAATTTGAAAAGAAATAATGTACAGTTTAAAATCTTCATAATTTTCGTAATTTAAACAAAATTGAATTGCTCAATTTTTTGTTGCTTAATTTGAGTCTATAGAGTTGCTATATAGTGTGATGGGATTTCGCAGTCTATTTTTTGATTGGTTGAAGTTGGAGGCGCGGCCTCAGCAGCTGACAATCATAAAATTAATTTTGTTTGAAATTTAGAGTCAACGCTCGACATGACTTCCTTGACCCACGCAAAGGTCCAGAACGGCTAGACATTATTCACAATTTTAAATCTTGGAGGCTCGACCAATTCCCAAGCCATAAATTATAAGAAAAAATAAAAATGGTTGGCTTGTCTTGAATGAATTTAGCTAAATAGGACAAGTTTAATTGCCCCTAGGCAACATACATTTTTTGTATAATTAAATAATTAATTATCATAATTAGAGAAATTAATCACATGACAATTTAGTCAAATAAATTGAGAACTATTTTTTTGAATGACTCCGCATTTATAGGTATCAAGTGGCGACTGATTAGCTCAAGTTTTTTTTAGAGATAATGTCAAAACTTTTATCATTTTTCATTCCATAAATTTTATCAGGTATTAGACACCTCAAGATTAAATAAAATTAACTCAATGAACTTACACGTGCGTCTCAATATTACGTAAATTCTATTTACTATCTTTTCGAAAACGGAGATATGATTTAAAACCTATTCTTATCGAAATCTCAGTTGCATACACGAAAGATAACAAACGCAAGTGAATTTGTTTTTGTTATTCACATCCAAGAAGTTGGATATGCCAAAAAAGTTAAAAGAAGATTTTTAAAAAGAGTGTCTGAAGGATTTGTAAACAAGTTATTTTTTGTAGAATTGAATTTTCATATTATTGATTCTAGGAAAAAAACCATATTTTTTCTTTATTAAATTCAAATTAAGTAAATAATTAAATAATTGAGTGCCCTTTAAACAAAAGTTTTTTTCAATAGTGTTTGCTACCCTGCAATGTTTTGAATCTGTTCCTGATTCCTGTAACCAGTTTTTTCAAGGACTTCAGGTTCCTGCCCTGTTCACTCGAGAAACTTGTTATTCTATATATAAATGTCCCAACATTTCTCCTTCATAAAGAATAAAAATAACATAATCCCTACAACTTTATTTATCTAAGCACAGAATGGCTTCCGCACGTTTAGAAAGTTCGCGTGGGTCGTAAGTCGACGAACTTAATAATAAAAATTGATTAAAAATCAATGCGATAAGCCCTCAACTCAACAGAGACTTTGTTTTTTTAACGTTTGTTTTTTGTTTAAAAAATTACATGTGACTGGTGTCTCAAATTATCAATAAATAATTTTTTGCATCTGGCATTTTATGACAATGAACTTTAGAACTGATGCATTGTTCTTTGCCGCCAGATGACTCAGTAAATTAAAATTGTAGATTCTGCAAAATTGAAATACAATTGTTAAATTTAGAAGTCTCACGTGTAAGAATTTGCTTGGTAATACGGAAATTTTCAGCATTCGGTATAAAGTATTGTTTCCAAACAAGAAAATTGTATATAATGATTGTATTCAGTATAGTAATATTCATTTCTTTACGTAGAGTTAAAAACACAAAAACAGTTCTATATTTAATTCTATTTTCGTACTTTTTGCTCACATTGTTTTATCAATGATTTAATCTCTGAAAACAACAATATAACGATAAAGATGATAGTAAAAGTTACAGGATTCGTATCTTATCATGATCTGACTAAAAAAAAGTATTACTGTTAAGGAAATTAATTACAATTGAAAACAAAGAATTTAATCAATAATATAATTGGAACAGGAAATCAATGATTTATCGTGAAACGAAGCAACGAAGTACGATTAAGTTAAATCATCAATCATTAAAATTGTGAATTTGTCTGTATGAAGCTCTTCTCTAATTCTCAGAGGCGAAGCATTAGAAAAAAGAATTTTTCTAAGAAAAATATTTCACAATTTGAAACTCTTTTATTTCCTCATAATAATTAGTCTTTAAACTGTCGGATGACAAAAATTAAAATGATATTCAGCTTCTTAAGCTTGTTCTCCAATGTAAAAAAGACATTATCTTAATGATAGTAGTTTTACAATGATCTCAATCATGAAAATTAGAAAAATTGATTAATTGCAGAATGACTCATATCGTGACTTGAATCGTTAAAAATCAGAATAGATTAAAATTGTTGATTTTTCTAGATAATTATTTGTTATGGATTAAAGCTTGGAAAAAAATAGATGCAGGCAATTTTCTAATTAGTTAAGAAAACGTATTAACTCATCCGAAACTATCATTAACAGTATTTTCAGTAATAAATTAATGATTAGCAGCAAATGTAAAGTACAATAAGACAATCGGGAAAACGATAATTGGTCAATTAGTCAACAACTACTGAATATCTCAAGTACCATTATAGACAAATTATAAATTAATTGAACAGAAAGATTACAAATGAAACTTCAAGATAAAATTTTCATCATTATCATAAGGAAAATTTACTAATCAATCATTACGTGACTTAAAATAACAATGTTTGCAGACTATTTGTTATCTGTCATATCTTTTGTTTTAAGCACATTGCTTCCAATTTTTTTCAAAGCTCTTGCCAAACATTCTTTTGAATGCAATGTTACTGTTTTGTTGCACTATTGTATTGTCATTATCATAAGTATTTTAGCATTATTGCTACAAACTTGGAAGACTACGACGCTAGAGTTTTTGGAATAACCTTGCCCCAGTTTGTTATGATACCGAGAGCCCAGGCGATTGCGTCAAACTGGTTCTAATCTATATGTTTTGCATCATATATTTACCTTCAATCTTCTCCTCCATGCTAGGTGTCATAGTATTCGAATCTTCCTTTGAATTCAGAATTGCAGATGTACCCTCTTGAACGATGCCTGCCTGCAGAGCTAATTTTCTTACAGCAACACAATACCCAAAAATGGGTCCTGCTAACAAATCCAGACAGGCAGCAACCCAAGGCATTCCCAAATTTTCTAGATCAGATGATCGCCGACCGAGCGGCCCTTTTCTGCCTTTCGGATCCGTTGTCCTTAAATTTCAACTCAGCTGAACTAGCAACACCCTTCGGAATTCTCCAAAATGATCAGGAGCATCTAGATTTTCTCCAACCCTTGGAGTCCTTCCAACTGTGAGCCCTCTACTCGGTGGGCTTTTTCCTTTCTATCACAATTGCTGTACAATCTGCACAAATGTATCATAGATGCGGATCGTAGGTTTCTTTGGGATACAACTCTTCGGAAAAATGATCACTGCTCGTGTGTCGTATGATGGACAAGAGATCCTCCCTCATTCCAATATGCTTGATCCTCACTTCCGGAGCCAGTTTGCGAGCTTCGGATTCAGTCAGTTGAGAAGTTGTAAATCGCCCTATTTGCAAAAGGCGACCTTTTTACCTATCAGATCTGATCCTGATCTGACGTTTACATAGTCACCTCTCCTTCCGCAAGTATCCAATATTGGGTTCTCCCTCGTGTTATCAAGATATTCTATCTTGAAATTTATATATATAATATATATTTTTGATTATAAACAATTGATTTTTTATTATAAAGATCTTCTGAGCTTTGCACAAACTTCACTACCTTTTCTTGGGCTTCCCAGTTCCAGGAGGGTCGATTCTCAGATGTTGTTTTTCAGAGCCAGTCCGCAGTGTTTATTTTGATGACTACAGATGGTATCTGATCAACCTGAAGGTTCTCGAGACTCTTTTTGGAAACAGGGACACTGATAATGAGAAAGTCTTAGAGCTTCCAAATCGGATCCTACTGATGATGCAGAAGGTTCTGACCTAGATTTGAGCAAAAGGTTGAACACTAGCGTCACTCGACGAGCGATACTCTGTCCTCGGGCTCAAACTCTGAACTGAAGAACGACTGAACGGCTCAATCCGTTCCTGCTTCTACCATCGACCCGCTCTTGGGACGCCAACTCCCCTTCCCAGCGTCGATTTTGTCAGAATACAGAGTGGCTGATCTCCATTCTGGGAGCAGCTATATACATGACCACAGTTCATAACAATTGAAGGATGGTATTGCAAAAGGGCTGTAAGTGCCATTTTTCTGAAAATTAGAAAAAAAAAATTAGAAAAATTCCAATATACCCTGTGAAAGTTTTTAATATATAAATAATTAGCGTTTATGTCCATTTGCGGTGCTACACTTCAATTGTTAGAGAAACTCGCATATCCACGAAAGTATCATAAAAAATGTATTAGAATTCCCATTGAAAATTAATAAATTGATATACACATGTAAAGTTAAAGGATTAAATAATAGTAAACAAGGTATCTTACGTTTAAGCCACCCCTTTTAAATGTTTTAAAGAGATACTCCATTGTAAAATCAGAATTCCCGCTAAATGTGAATCACAGATTTGGCTAAAAATTTAATTGTTCTTTCACGACACATTTTTGAAAAGCTAGGTAGTTTTTTAGTTTATTTATATCTTTTTCCCGAAATTGCAGAAAATTGTTTTCTGTGCAAAAGACCTTTGATGCGGATATGAATAACTTTAAATAATATTTTCGTTACATTTAGCAATTACTACATTTTCTGAGAACCGAATTTACTCCTTGGCAGTTGAATCTGTCAACTTCTAGCTCTAGTTTGACGCACTTGTAATAAATTTAAGCATATCTAGCACATTCTAAGTTTAACACGAAACTTGTGACAGACACTTTGGTGTCAAGATAATCCTTTTATTCTCACGATTTTTTACTCTGACATTCTGTTTATTTTTAAATCAGACACCTAAAGCGAAAATTCAGTAGATATAGAGCTCAATTGATATTTACATAATAAAAACATTAAATCGGAAAATTTTAACTAGGAAAATTTTTCCTAAACGTAAAAAATAATTATAAATTGCTTAAGATTTAATAGTAGTAAAATTTTCTTATCAATTGACGTAATAAGAATTGCATATATGAAAGATAATTACGTACGTCATGATTGAATTTCTTTTTACTTATAAATTGACTTACTTATGAGAAACTTATGAGAAATGAATGATTAAGTCACTTATAGCAATAGAAATTTTAAAGAAATTTTATAGAAACAATTACTAAATACCGAGAAGTAAAGAGTTCTACTTTGCCGATAATCGTAAAGTACCCTGTCTCTGGAGTTAAATCGATAGTGAAGACAGTTTAAAACAGATATACTGGTTTTTACTGTGTATTTCCAATTTATTAGTTTTTATCTACCTAGCAATTAGTGGAATCCGAGCTTTTAAGTACATATATGACAATGTCTAAAAAGTTCTGAACGTTCAAATGAAATAGATATTTGAAATGAAAAATGCCATTTTCTATTTTGTATTTCAAATAGGAAGAAGAAACCCATTTTGCATTTTCCATCTTAAATAGATTTTCAAGCTATTTTCCTCTTAAAATACCATTTTCCATTTTTTTTCTGGTTCTGCCCTGGACAAGTTAGATAATCCTAGCGAAAGCTTCGGACTGAAATTCATTCCGAACCAATCCGAATCATTTCGGAATTTGTATCCGAACTAATCCGATCTAATCCGAAGGAAGTTTTCAATCCCAATTAATCCGAGGCAAATTCAAAATCAATCCGAACCTTTAATCCGAATGAATCCGGTCAATCCGAATTAATCAGAATTAATCCAAACTTTCAATCCGAATGAATCCAAATTTTTCGGAATTATTCGGATTGAAAGTTCTGATTGACCGGATTCATTCGGATTGACTGGAATCATTCGGATTGAAAGTTCGGATTAATTCTGATTAATTCGGATTGACCGGATTCATTCGG
>JAUESH010000008.1:12398489-12416008 GCA_032275165.1 Synergus magnus | reverse complement strand
ATACGTTTTCTGGTACCAATGTGACAATTCCGAAGGATCAGAGAGTTTGGATACCAATTTACGGAATTCAACGTGATCCTAATTATTATCAAAATATTACAAAATTATTGTGTAGACATATGTGAGAAGACGCCCATTCGCTATGTGAATCAAACATCATCTTTTATTATGAAGCCTGTGGGAGGGATGTATTTGAAATTCTCAAAATTATCTCAAACAGAAGCTGTTAACTATCAACTTTATGATAATGGAAACGATGTCATTGAAAACATAAAAAGTATTTACTTTTACAGTATTATGTGTATTACTTCAAATGTTATTTAAATCACAAAATACATTCATTGAAATATAACCAACTTTTATATTATTTCAAACAATTTCTGTTCACTTTCCTTTGTATTATTCACATGCATACCAAGATAAAATATTTTCACATTATTATATTTTAAATTAAAGACAGAATTAATAATTGACAATTTTAAAACAATTTTAATTTTGAATCCAAAAGTTTTTTCCCGATTTTCCGGTTCGGTCGACACCCTGCAAATTCTATTTTAAAAATTTTTTTTCATATACTACTTCCATTTATGTCTATCATCTATTTATTTTATCACAATGATGATTAACCACTTTCCTGCTTCGACTGTTAGGAACTGCAAGATCTTGCTTAATCATTGTGTTCTATAACTCTCGTGTGAAATTGTACGTAGCTGCAGTCTCCTTTATACTCTTGATGGAATAAGTAGTGCTTCGTCAATTGGAAATTAAAACGAACATTATTGTTTAAGTGTCAAGAATTAGAGCACAAAATTCTTCTTATTAAAGAAATTAATGTAGATTTTTAGGCTCTCTAGTCGTACGTTTTGTCAAAGGTTTGTTATAACGTTTAGTTTTTCTCAAATAATAAATATATGTTCACGCCTAAAAAGTGCTTTAATTATATTATTAATTGTCTTGTTGTGAGCTAATGATTGTTAATTAAGAGTGCAAATAACATCGCTTGCTTTAATTTATTCTTATTTAAAGGCATGTGTTACTTACCATATGAGCAAATTTAGATAACCCAGTTTTTTTCTCACAATTTTTACTTTTTGAAAAAAAATAATAGTGCACAGACGTAAAGAACGTGAATACGGACGTTTGTACACTATTATTATTTTGAAAAAGTAAAAATTGTGAGAAAAAAACAGGGTTATTTAAATTTGCTCATATGGTAATTAGTACATGCCCTTAAATAATAATTAAGTAATAATATATAATTGATACTATCTGGCTACTTATATATATACATTGAATCTTCTCCGGGTGTGACAAAAGTTGTCTCATTATTAATTTCATCCGGAAAAGTCACTATGAGTTGTGACCTGCATAGTGATGCCAATTATAACTAACTGATGCTTTTTTTTCCTCTGACCGATATTCCCCACTGCGCATATAATAAAATGCACGTTTCTCGAGGTTAATAAATACTATAACAATCTCTACATCACAGGGTGTCTAGCGATCTTCTATAACAAATTTCAAATTTACTGTGTATAAACAAATGTAGCACTGCATTTTTATTGGAAAACCCATTTTGAATTAAAGCAGTGGCACAAATAAAAAATTTCTTACTATTTTTAGGCATTTTCTGGACTAAAAAATTGAAGCTTTCAATGTTCAAAACTTTTTTATTTGAAATATTAAAAATTAACTCCGTTAACGTACAAATACAAATTCTAAAAGTTTTTAGTATTTTAAATATAAATAATGCAAGTAATAAAGATGTTTTGCAAGCTGCAGCGGCAGCTTGGCAAACAAAGTGATTCAAAGTTAACTTTTATTTTCAGTGTTCCATTTTTCGTTATAAATACTCAAAATACAAATTCCCATTTCATTTTTTAAATGAATTGGAAATACTCCGTTCCCCTTTTATTTTACTAATAAAAAGGGAATAAGGATGAATAGAATGAGTGATAGTTTAAATGCTAAATTAATCAAAAACCAATATTGATAATCACAAATTTTTTAGACTTGAAATTTATCATAATTAAAACTATTTGAATTTTAAATCACTTGCAATGGGTTCATATTTGAAAAGATTGAAATTACTTTAATAAATGTTTTCAGAAAAAGAATAATAATTAAAATTCAGGGTTCTAATGAAAAATTAAAAGATATTTCCAGGTTTTCAAGGTCGCTAAACATTGCATCATTTTAATAATTTTAATTATTATTATTATTATTTTTCAGTGAATATTTTCTTCAATAACAGGAAACCACGAAATCAGCAAATAATTATAAACTAAAATTGCACAATGGCACTATTTGAAATTGTCTGCATATTCGCAGCAATTTTTCTCTTCATTTACTACTACGTCACATCAAAAAGTAAATTCTGGAAAATTCGAGGTGTCAAAGAATCGGAACCCAGCAGCTTTTTCGAAAATTTGACGAACCTTCTAGTAAATCGAATCTACATTGGCGATAAATTTAAAAAAATGTACGATGCATTCCAAGACGAACCTATGATTGGAGTTTATCTTGGAAAAATGCCAGTTCTGATACTGAGGGATCCAGATTTAATCAAAGATGTGTTAATCAAAGACTTTAAACAATTTGCCGATCGTGGAATAAAGCTTCATGAAAAAGTGGATCCTTTATCTATACATCTATTCAGCCTTGAACCGAAAAGATGGCGACCCCTTAGAAAAAATCTCTCTCCTGCTTTTACATCCGGAAAATTGAAAGATATGTTTTATTTAATTTTGGAAAGCTCCGTTCACATGGAAGAGTATCTGAAAAAAATAGTGCCGAAAAATGAACCAATCGAGTGTCGTGAACTCACTTCGAAGTTTACTACAGACGTAATTGGATCTTGCGCATTTGGAATTGATGTCAATGCTTTTACTGATGAGAAAAACGATTTTCTGAGAATGGGAAAAAGAATATTCGATGTGGGATTCAAGCGAGCATTCAGAATAAAAATTATGCAATTCGTTCCGTGGTTTTATGATCTTCTTGGACCTATTCTGAAGGATGACGAATTAAACAATTTCTTTATAAACTTAATTAAAGACACGATGCAATATAGAAAAGAGAATAATGTCCTTAGGCATGACTTTGTTGATTTACTGAGACACATGAAGGAGAATCCAGATAGTATGGAGGATATAGGTATGCACTTAAATATTGATAACAGGCATTATTAACACGCTATAGCACGAGAAAATTATTGCGGACCGATCGTAAAGATTATTAATATTAATAATTGATTAATGATTAATTAATTAATTGCAGATCTGACAGACTCTTTGCTAGCAGCTCAGGCAAATGTATTTTTTGCCGCTGGATTCGAAACCTCGTCCACAACAATGAGTCATGCTTTATATGAATTGGCGTTAAACACTTCAATTCAAGATAAACTTCGAAAGGAGATTAAAGAAGTTCTAGAAAAATTCGGTGGCGAATTGACATATGACAGTGTGAAAAGCATGAGCTATTTAGACAAAGTTTTTCAAGGTATACGAGTTTCTAAAAAGCTGTTGCTTCTGATTTTGGTATCATTTTCAGTTTTGTTATAATAAATGTAAAAATTAATTATAAATCTTATTGATTTATTCCAGAAACTCTTAGAAAGTATCCACCTGTTCCATTTCTTATGAGAAACTCATTGGAGGCATATACATTTTCTAAAACCAATGTGACAATACCAAAAGATCAGAGAGTTTTTATACCAAACTATGCGATTCAACGAGATCAAAAATATTTCCCAGATCCAGAAATTTTTGATCCAGAAAGATTTGATGATGAGGCGGTGAAATCAAGACATCCTATGCTTTTTTTGCCATTTGGAGATGGTCCAAGAAATTGTATTGGTAATTATCTTATGATCATTTTTTTTTTTAAAACCGAAATTGAAAATAAGTCAGAATCTAATGATTTTTTGTTACAGGGGCAAGGTTTGCTGTATTTCAAACGAAAATTGGCCTCATCAAAATTCTCCAGAACTATTCAGTTCATGTATGTGAAAAAACTCCCATTCCCTACGTGATTAATGTAAATTCATTTCTTCTACGACCTACAGAAGGCATTGATCTAAAATTTTCAAAATTGTAAATCACCTGCAAGAAAAAAAGGCTTTAAGTTGGACCGTTAAAAAAAATATATATAACAATTATCTTGTTTTTAAATAAAAATTGAACTAATTATCATTACGAGGAAAAAAATTCGTAAGGTAGGAATCGGATAATTAACAGATGGCTTTAATTTAAGAGAATATCATGAATCTTAAAATTGGGCTAAAAGAAATCGAATAATTCATTATTATCAGTCAACAAATGACAGTTTAAGTTTAGGAAACGCTGCTAGTCAAATGACCAACTCTTCGCGTTCGATTATCACTGCGATACCGTCACGTCAGTCCAACCAAATCTGAAACGGGCAAGTTAGGTCTCACTGCCTCGGTGGTGTAAAATATGAGAGAAAATAGAGGGAATAATGGAAAATCTAAGGACGTTGTGACGAGGTCGTAACACATAATGAAATGTATGATCAACGCATCAACAAATGAGAATATTTCTTTGAGTCATCACGATCCTTCATCATTTTCTTTAAACAAAGCAAACAAAGCAGGTGATTAACGCTGGCAGTCGCAGTCAGTCCATTCAAGATTCTTTAAAAGTTGTGGAAAAAATTGTATCGCTCGAAAAAAAAATATAAAAGAGACATCAAAATGGAGGAAATCTTACTGCAAAATAATCGGAACATCACTGGGTCATCGGAAGTGAAAGGAAGCGTTTTATATGAAAATTTAGAATTTTGGATGACTCGACTTCCGGCTATGCTACGGAATCTACCAATAATCCACTTGGCGATACCCGGTAAGTTTGAATCAAGTCTTTATATTATTATAATAACATGATTATTAATTCATCTTTTTATATATAAATTGATTAAATAATAAGATAACGTTGTTTTTCAACCCAATTAGATTTAAAAAATGTCAATTATGTTTATATATATTTTTTCATTTATTTATGATATACGATATTTAGTATACTTTTTTTTATTCTAGAAATTAGATATATTTCTTATTTAAAAAAAATTAGACCGCATTTGGAATTGTTAGTTTATATAAGTTACCTGAATGAGTCACATAAAAATAGTTATGAGATTGCCACAAATAGAGTTAATTGTATAATAGCATCAAGGTTGTTCTCATGAATCTGATAAAATCAGATTTTTTATTATAGATCTGTACGTTACTGAACAATCCCATATTAATATTTAATTTCAATATTCATTCCGGAGATCTATTATAAAAATATAAGCATTTGAAAAATTCTAAGAAGGATTTTGATTTTGTTCAGGTTATAGCATCAAAATTCAATCTCTTCATTTTACTCAACAATTATCATAGAATTAAATATCTTTTCATTAGGCCAACTATTTTTCGAAATAGAAGTATATCTACAGAGCGAAAAAATATCTAATTTTAGTACTTTGTGCATAAAACAAAGAATTCGACTTCTAATTTAGAAATTAATAATTTCATTTTACACACGAAGTATTACAATTATACATTTTTTTCGCTCTACACGCATACTTCGATTTAAAAAACGAGTACCACTACAGACTTAAAAAATCTCTAATTATATTTCCTAAGTAAAAAGGAAGAATTCGAATTTTGAGATTAGAATGTTTAGGGCTTTCGGCATATAAAAATAAAATAGAACAATCAAGTTCAACCAGCAATCACTGTGAGATTTTGAGGTACAAATACAACCTATTCCACTGCCATTTTAGATCATTTATCCCTATAGTATTTTAGGGAACAGGAAGAATTTAAAAACCGACTTACATTCACGGCTCTCCCACCTCGTAGGGATGACAAAATTGCTTCTTCAGACCAGTTCCTGGAGATCCTTTCTCTTCTGCGTAGACCAGGAACTATCCAGGGGCCATTTTTTTTCTCTGCATCCTTCTAACACTCATCAGATCTGAAAACCGTCCTTTCGAATTAGGTTATTCTTGAAGAATTTTTAAGTCTTATTGATTTAGGATTGGTTCCACACGAGTTGGATTTTTGATTGAGGCATTAAAAATTAACCTAAAAACATTAACGGCAAAGCCTGAGAATAGGGACAATAAGCGAGTTTTTTACTTTACCGGTAATAATTCTTACATATGATCTTTTCCAATTTTTCCATATTAGTTGCTTCCTCCATGAGCAGGATCAGCAGGTCTTCATCCAGAAGTCGAAAAACACCAAAAACTTCAAAATTCAGGAATAAGGCTAGAAAATTATGATTCTAGGATCTTTGTTCTAGGCAAAAACGATTCGACTTTATCCGTCAACAATAAGTCAGTGGCACTTCACGATCATCCGATTGAATATTTCTGCTCGCGACCGTCAATTGGAGGTTAATTATGTTTTACAAAACAATGAAAACTGACGATTTAACTGATTTAACTAATATACTCACGATTACTCTAAAATCGACCCACGATTTATGCAAAATCCGATAAAATTACGTGCAAAGTAGAGAGCGACTGATCTGTCATGGCGCCCGACGAAATTGTTTAAAAATAACGAACTTTTGTAGCAGAGATGGCGCGCAAATTATTTGTTTAGGCGGGAAAATTTGAATCGGTTAAAAAATAAAAAAAATGAAAAATTAAATTTTAGAGGGAATTTAAAATTTCAAGCAATAATTAATTTCAAACCCAAAAATGATTTCCAATTTCGGAAGGAATTCTTTTCAAAATTCTAAATTAAATTTCTTTTCATCTTGCAGGTTCCCACAATACAACAACTTACACAATCGACAGATTTAATGACGTGGGACCAGACGAATCAGGCATAATTCAATTCCTGGGTCGATATTTGTCCGTCCTCTCCAAGCCCATCATCTTCAACTGGTCCGTAACTCAATACGATACCGTCAAAGAACAATTAGATGGAGGAATAAGGTACATTGATCTTCGACTCGCCACAAAACCAAACAGCGATTCAATTTACGTCCTCCACGGCCTCTACGGTTCCGAAGTCAGCGAACCTCTTCAACAAATTGAAGAATGGCTTTCAAATCATCCCTACGAAGTCGTAATCCTAGACTTTCAACATTTCTACTCCTTCGCAGATCCTCATCACCAGCAGCTAATCACAAAAATAAAAACTATTTTTAGAATGAAACTCTGTCCAGTTTACAATCGACTTGATCACATTTCCCTGCAATGGCTCGCTTCAGAAAAATATCAAGTTCTCGTCATCTACAGAAATATCGCTGCCAGAAATTACATGGATTTATGGCCCAGTGGTCTGTGGCCCACGCCCTGGCCTGATACGACCAATTCGGAAGAGTTGATTGAATTTTTAGACCGGATGATTAAATCAAGATCACCCAATATGGGTTTCGTTTCTCAATGTTTGTTAACTCCAAACAGTTCGTATGTTATAAGACATGTTTGTGGTAGCTTACATCGAGATTTGGCTAATAAATGTCGAGAAGTTTCTCTTCCTTGGATAAATGAAAATAGACCTGGTCCGGGCGGTATGAATATTGTAATTACCGATTTTGTATCTTATAGTGATTTTCTTTTTTCGAAGACTGTGATTCAACGCAATGCAATTCTTTTAGAGGGAAGAACGAACTCTAGAGATTACACAGGTTATTATTCGAAAGGTGCTCGAGGATAAGGCGTTTATTTTAATTTTAAATTTAATTCTGTATTTTCGTTAAGGGCATGTGGTAATTACCATAAGAGCAAATTTATTTTCCGCAACTTCAAGCTCACAATAATAAATATTTTTTGCTAAAACTAGGCCATTTACCTCAGTTTCGTTCAGACGAAGGTAAATGGCCTAGTTTTAGCAAAAAATATTTATTATTATAAGCGTAAAGTTGCGGAAAATAAATTGCTCTTATGGTAAAGTATCACATGCCCTTAAAAAGATCAATAAACCAGAATAATGGTGAAAGGACTAATGCTTACTTTTTGTATGACTTCAATTGAATGTGTATATATTTCTCTCGAAAGTTTTATATACAATAAATTATTATGCTTTTTACTGAAAGTAACTTAATTACTTAATATTGTAGTAATTGCATTTACGATGGCGTTGTTGATAAATATGTTCTATATCGTTTATCTACGTCGAAGGTGCGTGGATAAATTGAGTGTAAAAATGGAAGAGAGTGAGGTAAATCTAATTGTAAATTGTAAGATCGCTTAATTATAGTGAGTACTCGGCACTATAACCAAGTGTGAATTATCTCTTCAATAAAGAAAGAAAACAAAGAGAATTATGAAATCACAGAGAATAAAACTCCACGCATTTACTGCGTCAATTATTTTAGAAAGAAACTATTTTTTAGAACTCTCTCTTAGTATAAATCACACACTTTACGTATTAGACAAAGCTGCTAATAAATTTTTATATGAGACCATTGAATGTTTCAGACTTTTCGTTACTTATAAATAACGATTGATCACTAAGTTGGCAGCGAGGATATTTTTCTGAGTCAATGGATATACGTAAAATAAATCGCGTTTCTATCAACTTGTTAAGATCAGAAGCGAAAGATAATTCGGTCTATTAGTTTCGACAAACTACTGATCAGATTTCATAATCTATCTTGTAATTTTTAGTTCTTAATTTCATTAAATTCCTTACTTTACTTCCGTTTCTCAATGTCTGTTAAGGTTCTCGCGTGTCTTTCGCCTTTTCGACCTTTTCGTTTTCTTTACGGGGTCACAAAGCTTTGACTTTAAGTTGTTTCATCCTGGGCGCTCGTTTTTTAGCGAGTCTTTTTTGTTCCTTTTCTTCCCACTTTCTCTGCTTGTCAGGATCTTCTTCCTGAAGGATTCGCTCCTTTTCCTGCCTTCGACGTTCCTCTCGACGTTGGGCGGCAGCTTCCGCTCGCGCAGCATGCGTCGTCTTTAGAAAAGCCTCTTCCACTCGCTGACGATTTTTGTCGCTCTTGGCTCTTCCCTATTGACAAAAAAAAGATGATTGATTCTTTCCATTCTTCTAAAACTTCCTCCATATTTAATTACTTCAAAATTAAATTGATACAAACCTCTTTAGAGAGTTTGAATCGACGCAGTTTATCCAGCAAATAAAACGTTAACTGGAGTAAAGGCCTCATTTTTTCTTGCATTTCCGCACTCTGAATGCGGCCCTTAATGCTAATATTTAGGCCCACCATAAGCACCCTCTTTACTTCGGGCATAGTGAGCTGACTAGAGTCTCTGAAATAAAAAAAAAGAAAAGCGTTATCAGTAAAAGACAACCTAAAATGTTACTTTAATTGATCCATTTCAGACAATATTAATTAATTAAAATTAATAAAACAACTCACTCTTGTTGTTTAGGTCCGCTGAACTGATCACTGATATGAACATAATCAATGTACTGTGCGAATTTCGTAAATGCCTGGATAACCCTCGTGTCTAAAATCGCGGAAGTCGCTTCTGGGATTTCGGACATGACAAGAAAGCCCGATGGTAAACTGAATTTTTCACCGGGTCTCTTTTCAGGACAGTAAACACTAATGTCTCCCATATCTCTCGCCAAATGCATAGCAGTTTTCTTAGCAGCGACTGCCAAGATAAAATTATCAGTCTCGTCTTTCGAAAGATCAATTCTAATGTGCGCTTGATCGTTTTGTGGTCGCACCATTTGTGCCAAAACCGCTACCAAGTCCTGGCGTTTCAGTAATTTAAGTTCTATCAGCATCGCATCACATCCCACTCTGCCGGAACAATAAAGACTGTACTGGGATTCACTTTCCTTTACGACTGCGCCATTATCGGAAGCTTCTTCACCTGTCTTTCCAGTGTCACCGACCAGAGAGAAATTCTCGCTGAAAAGCTGATTGTGGTCGTTGAACCAGGATTCGGCGATGCGGCAATTTTTAGATCGGCCAGCGATATAGTTTATAAAGTAAACCACCAATCCGGCAATCATTAAAATTTCTAAGTAGAAACTGTCCCATCTTGCGCGCAAATGCAAGGGAACTTTGGTAATTGTTAGGGTTGAAGGCTCGTCAGGTTTTGCTCCCGCATTTCCTCCTGCTACGTCCAAACCTTCAAACTCTTCTTCGTCCTATAAATAGCAATCAGAAAAAAATATGAGAAATAAGTGAAGGAACGTTTTTCCTAAATAAATAAATGTTTCTTTGGTTTTCAAGATATTTCAACATTACGCACTTGGAAGTGATCGAATTCACTATCTCCATCTTCAACTAAAACGTCTTCCTCGTCAAAATTTTGGTCCTTATCTATTTCAACGAACTCATCTTCTTCTTCTTCTTGCTGCTCTTGGATTCGGGCATTTGTTTTCTCTTCTTCGAAATCCTCGAATTCAGCAAATTCATTGTCTTCAGGATGTTCTTCGTGGAAATGTGCAGTAACCCAAAGATTCGTTCCTACTAAGACTATATGAAGTACAACCAGCCACAATTTCATTTTTTCTGAAAAAAAAGATAATAATAAAAGATTAATAACAAGCACCATTAGAAAAAGAAATTGGCTTCAAAAATTATATTTTGCGACCCAAAAATGCAGTATAAAAATCATTTTAGAAAATAGAAAACTTGCATTTGTTTGAAGGTAATATGTTATAAATTTACACTTTTTCATTTATCTTTAATTAAACTTTAAACTGCATTATAATCAATATTTTTTAGCGCATTTAACCTCGGTATAAAGAGCATCAAGACCTCATAACCTAACCTCTAAAAAGTGATTGTTTCAATCAATATATTTAACACGATTTAAAACCTAGATTCCGTCTTCAAATTACATGCATTACTGTATATACATTGTAGTCAAAATAAGATAACTATCATTAAAATGATAAAGACTCCGAAATGTTCATTACAAATCTCAACGAAATGCTCCAAAATGCGATGTGAAAAGGGTAAAAATTTGGGTGAAATTTTAAATTACAAGATCTACTATTATTCAGATATGTTACCTTATTAAGAACAACACCAGAAAAACCAATCACTTTCCAGACATTCATTCGTTAATTAAGAATTAATTAAAACGAAAATACCCTAACGATTGTGAAAAGTAGCAGAACTAGAAGAGTGACTTGCATAATCTGAAGTTAGCAACAGGGCTTGTAAACTCGTGACGTTTCACATCCGGTTTAAGCGCAATTACTTTATTCAAAATGTAAAGCATAAATTTGTTCCAAACACAAAATAAAAGCTTCCAATTTAATGAAGAACTGAAGTTTTAATTCTTTAAACTTATAATCCTTCTAATTCAAACTTGTTCAATTGTGAATAATATTTAAAAAATGGTCCTAAATGGACGGAGTTTTAATAAAAATTAATACCTAGTCAGTTTGAAGTTTAAGCTGATTTGAATTTTTGCGCTAAAAATTCGAGATATATCGAAATCTATAGGAAACGCAGATACTGCGACCTTCACTGCGCATACTCGCGAATGTTTTTCCGTCCTGTCAAAATGCGGTGGTCTGATTTTTGTGAATAAACTTCTTGATTTCGTGATTCTTGCCCATTAAAAAGTTTGATTTAATTGGCGAGACACCGTAGTAAGGTTATCGTGTTTGATTCCAAAAAATCGATAGGGAGCAACGGCAAAAGGGAGAGACGAGAGAGTTGCGTGTTGACAACGCAAAGACGTTCTGAAGCCAAACAATGGATCAATACCAATACCTTGCGGAGGAGGGTAACCACCAGGCACGGCAAATAATCATCTTCTCTAGTGTTTGAGGCGTTCCGGATTCTTTGCTCGACGAAGCTAAGATCTGCGAATGTCGGGTTTTTGAACGAAACTCGTACATCCAGTAACACAACCTCGATTTCGGCGTGAAACGTCCGTTTTTAAAAGTATTTCGCACCGGTTTTTAAACTAGAAATGTTACCTTCTTTCGTCTATTTTTATTTATAATTTCTATACAACGTATGACAATCTCACTTTTGCGAGGAAACAGTTTTTAAAGTTGGTGCTTTGATGATCTGGTGGAAATTTGGTGATTCCATAGCACGTAAGAAGATTTTAGATTTACTTTATGAGTCACTTAGTCGTCTGATTAATATTTCTTCATTATTGATTCAAGACTAGCATATTACTTTGTTAAACGGACAAATTTAGAGCTTTAACATCGAGTATTAAGTTGCTTTTTTATAAGCAAAAGCTTATTTTATAATAATAAAAGGATCAATAAGCTTTTTCATAATTCAAATCATGAAATATATTTGAAAATTCATATCTTTGAAGTGGAATTTACTAAAAAATTAAAATAAAAATCTCAAATAACATATTACTTATCTTAAATGTTTTCTATGGAGTTTCTAAATTCTACATCAGATTGTCAAAATAATTACATAATCAAGATATAGACATTTTCATGTTCTTTATATACAAATCGAGGCTGATTTTCACTGTGATTGCGAGAATAATAGAATTTTATAGTCTTTATATTTAAAAATCTCAATTTTATACATTTACGTTTAAGTTCAACTCTTCAACTTTATATTCTTTCTATTTCTATCTATTTTGTTTCTTTTATGATTGTTTATTTGGATCGACAATCTTCTGTTTCCTCTCAAGTGGCCTAATTATTATTTTCGTTTTATAAATTATTATTTATTCTACATACATATTATATTAATTTCATTTAAATTTCATTTTCTTACAGTTTGCAAAGTGTTGATAAAAATCTTGATCAATATTTTGCCCCAAAACTAATGATAAGAATTAATTTTACAATTAGAAAAATTGCTTAATCGCAAGAATAGTTCTCGAAACTAGTTAAAAAATCTACATAGATCTGGCAAAATATTCCATTGTTATAATTTCCAAGATTAAGAGTCGCAGGTTCTAGAAATTAATCTCTATGAAAAATTGAATACATAATACCTTCAATTTATTTATTTCAAAACAATAAATACATTCGTAATCATAAATCCAAATCATTTTCTAAACCCGTTAAAATTATTATTTTCAGGGGGATAACGTTTCCATAGTCACCACCATGGATAAAAGTGACAACCAATTGAAGTCATCTAAGAAGAGGGCCTCCAGGTCGATAATATCTTCAGATGGAGGGATCCAGTGCGTCCAGGTCGTAGTCCGCTGCAGACCGATGGACGAGAAGGAAAGCAACCGAGGATTTTCCCGTGTCGTAGATGTCATTCCATCCCGAGGAGTTGTTGAAATTCGAAATCCTCGAGAGGATCCTTCCCGCGATAATGTTAAGGTTTTTACCTTCGACGCCGTCTACGACTGGCACTCAAATCAACAGGAACTTTATGAAGAAACCGTCAGACCTTTGGTATCTTCTGTCCTCGATGGTTTCAACGGCACGATTTTCGCCTATGGACAAACAGGAACTGGAAAGACATACACAATGGAAGGAACAAAACACGACTCAAAAAAACGGGGAATAATCCCTCGTTCTTTCGAGCACATCTTCAGTCACATAAGCAGATCAGAAAACATGCAATACCTTGTCAGGGCGAGTTACTTAGAAATTTATCAGGAAGAAATCAGGGACTTGTTACATTCCGATCAGAGTTTAAGATTTGAATTGAAAGAACGACCAGACACTGGAGTTTTCGTGAAAGATCTCTCTTCTGCCGTTTGCAAAAGTGCTGCCGAAATCCAGCAACTCATGAACGCTGGAAATCAAAACAGAACGATCGGCGCTACTAATATGAACGAACACAGTTCAAGATCACACGCAATTTTCATGATCACAATAGAAATGGGGTCGATGGGAGACAGCGGTGGAATTAGAGTAGGTCGCTTGAATTTAGTGGATTTGGCTGGAAGCGAAAGACAGAACAAAACCGGATCATCAGGCGAAAGGCTAAAAGAAGCCAGTAAGATAAACCTGAGTTTATCAGCTCTTGGAAATGTAATTTCTGCTCTAGTCGACGGCAAAACAACTCACGTACCTTACAGGGATTCGAAGCTAACTCGACTTCTTCAGGATTCCCTGGGCGGAAACTCGAAAACGATCATGGTTGCGAATATTGGACCCGCTAGCTACAATTATGACGAGACATTAACAACTTTGCGATACGCAAATCGTGCTAAGAATATCAAGAACAAGCCGAGAATAAACGAGGATGCCAAAGATGCGCTTTTGAGACAATATCAAGAAGAGATTAGTCGTTTGAAAGAGAAGCTCTTGCAGAAAGGAACCGTGCCGAAAAAGAAGAAGAAATCAAAGAGAAAAAAGGAAGATGATGCGGATTCCGAGTCCGAGACAGAGGATAGCAGAGATGATAATAAGACTACAGAAGCAGATAAGAAGTTGATAGCCGAGCAACTGAAGGCTGAGAAGCAGGAAGCTGAGCTTTTGATTCAGAGGATTAAAGATTTGGAAAGCAAGATGCTCTGTGGTGGGAAGAATATTATTGATCACACAAATGAGCAACAGAAGGCACTGGAGCAAAGAGCTGCAGAGATTGCGGAGAGGAAAAAGCGGGAGGTTGAGATGCAGCAGAAACTCGAGGATCAGGAATTGACGACAATGGGAGTGAAGGAGACCTACACGACTCTTCAGCAAGAAGTGGATGTTAAGTCCAGGAAGTTGAGAAAATGTTTTGCTAAGTTGCAAGGTTTAAAACAGGATTTAGATGATGTGACGAATGAATACAATAGGGACAGAAGAGAACTGGAACAAACACAGCATGAGTTAATGAAGGAACTGAAGTTAAAGTACCTTATAATTGACAACTTCATACCAGTTGAGGAAAAGCACAAAATATTGTCAAGAGTTCGGTTTGATGAAGATGATGATTGTTGGGTTTTGAAAGATCCGGAACCCTCGAGTGTGGAATTGATCAAGCGCCCGATTTCAGTTCCTGGAGCAAGGAGACCAGTTTCTGAGTATGCAAAAATTGCTTCAGCTATGGGAAGAGGTCATCGTTATGCTGGGGAGAATATTCTGAATTTGGAACTTGATATGCCAGCGAGAACTACTTTGGATTATCAAGGACCAGCCATCGCTCCAACTATTCAAGCAGTTTTAGAAGAAGCTTTAAGAGACGAAGGGGACATTGATGTCGATGCTTCGAATGCAAGATTGAGACCCAAAACTCGTCTTCAATCGGCAAGGATGCGGCCTAAGAGCGTTGGAAAGATGCAACAGATTCCTGCGCCAGTTTACCAACAAATGTCAGCTCAAATCTATCCAAAGACTAGGGGATTAGTGCCCAAATAGTTAGCACAGTTCTTCACTCTTCTTTCACTAAGGAATGAGACTCTTTTGTAAATATAAACGGACACTCGAGTTTTGAGTTGGTAGATATTATTTGTGATATTTCGATGAATCGAAAGGGAATCGGATGGCGAAAGGTTATTTAGACTGAATTATTAACTTTCTAGTCATCATGCAATGCTTAGATGTTTGGTCTCAACCAACGTAACTGCTGTAATAAACTTAAAGTGATATTAAGAGATGAGTATTTTACTTCTTTCTTTTCTGGGAATTGGAGTGTAATTTCGGAAAGATTTGCAAGTTCTTATTAATAAAAAATCGAGATTATTTTTAAAAGTGATGCAAAGAAAAAAGCGCTTCACTAATAAAAAAAATCTTATGTTAATGGTAGATATTAAATTAATACTTACTGCTTGAAATTGTACGACACGCGAAAATAAAATTTGGCATTGAGATAAAATCAGTAGCACAACTTTAAATGTTTGATTGTTTCATGTAAAGAAATTAGTTATAAAGATTTCTAAATTCTTGTGAATTTTTTGGGAAATTAATTTTAAAAAAATTGTTAGATGTTAGAAGCTTTGAATCAATACTGTAAAAATGTCCAATTTCAGAAATATAATTTTAAAAATGAATAGAGGAAAATAAGTCTAATTCTTTTTACCACTTGTTTATTTTTAATTTTTATAATTTCCAAACATTCTTTAAAAAATCGTGCACTTATTTGAAGCAAATTTTGAATATATGAAGATGCTTCTGGGAATCGTTGTACAAGCTCCGGGTTTCTTCTCAGGATTCATCAGAATTCGCAGCCGGGTTCTGAAAATACTAGCAAAAGACCAGAGTTTTTTTGCCTGGTTTCATGAAGTTACTTTTATTATTAAAATAAAATAATCAGATAATATTTAAATGTTAAAACTCAATTAATTAAAAAATAATTGCAAATTTCAATACAAATATTCATTACACGCAAAATTTTATTACAAGTAATTTTAAATCAGCAATCTTACTATAAATATGAGAATTTCGCAATTTTAAGTTTACTCTCGATTTCTTTTCTATTTCTAGATCAAGCATTTTTAATTAAAAATGATTACAGTTATATACAGTACAAAAGAAATGCTTTGAAAATAAATGAAGCTGAAGATTTCTGATGTCTAGAACTTTATTAAAAAAAAAAAAAAACGAAGCATTCAACTCAAATCCATACAATTTAAGACAAATATATTACATAAGATTCTAATGATTAAGATTTAAATACCAACAAAAAATAAACGCTTGGAAAAAGAATCGAAATAAAAAGCTGGAAAAAATGAACTTTTAATTTATAGAATTAGTTGTATTGTTTTTCTAAATACATATGATCAGTTTTCAAAAGGCAAAATCCCAAAAGTACAAAATTAAAAATTTCGCGAAAGCATTCATTGATGACCTCCTTTGATAACAAGTAATTGTGAAATTGCTCAAAATTTAATTTTTACTCTTCTTTAAATTCACTTACAAATTACGATACGAGTTACGAAAATCTAATTCGTAGCGAAATTCTTACTTTTATTTATTTTGTCAATCAAATAATTCTAAATTAACACTGAAATCAATTGGCATTGATGGAATTTTATGAATTATTTTTACTCGCTAAGCAAGAAGTATACTAATGCACTCAAAACTAAAAAGAAAATTTGTAAAAATAAGTGTCCTCCGAATAAATTAAACAATATCTATGAGTTCCAAACAGTTATTCATTTTAAAGACAGAGATGGCATAACTAAATACAATGAAATATACCATGGTCAAAATTCATAATCCACTTTTCGTAAATTTAATCAAAATTACACTAAATTTAAACAACACTCTTCCTTTCATTTCTGAATAATATGCACACATATTCGAATGGTTGACACTTACTTTCGAAATCTTACAATTATGTTTCAATCTACTAATCAAATAAGAAACGTACAAAACGCTTCGAATTTCTTGATTAATTATAATCAATTTCAATAATAAATTTCCGATTAAGGAATCGCGATTTCTTAAAAGTTATTCTTTTTTAATTTGGAAGTGAAACAGAAGTAGTTTTTCGCGACAGTATCAAGTTTTGCAAATCGAATCTTTCCAAATAATTTTCAGGGTTTTTATCTCAAAATATTATAAATAAATAATTTAAAGAAAAATATTGTGTTAATAATTACTTTCAGAACTTAAATATTACAATTTAAATAATGCGAGCAGTGTTTAAAATAATAAACATACACTCGTACCCCGAAGTGCGGTGCCTCGTACTACGGTGCTTTTCACGCTTGACTGATTCAGCGTCCCTCCCCCC
>JAUESH010000008.1:12381058-12392907 GCA_032275165.1 Synergus magnus | reverse complement strand
TATCGCATTTTAATTGACCCCGCTCGTAGGCGCTTTACCCCCGTGGCTGCGCTAACATCGGGGTACGAGTGTATATGATCAACGAATAAAACTTTATAATTCCCTTAAAATCTGCATAAAATCGACCTTATTTTATTACCAAACTCCTCAAATACTTGACAGAAGATCCGATTTGCAAAATCCCAAAGGAACGTTCACAGCCCGTTCAGCTCAAGATCAGCTCAATATAGAAATTAATAAAATCGCTGTTGTTGTTGTTGTTGATAGTTTCCATATTGTTGAGGATAACCTGGAGGCTGTCCCATCCCTGGAGGTCCGGAAAATTGTGACTGACCATAAGGCTGTTGTTGATATTGACTAGGTGGACCTCCACCGAAAGGTTGCGGTACCTGATTAGGAGGGAATCCTTGGTTATAATTATAGCCATTGTTCATATAACCTTGATTCGAGTTGAACATTTGAGACTGGGGTGGGTAATTCTGGAACTGGTTCATCTGAGGCGGATAATTTGTCTGCTGTGGAGGATGCTGAAGAGGAGGCCCCGAAGTATTGACCTGAGTCAAAGTCCTTCCGTAATTCTGATTATAAGAATTCGAACTATCCCCATCCGAGTTGTTTTTTATCCCCTCAGAATGAGATGTCTGTGCATCATTATTACTTGAAGCTGGAACCATGTGTGAAGTATACTTATTCGGCAAATCGCCCATGATATTTGCAATCAGTCGCTTTGTTTCATTCAAAATCGCATTCGGATTGCTATTCTTCGTAGGTTCTTTAGATCTCATAGGCGACCTCGATCGAGATTTTGAACGGGAATGCGACCACGATTTAGGGGAAGCCGACCTCGACCTCGACCTGGAATATGACCGCGAGCCTTTACTGGCTTTCTGATTATCGCTGACATTCTTATCTGCCGCTTTGTAAATATCCTCGAAAGTATAATCATCATCATCGTCAGAAAATTCAAGCTTCTTCTGCTTCTCCTCATTCTTCTTTTCCTGATCTTCTTCTGCGAACATATCCAACTTAGGTTTCCACTTGTTTTCATCGTCAGAAGGATTCTGGTTACCCTTTCGGGTAGAAAAGGGCGAAACGCTCTTTCTAGACTTCGTAGTTTCGATGACCTCAGGTGATGGACTTTTCTGTTTTGTAGGCCCTGATGATGTTCCCAAATTCACGTAAGCTCTCAGCTTTTCAACCCTTGCTAGATCGGTAGCTTCGAGCTTCTTCAAGAAATTGATAAGCCCGTGTTGTTCCTCGGTTCCTAATTCCTTGAAATTTTGCAACAAGGATTTGAGGTCGTCGTCTGATAAACTCTCCATCTGCTTCGCTCGAGACTCCACCGAAGTTTCCGGTTTTTTAGCAATCGGAGGAGGACTGGGAGCAGCAGGAGGCGGTGTTTGATCACTACCAGAAGTAAGAGGACTTGCCCCACCAGTTAGACCTTTAACGAAATCGGCAGTAGTTACAGGTTTGTTGCTTTGCTTAGAAGCTTCTGCCATTCCAACAACAGCGTTGATCAAAGTCTCTAATTCGTCTTGCGAGACGTTCGATCTACCCTGAGCTACCAGAGCTGCTGCAATTTGCTGAGCAATCGCGACTTTATCAACAGTTCCGACTCCAGGAACAGTAACCGGTTCAGACCTTGGAATCTTAGAATTAACCTCAACAACCCTGGGGTATGTGGGTCTGTTGAATATATTCATGGACTTTGAGAGCTCAAGAAGTTCCTTTTGCTTCCTCTGTTCCTCTTCCATCTTCTTCTTATTTTCCGCTGCCTTGTGGAGAAGCTGAGCAATATTCTGTATCGCAGTTTTGGTAGGTGCGATCGCCATCTTTTCTATCATTCCTGCAAAGAGCTGTCCCTTCAGTTTCTCCTTGACGGTTTCAAACATAACGCTGACGTTCTCATCATAGAGCAATTCTTCAGCGGAGTTCGGTTTTACTTTCTCTGCTGCCAAGGCTTTCGAGAGAAGCGAAACAATCTTGGGACCCAGGGAGCCTAATTGTCCTTCTAGAGCTGTTAGGAGTCTAAGAAGTCCTACAATTTCGAGGTCTTCGCTTAGGATTTCATCGGCAACGGGACTAGGAGATTTTTCAGAGACTGGATATGGAGTCGCGTGGTATCTTGGACGGGAAGTTGCGATTCTTGGAGGACCGTAGTAGGCAAGAGGAGGAGGTGGTGGTCTGTATCCTCGTCCCCTAGAATAGGGAATATAATAGTCTCTTTCTCTATCCAGTTCTCTTTCCCTTTCTCTCTCCCTTTCTCTTTCTCTTTCCCGTTCCCTTGCACGTTCTCGCTCCCTTTCCCGTTCACGATCTCTTTCTCTCTCCCTTTCTCTTTCCCTCTCTCTTTCTCTCTCACGAATTTCATGACGATCTATGTGGAATTCAGGCTTGAGTAATTTCGTTCCTACGTATTCAACTTCATCATCGCTTTCTTGATGTCTACGTTTAGGAGTTGGCGACCTTACCTTTTCCTTCTTCCTGGAAGAGGATGAAGAGGTGGAATGTTTCTCTGGTGGTTTCTCCTCCGGAAGTTCTAATCTCTTTCGAATTTCCTCTTTTCGTTGCGCCACTTGCTCGTTGTGGAGTTCGCGCATTCGCTTGTTCCAAAACTCAATCCACTCGGGTTTGAAATCATGTTTACTCGGATCTTTACCCTCGGATTGGAGTTCCTTGTATCTTCGGTTCCAAAATTTCTTCCACTCGTCGGGATAGGAGGGATGCTTTTCGGGATTTTTCTCGTGGAATTTCAGGGCTCTTTCTAAGGTTTCTTCGGCACGGCGAATTTGTTCTTTATACTTATCCCACTTGTCGCGTTCTTTTACTAATTCTACGGAACGAGACCGATCGCGAGAATGCCGGACACGACGCGATCTGTAATTCCTTTCTGGGTGGACCACTTTTCTACCGCGGCTTCTTGAACGAGATTTAGAGCGAGGTGATCGTACAGGTGAAGGACTGCTAGAAATACTCGATAGGGACGATAACGATTTTAAATCATCTGGTCTCTTCCCTGAGCTTTTGTCTTTTGGAGACCTCTCGGCTTTTTTGTTTACCTTGTCCTTGGTTAAAACACGAATTCTGTAGGTCCTAGAATAGAAATCGCGGGTTCAGTATTTCGATGATGATGGAGAAAAATAGAAAAGATAGATGAGTAATTTCAGAATAATTAAAAGAACTAAAAAATTTCAAACTTTATTGAGAAAAAAGGAATATTATAGTTTTTTAAAGTATGAACTTGACAATATGATTAGATAATAACTTAATTTTATTTTTTAACAAGATTTTTCAAAAGATGCAAGAAATTTAAGATATGTAGTTTTAAACAGAAAATGTATAAGAAGAACAAAGAAATATATGAAAAACATCCACATTCATAAGTAAATTCAAGTATTCGAATTAAAAAGCAACGTGCTATAAAAAAAGTAGATATGTGAAAGACTTATATACAAGTTCTTAATTTAAATTTGGAGGCATTACAAATAAATACCATAAAATTTGTTAAGGCAATTCAAATTGAACAAGGTAACAGAAAGGAACTCTGATAAAAAAAAAAAAATAACTTTGATCACAAATATAAACGGTACGTGTAAAATATTTTTAAAATTCAACTCTTCTACTTACGATTTCAAGTCCTTGGACTCCTTGGCATCTTTTCTTCTGGATGAAGATTCTTTCTCATCCCTGTGACTGTCTCTCCTCTTCTCTCTTTCTTTCTCTCTATCCTTATCTCTATCTCTATCTCTCTCCCTGTCCCTCTCTTTCTCCTTTTCTTCCTTCTTATCTTCTTTTATATCTTCAATTGGTGGTAGTTCTTCACAAAAAATATATTTTCCACAAATTAACACCATGAAAATTCTCACGAAAAAACAATATATCTCACATTACCGAAATACTCACCTTTCTTAGCTTCATTCATCACTTCAGCCATCTTCTCTTCAAAATTCGTCACCCATCGCACATCGTAAATTTCCATTAACGTAAAGTCTGGCGTTTCCCTGCACGTAGGAAACGACCACGATAAATAAAAAATTCATTGAAACAACAGCCGCATTTATCTACCAATACAACAATCATCCCGCATTCACCAAAGATGATTGATTAAAAATAGAAAAAAATGAAAGAGAGGAAGGTGGACTTACCTAAAGTGGAAATCTTGGTACACCCGTTTGATGTATTGCATCTTGTTCTTCTCAAATTGACTCTTCTCCACCAACTGTGGTTGTAATCTTCCAAAGTGTTCTTCAATTTTCTTCGCAACTAACACCGAAATTTCATTGGCTCCACGCTTATAATTCGGAGTGCGAGGCAATTCCGTAATCGCTCGCGAAATCGTAGGAAAGTTCCTGTTCAAATACGCGATCCGATGATTGTAACTGGTGATGTGGGCCATTACAGTTCGCGGATCTCCACGTTTATCACAAAGTACACAAGTGTAACTTGGTTCACAAGAATCGTTATCAACTAACTCCAGTAGATATTCTAAGCCAACAAGAGGAGAACTTCTGTGACGATCCAGGCTAACCTGGATGGTTGTGTTCCTGGAAATCTGATCCTCCATACCTGGTGGAATTGGCTCTCCAGGTGCTAAAGGATTCGAACCCGGTGGAGGCTGACCCACATTTTTATTCACAATGTCCGACCTTTTCGACCACAACAAAACCGGGTAGGGCCACTCATCTAATTTAATTTTGTGCCGGTTGCAAACATTGTGGCTGAGTAGTTTGTGGGCCCCGAAAAGAGCGACATTACATATGTGACACCATATGTCACCATCTTCTGTTTCTGAATAGACTGGCCTCAAGGTTCCGTCCTCTGCTGTCACACTCGTTCTCATCAACCGTTTTCGATCATGTTCTTCCTGCAGAAAATAGAAGCATAAAATAATATCAGACTGTGAAACATTTTCGTTTTCTGAAAGGAAGAGAGTTAAAAGCGTGTTACGGTAATTGATGTTCCAATCGAGAGTTTTAGAGTATTGCTATTGTTAATCAATATTTGAGTTATTAGGGATGCTATTCTCCATGTTAAGGAAGGTTACAAGTGTTAGACTTTTAAATATAAAATAATGTTTGTCAACTCTGCCTATTGTTTAAATTGAAATAAGGTAATATCTGTTACAGTCTTATTAATAAGGAAAAATTAATAACCAAAAAATTGGGTCATCTTCCAGCATTTTCAGCACATCAGATTTTAACTTTAATATTCTATATAAAAGCATTACTAATCCTAAATAATTATTCCTTTCCGAAAAATGTACTTTATTTGAAAAAAAAATTTGGTTCAATAAAAAAAAAAATACTTTCACTTGATCTAGAAAAAAAACGAAGGTACGTTTCCTTAATAATGAAAGCAATACTGTAAATGTAAATTTCTGTCCGTAAAATACAAAAATTGAAACGTTGACTGGCAAATCAGGAAACATAACTTATCTCCTACCAAAATTAATTTCTATAAACCTAAAAAATAAAATAAACGTTTCAATATCAAATAATGCCAACTGGTGGTCAACGTTTCTACAACTTACTGGAAAATGGTGAAATTATTTGTTGCCTGACTAAATGAGTCGTCCATGATCTGTGTCACTTATTCACCAGATAAAAAATAATCTATTTCACTCACATATAAAATTACACTGACCGAGTTCAACCGTTCAGTAAAAAAAAATGTATTTCGGAATTGATTTTCCGTTTTCATTAAAAAATTATGTAAAAGTAGTCGCATATTCCTTTCTAAATAAATTTTCATTCCTAAAAAGAGAATTCCTACTTTGATAAATGAAGCTTTTTAAAATTAGCTGAAAGTTATCTTTCAGGCTTGCATTTTATCAAAATCACCTGAAAATAGTCTTGACATATTGCTTATTAAAACCAAAATATTGTAGGGTCTTAAGAACACGTACATAGAAACATTTATTGTATTTTAGCATACAAGTATGTTTTTTCGCTAGACAATAGTGTTAGATTGATATAATTTGATTTATTAATAGAGTACTTCAAGGATAAATCAATCCTTAGTAAATTAATGAACTAATTTCTTCAGAAATTTTACCTTTTCTTTATCCTCTTCAGATTTATGAGTGGGATTTCTCCCCTCGATGTCAAGATCATCAAAATTTTGCATCCTGATACGTCAATTTAGGTCCTCTCTCATAACCCGGTCTGAAAATATTAAAATCAAGTAAGGCTCTAGTAATGGAAAAATGATTCATCAGGGTCTATTCAAAAAATTAAGAGTGATAACGGAGGTAGCCACAAGTTTCCACTTACTTACCATCTCAATTTTAAAAAAATCTATATAAATTTTGTGCAATCGTTAGATTTACAGATTGTAAACCTAACTAATTATACCAGATTTTTTCTAATCACAGTTTTTAATAAACTCACTAACCAGTAACTTGGAACTTTCTTTTAAGAACTTCATAGATTATTTAACAACTTATAAGTAACTATCTCATAATTATTTATTAATAATTATCGAATAACTTAAGGCTAAGAATGGAATTATTAATACTCTTTCGGAATACTCTGTCACTTCAAAAAGTTATAAAATTTTTTCAGTTACAAAACGTTGTTTCAGTTTTGTATCACAAATGTAACAGTAATCGCTGGAAGGTATCAATATTTCTCCAGCTACTTACCAATCGAATGAACGTAGCTACTTAATTAATCTCTTTGCCTCCAGATACACTAATGTCACAAAAACATAAAACTGACGTTCGCTTGAGGCAAAGTTAACAATTTAACTTTGCGTTACACCAGGTAAAAAGTTCAAATTGTTTCCCGATAATAAATCAGAGCGGGAGAACTAAAAGTAGAGTGACCACAGTTTATAGTCAGTAGAAAAGAAATAATCAAAGGATCTTTTATGCATCTAGTTTAGGGTTCGCAGTATGAAATTAGTAATGCCCATAAATTTTTGTGGTGGCAGGTACTGTAAAATTTACGGTAAAACAGCACGACACGAAAAGTTTGACCGATTTTCTAAGGGCAATTTAAAAAAAAATTTAATTTACGCTCCTTTTGTTTCTCATATTGGAAGCTTCACATATATAGGCTTCTATTATTTAATATTTTATTATTAACAATCCAATCAAACCTTCGAATAAAAATAGTTACTTTTCAAAAAATTCCATCGAATCCTCCCAATTATAAATAAATTGATCCCGTTTTTTAAATTTTACAGTACCATAAAAAATTATTGACACTACTGAAAAATAGAGGAAACGAATAAATGCAGTAGTAGCAATATTCGAAATTACTCAATAAATTAAATTTTCTAAACAAAAGTTAGGACAAATTGAACTGTGGAGTTCTCAAAAAATAAGGGAGAAAAGTCAATTTGTTGTGTGGGATAAAATATGTGCGTTCGTAAGATTTTGTACAAATGTAATCGCTATACTACAAGCAATTACGAAGGCTAACATTTCAATTAATTAGTGGAAAATTCACTTGATGTCTGATTTCGAAAGCTGAAAGCTTATTATTTCTTGAAGAAAGAAAGCTGGCACGCCACTTCATCACGACCATCACGAGCCCGGTGAAATTCGATTAACTTTCCGGATATTAATATCAAAGGCCTATCTTTCACCGAAGATTGCAGGCAGAAAAACTTCGATTTTTATATAACTTACCCTCAATTCAGTTCAAAATCCTCTGCAAATCTATACTTTTTGTAAAGTGTCTGTTTAGAAGAGATCAAATGTGATTTGAGACCATTCGCACCATTCGAGACGAACATATCGCAGCCATTTTGAAAACCTAAATGAATATGAAACCAGATCACCAGATTCAGAAGATATATAGGAAAGTTATCTTACCGACTGCGGCCGACAGTCTTCTCAAATGGTAATTTACCGGTTTGTTAAAATTAATTATTGTTTTTTAAATATGCGGCAAAAATAAAATTATACAATTTTGATCGAGTTCAATTTCTAGTTGTTTAATATTTCCAGAATTTCATTTAAAAATATGAAAATTTGTAATTTAGAAGATATTGATTTGAGATGTTCCATTTTGGAACCTTTTCAAATTTTTGAATAACTACAATGTTCCAAAATTAGAAAAACTACAATAAAAGAAAGGAAAACTTTAAAATGTCAGAAATAATAATTATACACTTCTACCTATTTTCGATTCAAAATAATTAAATTTGGAACGCTCTGAGTTTGAAATTTGGAAATTACCCTTCTTTTTTAATTTATTGTACATACTTAGACATCAAAATATATAAAATAATAATTTAAATTAATTTTTAATAACTAATAATTTACACACAAAATAAACTTTTTTGTATTTGCCTAATAATTTCCAAAATCTTGTTATAAAAATGTTCCGAATTGAAATTTGTTCTCTCTACTTTTGATATCTTCAGATTTCAAAGAGATATCACCTGTCTTACTTTCCCTTCCGGGAAATCTAATTTTGTATTTTATTTTCGTGATTTATATTTTCATTCTCAGCTACACTATTTTAACTTCCACATTTGCAATTCATAATTTTTTTATACATTGAGTACTTACGCATACACTGAATATATACCTTTCCTAGCTCTGTAATCAGACAAACGAGCGTTTCTCGTGGAAAACACGATCGATGAGACGTGTACAGACAATAAATGCAGGCAACCCGAGAAAATGTACCATAGATGTCGACATTTCTATAATATATTTCATGAACGAGAAAAAAAATGAAAAAATCTATCATTACTGCATTCAAATAGAATATATAAAATATTTATTATATCAAAATACTGATCTCTTGAACCTTCCATCTCTTTAAAGAGATTAACTGTATACAAACTGATTTAATTGTATGCTTTATTATAAATATTCAAAAATAAACAATTGATTAAACTTTCTAAACTTACATTATCTTTAGTCCCAAAATCTTTTTTAAACAATTTCATTTTTTCCTAATTATTTTAATTTTCTTTTCACGTATAAATTTACATGTTACAAATTTACAAATCGCAAAACACTGTACAGTTACATTCCTATGACAATTAATTTCCTTCGAATCAAATGAGGGCAATTAAGGATCAAACCGAACTAGTGTAGAGGTATTCAGATTCAAACTTACTACGTGTTACAGCTAACAAGCCTTATTTGGCTTAAGGGCGTAAGTGTTGCCACAAATTCCAGCACGATCTACGCATATTTTGTAAGAGTACATACGGGGTGTTCCAAATTGGAATTTCCAGTGTCCCACTTCGACTAAAATGCCCTGAAACCCTTAAAATTTTTTAAACCAATCATTTCAAAAAGTTAGGGAAAAACCCGTGTTTCGATGTTTTCGTCTCTCTCGTGTTGTGATACACTGAAAAACTCATCGAAACACCATCTGTGCAAATTGAGTTGCGAAACGTTTTCCCTCATTCCACGTCATTGAATTTAAAATAGTCTTCCCCATTTCGTAAATTTGACTACTTTTTCTTTTTCTCCTTTCTTATCATATTTTTTGCGATATCCATTTACAAGTGACCATTGCCTCAGTGTCCAGGGTTTTGTGTAACAAAGTTTATTTTATCTGCATTATAAATAGTACAAAAGATATTTACAATGTATATAACAATTTTTACAGTCCTTTCTTATGTTACGTAGCCCCTGCTAATAAATATAGCTTAATCTACCAAATACTTTTTATATCATACGTTTGGCGTTTGTTACACAGTTGCGGTGTTACAATTTTCTCTGTTTTGAAAATAGATACTATAAAATACTTATTAATTTGCGTAGAAAAATACTTATTGAAAAAACCTACATACATCTGCGCTAGCTAATTTCATTAGTGTTGTTTGTCGAAAAATATAATGCCCAAATAGGCAATTTGTCTTAGATTAAGTTTATTGATTAAAAAATGATAGCACCTGATAAGGCAATTTATGTTTAAGACGAAATGGAAGATCTGCGCATCTCGTTAATATTTCTAGTCAGTCGATTTGGCCATAAATGGTTTTCGTAGAATTTTTCTGCTAAGAATATAATGTACTCTTTAATCATAGGCATTTCTGCTCTGGCGTGCAATTCAGAGATTCTAGTGTATCTATCCATTAGCATAAAAACTACACGCATGCCATGAGATCATGGGAATTCTTAGTGACGAAACTATACAAAAATATACTATACTAGCATGTATTATATAGCTGGAAGTATCCTCGATTCTTCTCTCTGAGCCCAATTTAGGACACTGTGTATATGATAGACAATATACGGTAGTGCACGTGTTTATACAAGCGAGGAGGAAACCTCAAAGGTTGCTTTAATGCAACTCGTTACTCTGTACTATACATATATCTTGCATCTAAGACAGAAGCCCGATTCTATAAAATTACAAAAGCATCTATTTTGAGATTTATTTTTCAATTAATCTTTATTCGAACAATTTTTCATTCAGAAGAGCTATAGAAATATATTGAAAATCTGGAATCATTAAAATAATCCGAAGGCAATGATTCCCACATCGAACTTCAATATTTGAAGATTTTCCCAAGCCATGTTCCACAGAGGAAAATGTGAAATCAATTGCGTGATAGGCGATTTCTGAACACATACATACCGATTCAATAGATATATGTGTGGACAGTAGCTTTCCAGGACTTTTGTCCCCTTATAAATAACTGAATAGGGTCCTTTACAAGCAGCGAAGTTTTTTCGTGGACTATCACATTTACAAAATTTTTTTCCTGAGGAAGACTTTTTCTCCTCGAGAGGAAATATTGCAGCAATAAATTTTATTTCGGGGTCTTCTACCCGTATGTTTTAAATAAATAAAGCGTTTTAACATTATTGCGAAGAGGAAATTTGGATTAAATTGCTTCCTTTTATCGGCCTTTAATAATGTTTATTATTAATCATCAATAAATAAAATAAGAAGTACAGTAAAGGAAACTAATCTGGATGTCTTATTGTTTTTATTCCCAATCCGTTTAAATTTTTTAAAGGCTTCTGCGAACTGAAGTAATTTACTAGTTATTTGTTAATGAATTAGTTAATACAAATTTACACGAGTTGTTTGCATTCCTCTATCAATTATATTCCAGTGATGCACTTGGGAATTGCTGCGATGAATTAGAAACAACCGATTCAGCAATAATAAAATTTATGGGCCACGACGTCTGCTGAATAATAACTCATGTGTAATCAAGTTCTCCTATCTGGAATAAAATAAATATAAACTAATCCGCAGATTTAATTTCGTTTTCATCATCAACAACACACATGATAATACAAAAGAATGACCCTAGCGAAAGCTTCGAATTGAAATTCATTCTGAACCAATCCGAAATTTTTCGAATCATTCCGGAATTTGTATCCGAACCAAACAGTTTCATTCCGATCTAATCCGAAGGAATCCGGTCAATCCGAACTCATCAGAATTAATCCGAACTTCCGAATACGAGAATCCATCAGAATCCGAATCCATCAGAAATAATCCGAACTTCCAATTCGAATGATTCCGGTCAATCCGAATCAATCCAAATGAATCCGGTCAATCAGAACTTTCAATCCGAATGGATCCGAATGAATCCGGTCTATCCGAAGGAAACCTAACGGTTCCGAAAAATTCTGATAAATTCGGATTCATTCAGATTGACCAGATTCATTCGGATTACAAGTTTGGATTGATTTTGAATGTGCCTCGGATTAATTCGGATGGAAAACTTCCTTCGGATTATCTCGGAATGAAACTGTTTGGTTCGGATACAAATGACGGAATGATGCGGAAAATTTCGGATTGGTTCAGAATGAATTTCAAATCAGCGTTACCAGACACACGGAGCGGAATTATGGAATCGGCATCTTGAAATTATGGTACATTATGGTACATGCTTACAAGACGCAT
>JAUESH010000008.1:12353737-12366972 GCA_032275165.1 Synergus magnus | reverse complement strand
GAAGAGGATCAATTCTTAAAAGAATCAACTTAGTAGAGAATCGATTCAAAAGATCGATCTTTTCGTTGAAAAAGATCGATCTTCGAAGAATCGAATCAGAATCGAACATCCCTAGCGACCTTACAAAAATAATTGCTAATAAGTTTTTATCTTTTTATCCAACTTTCTTCTTGTTTTCAGCCCGGAAATGGTGGGGCTGGGGTGTGTGACCTTGAGCATTGTGGAAATTCACTCTGCGGTCCTCGAGAACTCGACGCGGAAGGGAACTGTCGGGTGGAAACTTCGGCGTCCCCGTTCCACATTAGGGTGGCCTTTGGTCCCGGTGAGGACACCGGAAGTTCGCTGGAAGACAACGTGGGCATGTGCCTAAATTACGAGCAGTTGCCATGTGTGCCTTGATCTTGATGACGACTACCCTGAAACCTTAGCCCTCCTCCACTTGGTCGAAAAAAATCTCCAGCTTGGAAAGTTTCGCTCCATGGAAAACTTTGCTCTGCGGATAGGAATAAAACTTTTTTGTCACTAGTGCAGCCTTCTGGCTAATCTCATCAGAAAGTTATTAGAACCGCTTTCACGAAAGTCCAATATGTTTTTCTCATAAAATACTCAAGCTCAAGAACTTTTCAAAAAATCTATTCATCTCAGATTATGTGCCCTTCAATAAATCTTGTTGTTTTTCTTTCTGAAGTGGAACAAGCCTAATTATTTTCTTTTGTATAAATATAAAACGTGTATGCGTGTGTAAATATTATATGTAACTATTTATTTAATTTAATTAGTGCTATGTAAGGTTATTTATGATAAAGTTTGTAATTAATAAATACATTTATTTATTATGAAGAGCTGGTGAAAAGATGATCTATTAAAGCGAAGTCAAAAACGGTAAATTGTCTGCACACAGCTGGTACGGGAATGACTTTAGTTATTTAGTGAGAGGATAGTTTAATGGAGGGGAAAAACGAGCTTGTAATACATGCAGTTTTCATCATGAGAGATGAAATTATTTTGTGCGCGTGAAACTGGAAAGCGTGATTTATAACTGGTAGAAGTGGCTATTTCTGAGAATGGGAGCAAAGCTTTGTGCAAATATAGTTCGTAGAGTACGTGTGAATCAAGGAGAGAATTATTTTCTAGGAATAACTTAAGAGAAGGTGAAGTTTTGGGATTAAACTTCTTCCGCACTTCACTTCAATTTTCCCTTTTCGGCTGTAAGAAAATTCAACTTTCTGCAGCTTTCACTTTACTTTATTCTCAGATTTCTCAGAAATTTGAAAATATGGTTTGTTTTGTCGACACTCTAATGTCTCAATCTCGTTGCTAAAGTAATTACTTATAATTCAATATGAAATGTAGATGCATTTTCCAAGTGAATAATTTTTCAATTTTAAATATAAATGTTCATTTCCTGAAAGGTAGAGATTAAACTCAGGTCTGTGATAAATCGAATAACTTTAAAAGCTCTCGGACAAATTAGTATTTAATGTGACGTTACATTGGCCGATAAAAACGAGAGCAATTAAAGTACCCGAACAACTCTAGTTAGTAGCGTGTTGAGAGCGAAACGTTGCCTCAAAGGCGCGCGGAAAACCAAGTCTACGATTTTCCAGTTAAGGAAAGTCTAGCAAAAAAATAAAGAAGTGTAGAAAACTAGTTTCGAAACATTTGTACACTTAAAATTGCTCTGCAATTGTCAAAGGTGTTTTTGTGAAACAATGTATTTTACGATCTAGGCCATACTTGACTTTTTTCTACTTGATGACCCTTCATCATTTTTGAAATGGAGATGCAAACGCGTTGGGAACAATAAGAGAATTGTAACTGTCAGCACAGTAAGAATATACTCGAGTGGTAATCAAATCACTTTGTCACGCGATTTCATTCAACTCCTGAGTTTGAACCTCTAAAGTGAGTATTGATTTTCACCAATAGACGTCTTCATCAATTTAAACAAATATTTTCACATTATTCGTTATTTCGGTTGTATTTATGGCACCCATTTAAAACTTGCGTATTAAAAGAATGGAGAGATGATTTAACGAGGCAATACTCAAGAAGATTTAATTAAAAAAGTGAAAGTGCCCATTTAGCTTTCAAACGATACTTGGGGATCTGATTAAATTACTTCTGCATCGTTTAAGGCAAGTTATCAGGAGCGAAAATGCATCTTTTTATTTCAGAAAAATTCTATGCCGAGCCCTGTCATTGTCAGACTTTGGGGACGCGAGTTTATTCCACTCTGGAATCTTTACCTTGGGGTTGCACTTGCGAAATGACCAGCTTGTTCTTATTTTCTGGGCTTTATTCAAGAACAGACCCTAATTCACACTGTATTATGCAAGCGTTTCTCTACGAGTGTAAGCTCTCGTCTACATTGTCATCAAGAGCTTTTCCGGAAGTCGGCACGCTATGCGAAGCATGCACAGCGACACGTCAATATCATTAACGTCTGCAGAACATGCACTTAACTCGTTACACATTACAGATTACAAAAGAAAACCCCTGGGAATACAGAACTTGAAATGGAATAATACAAATAGAAAAGCTTTGTTTGGAAAAATAACACAGAGGACGGGATATAGAATAAATAAAACGTTCAATTTTCAAAGAGTCAAATAGTTTATTTACAAATCAGCTAGCTCATCGTAAACGCAGCGCTCGGCTCGCGGCACAATAATAATGTATAATTCACCTTTTTTGTAAGTTCATAACTCGTGAAAATCATCGGCAACGATTCATACCTCAATAATAACGAATTATAATATTAATAATAATAATAATAATAATAATAATAATAATCGCGGTCGCAATCATAAGTCGACAATAATAATTACAATCGTAATCATAATTTCCTGTCTTCTATGCATGTAATAATGTATCACCCATGTGGAAGAATTATTCAATTTACATTCCAAAGTAATTAAATTAAATAGATTTTTTCACTTGGGTCACTGCGGATGCTTAATTAGAATTAGAATGAATTACTAGCAGTCAGCGGTTCCGGACGGACAACCGACCGACTTCAATCACAATAATAATGATAACGATGACGGTAACATTAGCAATGATGCAATAATATTAATTAGAATTAGCAACCATAACTCTAACCACGAAGTAGTATAAGGAGAGACAATTTCATGTTGTTTGGAAATGAAGTCTTTCGTAAACATTAATTACTATCTGAAAACATAAGAATTTTTTTAGACTAAAGCCTTTTTAATTTTTAATCTATTAAATAAAATGTGTCTCTTTTTCACCTGACTATAAAATTAGTCTTGCACAAAATAAATTTATTAAAAATTAAAAAGCCTCTAACGTGAACAAACAAAATTCTCCTGCGTTCCGACGAACTAATTCAATTCTTCTGAGGGTCCCCTTTCATTACAGACTTTTATCGTGAAACGAAATCACTTTTTTCATGAGAACTTGATGCGAAAGTAAATTTTTTTTCACGCATAAAATTCTAATTACTCGTATACTACTTCGCAACTTTAACGATGGTGATGATTGATATAGAATCAGCAAAGTGACGTAACGTCGTAAGAAAGTGTAGTGATTTCTACTTTTTTATTTTCGTGAAGTCAAATGGAAAATGGAAGGTAAAATATGTACGTGTTTTGGTGAAAGGGCGGTTGTCAGCTTATTCGCGCATTTGTGTCATTTTTTTTTTTAATAATCACTTTTCTTCTGTGAAACTGTATTTGTGTGAATGTGACTTATGCGATTTCCGTGGAGTGCGTGAGAATCACCTTAATGTATGGTTCTAACGACACTTGAAAAATTGTTTTTGTGCGTGCGTGCTCGCCGCGGATATACTTTTTACTTTTTTATTTATTAATTATCCCTTTCCCTCTTTTTGTTGCATATCTCATTTTTCTTTCATAGCTAATCAGAGCCAATCGAACCGTCTCCCTGTATTTCCCTGATATTTAGAACTATCCTTAAAAATCAATATTTTTCGTCCAAAAATATCGTTGAAAAATGATAGTATAAAAGAAATTAGATTTATATATTTTTTGAAGTGAAAGAAATTATTTTTCGTGTTAAATAGGACTTGGATTTGATTTTTAAGGCTATTCTCTATATAGAATACATATTTTTACTAGTTATCTCTTTCTTATCTTATAATGAAAATATATACATATTCCTTGATTTTGAAAATATCTCAAGTGTTGAGTAACTTCGAATGCATTAAGACTGTGTTCGGAAGTAACGTGTTACTCGAAAGGTTACTTTTTTTAATAATAGTAGCGGAAATGATTTATAAAATTTTTAAATATCTCTTATATGATATAAATATGTCATAAAATCAATTATTTTAATATCTTTTGTTTGCCCGATTATATAAATACAATATTTACATATTTATTTAGAAAATTTATAAACGAAATGGTCAAGTTGGTAAAGAAAAATTGGTAACTATTTTTTTATTGGTAACGAGTTACTTTTTATCAGTAGCGGTAACAGTAAAGCCTGAACTTTTTTTAAGTTACCGTAACTCCAGCCACTTTTGAGTGATAAAGTGCCGAACACCAGGTCAGAATTAACAGTCAAATCGCTCCCCTAATAAGTTGTCTAAATATCTCAGAATCAGAAAACGAGGAATTAAGCTTTGTAATTTATAGCATCGGATCATTGACAAGAATGATGTCCGGTTTTTGTTGCTATTATAAATGAAGAGATCAGGGGAAAAAGGCGATATAAAACGACAGAGTTGCTGAGAGGAGATTTAGACTCAAGATTTCTTTCTGGATTGGTTGGAAAGGACTTTGATCATCATTTCTTTGATATATTCTCCCCTCTTTCTGCTTTTATTTCCTTCTTTATCGGGAAAAATGATTTTTGTCTTTATGCCTCGTTGATAATATACGATTTAATATTTCCTCATAGTTTTTTTACGATGCAGTGGTCTTATCACGAGTTAATAAAAATCCAGTTCTAGGTCGAAGTTTACTGAAATAAGAAATATAAAAAGGAAAATTAATATTTATTTACTTCATATATAAATAATAATATAAATAATAATATAAATAATAAAAAATTGCATTTTGTGCGACATCGTTTGTGCATCTGAAAAATCACAACAGCTTCGACCTCAAATATATTTTTTCTATCATCGAATAGAAGCTTGGATATAATTCTTTTTTCTAAACTTCGAAACTCCAAACTTCCTGAGAGAAATCTGATGCGAAAGTTTTAGAACAGGAAATAGAGAATCTCTTACGCTTCATGAATCTTTTCGTTGTAGAGTAGTTTCGTGAAAAAGGGAGAAGAGCGAGTTACATTAGCCGACCGGGAAGTAAACGTAAATATAATCAGTCTTTATGAAAAGTTATTCCTTTATATAAATAAATCACAGAAAATCTTTTTATCGAAATTCCTCAATCGACTGAATCTGAAAAGTACTTCAACCTTTTAGGAAAGCGATATCGAGAAATTTGATGAATTATTTACAAAGTTAGACTTCACGCAAGGTTTATCTTTCGTTTCCGATAGAAAAAGTTTGTCGCTTGCAAAAGCTGGGATTAAAGTCCTAAAGTTGAAATAACTCACAATCGAGCTTTTCTCTTCATGGATATTTTTAGAAAGGGACCGTACGTATAACATAATTTCCCCGTCTAATTATTGATGAATCCTATAGTTGCCTATGAATTGCAAAAAGCATTAAGATAAAAAATATCTATATTTACAATACGAATCAAGATAGAACGAGATTTAACATTAATATATTTAATATCATTTTATACAATATTATTTATATAGTATTTTTATAGTATGTACAATTTAGATTTATATTATTAAATTTGATAGTCTTTATTATGTAAAAAATGTAGTATTAAAATTTAATTAAACCCTTTTTAATAACCCCTTTAAAAAAAGTAACACATTTTTTCCCTTAATTAAAGAGCTGGGTTAAAAATAAAACTGCTAATGAAATTTCACATAGCGAGTGAGTAGAGAATTTTATATTTAACACTCGAGCTATTGAAGCTGGCTTGACGTTTACATCCCTTAGAGGGAGCTTTAATAATTTTATTTGAAAAAATCCTTATTTTTCAAAACTAACTGTATTCATAAAATTCCTGGAAATATAAATTTTTCTCTCAATTCTAGTTCTACATTTAGCTCGACTCTAATAGGTGATAAATCGGAATTTTCAAAAGCTTTGTGAAATTTACGTACGGTCCCTCATTTTCCTTTCTGCTTTAAATTTCACCTAAATCTCCAATTCAATTGTTACTCTATTTGATAAATTGAAACTATCGCTTCCTCGAATATAGACAAAATGCAGTCACGACTAGAATCTATACTCGAGCAAACTATCATCCCTCATCGTAATCACCCCTCCCAGAATAGTTCCCCTATCGTATAAAAAAAACCTCACATATCTCCGATACGATAAATCTTCCTCCCTTCCGGAGATTCTAAGCGAATCTCGAAAGATTATTTTCCTCGCACCCAGAATCGCCCTTATGTACGCGCGGCGATAATCGTGGCAGTAAAATAGCAGGAGCGTGGGCGGATCCTTTGTGTATGTATTTGGCGCGTTCCAACTTTTCGAATATCCCGCCCGATTACTCGCACTCGTGGCGGGAATTTCAAATTGCTAAAACGCGTCTGGTTGAGCATTCCAGTTTTTTCCTTATCAAGGCTTCCGCCTGACCTCTACTGGTATTGTATATACTCTAAACGTACGCTAGCTTTCCAAGTTTTCCTTTCTTTCTCGTATTATTCCTTCTCTCATCGACACTTTTCTCTCCCCCTTGATTCTTATCGTTTATTGAGGGTTCTATCCCAAATGGATAAAGTTACGAGAGCCGGACCGACTGGCCCCGAACCTAATTGAGGATCGTTTCCACGTCGTTGTGCGTTTCAAAATATGTGTGTGTGTGTGTTGCGTGTTTGCTTATTTACGTTTGTGTGTGTGTTTGTGTTTGTTGATCATTATCGGTGTCAAAATAAAATTGAAAAGGCTCTTAAAAAGACTCCTTTATAGATTAAAGAAGGGTTTGGAGGTTTAAGGAGCACAACTAGTGTGACACTTTCAAAAAATCGATTGCTTTTTTTTGCATTTTTCGGATTTTTTAATTTTTTTCTAAGAAGAACATACTAAAATTTCAAGGGCGGATCTTGAATATTTTTTGTACTATGTTCCTTTGAAGAGCAGCTCCTCCTTAGGTAGAAATCAGTATTTTTATCTTTGAACGCGTTTTTCTTCAAAACATTGTTTCAAATTTCGATTAGATAAAAAATATCAATTTGCCATGCAAAAAACTACCAGATTTTCAAGACAGGGCCTAAAATGTTTCAAATTTTGGACTGCACACTTCTAGTATCCCCTCGCCCCCAAAAAAAGCTCTTTTTTGAATTCTTTTTAAATCCCTTAAAATCTTTTGAAGTACCGTGAAAGGCCTTGACATATATATTTACCTTTTAATCTAAAATTATTCTTGTATGCTCTTTTTTGTTCAAATTTGTACAATTTTAAACTTTTTCCTTGGAAATACATAAACTTTTCACTGCACACTTTGAAATTCGGACTACACAAAGTGTGCAGACTACACACACATTTTAGGCCCTGCTTCAAGCGTAATTCCCATAATTTTTTACAAAACTCTGCCATTTTGTTAGTTACAAAATGACAGAGTTTTGAAAAAAAAATTTTCTACAACCGTGGCTCATTGTACGGACAATATATTCTAGTTTGACGAACTTTTTTTATTTTTTTATTTTAGGGAGTTTAAAGGCCGCAATCACTGCAGCAGTGGGACAGCCTTTTTTTTGAGATTCGGGAGATGGCGCATAAGTCGCTGAAAATTGAATATTTTTAAACAAAAAAATTACTTTGCTTACTTGAATTATAAACGAATATATTTGCAAAATCACAGAACATTCGACGCAATACTTTTCTTTGAATAAATTTCCGAAAATCACCTTTTTTTGGGCAGTCACCCCCTTTAATCTCAAAAAGGTTCTAGTCTTTTTAAGAAATTCTAATCCATCTGAAATAAATACGAAAAAAGATATGCTCATTAGTAATTCATGATTTATTATCGCAGAAGTATTACAGGAATTCTGCTATAAGAAATTTTCACAGAATATATTTTCTCTTTGCTGAAACTGAGGATGAAACCAGCCAACTGAATTTATTTTTTATTATACTTTAATGAGTGGATAAATAACGTCCTCATTTTTCAATATAAACCAGGGAAACTGAGTTTTTTATAATATACTAGTCATTAATAAATTATAAATTTCCAGACTTTTTTACAATTCAGACAACTTTTAGCAGTCATTATTTGAATATTTTAAGGTTGTAGAACCCAAGATTTGACCTAGAAATTTTGTTGATGGGATGATTTATTAATGTTTTAATTGATTAGACCATGCGTGTTTTAAATTAAAAAATAGCGTGACTTGGCGGAAACAGCTGCCCACCTTCTTAATGCTGGATTTTAAAATTAAATAGTGATTAAATATATTTAAGCTTTGACTTTAAACTATAATACTAATAATAAAATAATTCGAATGCAAAATTCAGGAATATATAAAATGAAAAATACTAGAAATCCTTAAAAATAAAATATTCTGTTTTTAGAAAATCTAACAATTATCCCTCTCTTTAGATATTTCTAAAGTAAGAAATTTTAAGGATCTTTTGGGGAGTCCTTTAAGAGCCTTTTGGGAGTTTTTTTATATGAGCTCTTCATTAGTCTTTTAGGAGCTGAAATAACTAACGAAAGTGCTTGTAATGAGTCTCTTTGATACTTTCGTGAGTCTTTATGGTCTGGAACAAAAGGTTCCGGAAAATCGATTTTTGAGGTCCTCTCTCGAGAGTTTTTTTTATTTTACTTAGGGCGCAGTATTTTTGTTTGATGATCATTGTGTTTAGATCTTTTCAATGAATGGATGTACTTTTTTTCGAAAGCGTAGTAAATTTGTGTATGTGAATTTGTACATCTATCTGCATTCGATGATAATCTAGTAAATTTTCATCATTACGTATGTGTAATATGTACATTAATGTTACCAACTAAAATATAAATTTCCGCTTCTCTATGATTTTGTCGATAATTGTACGTGAAACTGCGTTTATTTTATGCGATTTAATTTTCGTATTGGCGCGTCACAATTTTTCAGTGTCACCTTCTATTTGAATATGAGAATCTACAATTTTTTTTATCACTTCCTCTTCCTCTCTTTATGTATATTTTCGCATATTTATATATGTATATACCAAATATATATATTTCCGAATAGAGTATGGATTTCTGTTCCTGAATTTGTGTATATATATATGTTACTGATAACTGCTGTATGTGAGGATCTGTATTCGTTTTGAGCTTCTGAATTTGTTTTACCAAATGTAAATGTTTGCATGTAGACTAGCACTATGTTAACTCCTGTTGTTCTGCGTGTGTATATTTTATTTATGACCAATCCTGTTTGTGCCTGTTTATGTATGTGTCTGTAGACTTGTGTGTGTGGATTTCGAGCAACTTAACGATCCTCTCTTCGTATAAGTCGATTTGTGACATTACGTTAGCATTATTTTGACCATTGTGTGTGAATTTATGTGTGTATTTGATTTAGATGTGCGGAGGAAAAATCGGAGCCTGGCACTGATTGGTTCGCGACGTTCGTCGATACGCGAAAGGCGCGGCTCGAGTCGTGCAAGTGTTTCTATGTGTATCTCAACACAGAAATACACACTCGCATATATAGTATTATGTATAAATATGTGCAGTTGGATAATCCATAAGAGGTATACATGAGATACGTATATCGAGAAAGGATATGTGAGTTTTCGAGTGACCGTGCTCGCGACTGAATGAAAAATAGAGGCCCGAGTCATTATTATTTTCAAAGATGAGGGAAAGAGAGGCACAAAAAGAGGGATGGACACTTCACATGATGGTCATGCGGTCATGTGCACACTCCCTCGTTACGAAATCGTTTATTCCGACATTTAAGTGGCACCCGAAGGGGAGCATGTTCCAGATTTCGAATTCGAGAGGAAATTTGAAGAATTCTCGATTTCCTCGCCACCCTCGATGTCGCATTCCTCCCTCTTCTGTCCTTCTTCCCCTTCCAGCATACACCTCTTCGATCCTCAACCCCTTCCACATTTATGCTTAACGCGCCCTCTTTTCTCTCGGGCAGCTATTTTCAGCTCGCCGATGCGTATCGAAACCGCGAGCACGTGATATGCTAGAAGTGTTAAGCGCGGTCGAGAGTGCACTCACGCTTATCAAAGTTCAAATATCGCACCCCGGAAGTGCAGGCCAACTTCCAAGGATCATTGACCTGCGAAAGTTGAGCTTCAGGAGGAAGTAAGAAATAGGGGTAGAAAATTACCGGGAAGGTTCAACGTCTTCTATAATACAACTATTGGGGCTGAACAGTTGAATTTTAAGATTTCTTTCAAGCAGCCCTATAATTAATTACTCGAGGCTCACCAAATATTAACGAGGGGATTTACGAGCAGAAGAAACTAAGTTTTTCTTACGAAAGTTTTCTCGCAGACTTCCTTTTTTATTATGTGTAGAACATATAATAAATGTCGGAGTGAAATTTCGCGAAGAATGAAATCAAGCTTTTATATTATATTTTACGTTCCTATTAACAGGCTTCAACCCTATTTAAATTCTCATCCCGGAAGTTAGCCGCGTTCCAGGGGTGCGATAAATTGACTGATAATAGCGGACCTCGCTTTTTACTTTATTTTCTTTCCACGGAACCTTTTTCCAAGGAAGTAAACATGATTGGACGTCAGGGAGAGACTCCACTTTTTCCTTCGTCGGCGTGTGGTGAATATGAGGGTTTAGGAAAGGCTGCTGATTGGTCCCGGCGGCATCAGGGTGCGCGAATGTGATAAAAATTCACGGCCGCGCTTCGAAAATCTCGCGCTCTTGTCGACATCGAAACGCGATTACAATTTATTGTCAAGACTTTACGCGTTGATAAAGTGGATTTTGAAGGATCGCGAATTATGGATACTTTACGATAGTTTGTCACTCCTTTTATTTCACTCTCTTGTTATCTTTTGTATCTCTCTCCTATTTCTATCTCCCTCTTAGTCTATTTTTTATCTCCCTTTTTATCTACCTTTCTCTCTTTCTCTCACCCCGATTCTCCGACCGTATGTTTCGTGCCCAGTTGTTCCAATCTCGTAAATCAATTTCCGAGTTTTCCGCCCCTCTGGCACTTCCCTTTACTTTTTCACTACTTTTTATCGCCTGTTTTCTTTCTTTCATTTCGTCTCTAGTCCGCAGAAAAGTTACAAGTCGTTAAATGCATTTGTAGACGTTAAACGTCGACGATTTTCGAAGCCTGGCTCTTAAAAAGACGTGGTTGCGAGGGTGTGGTGGGGGGATGCGATAGGGGAGAGTGATTGTAAGGGCGTGGGTCGGACAAAGGCAGTGAGACGATTAGGGTGTCACTCAAACATTTTTTCACCCTTCCTTCTTCGTTTAACCCCAGGTGTCTTTTTTCAAACTGTTTTATCATTTAAAAATGTTTTGCTTGCTTCTTTTAATTGTCAGGTAGAGTGATGGCTTCAAGATTAATTCAAATAAAGATTTTTTGGAAAGTATGGATCTTTACATAACTAGAGAAAATATAATATGTACAATTTTACATGCGATGTAGAAAACATAAGTCGGAGATCAAAATATGTGATCAGTATCTGAAAAATCAGTGAATTATACATCTCTTTCTACTATATAAAATCTAGTACTATTTCCAAATTCTATACTGTACACTTCCTCCTATTTTACAAAATATTTTACAATGTACAATATTGCACACAATTGAGCAAAGAAAAACATAATTATCCTGACTTTTCTTATTTTTCTATCTCAATTGCACACATTGATATTTACAACTTATAACAACAAATATTAAAATTTAGTTAAAGGAATTCGAATATCGTACAAATTTTATAAGTAGAAAAATTGTTTCAAACACTTGATTTTTACCGTAAATAAAATCGTCTCTTTTATATTCGTCATTTTTTTTTGGTTCGGAAATACCGTGCCTATATTTAAAATATCTTTCATATTCAAAAGTTGCAGAAGTATATAACAGAAAAGACAACCCTCAACAACTTTTGAATAGATTATGGAAAGTATAGAATTTCAGGGGGCGTTATTTCAATTTGGAGTTTGAGAAAGAAAAATATTAAAGTTTTGAGTGACACCCTAGCTGTGGAAGGGTGCGGAGCACGCTATGATTGTGATTGATTGAATCATTCGATTTACACGTATGTGTCAGAGAACAACATGGGGATCAGAGAATGTCCGATCTCCCTGCTTAATCTGTTTGCGGTTTCTCATCCAAACCCCACATCGGCTTTCAACCCCACATACAAGATCCTCACTGTACTCATCTCTACATAAGACTCTTTCTCTCCTTATTTCACTCTCGCCCTCTCTTTCATCCTGAAAATTGAGTCAAGGAAACTCGATACATCGCGGCAGTGCAGAAATTTCTTGGTACCCTCTTACCCCAACCCTCCGGCTGTCTTGGTCCCGTTGGTCCGCAGGTTGGAGTTTCTCCTGTCATCATCTGAAACATAAGCCGAAAATTTTGTCATTTTTATCATGAATTTGCCGAAATTGGAATATTTTTCCATTTTCGTACACAAGTTGAGTTAATATCTCTAAATATATCTACAGTCAGTTCCACAAGAGCGACGTCACAATTTCTGAAAAAAAGAAGTATTATTTTAAAGCAACAAAACCACAATTTTGTAGTACTCTCAAAAGATTGGGTTGAAGTTTCTGACGTCTAGTCTGATGATTTATTTTTACATTTATTGGAATAAAAATATCAAAAATTTTCCCAAAATCTAAAATTTGTATTTATTTACTAGCAGAAATTTACCCGGTTTTACCCGGAATTTTCAGAGATTTCATAGAATTTAAAGGAATTTTAAAGAGATTTTAAGGGATTTCATTTGATTTTAAAGAATTTTAAGGTATTTCGAAGGAGTTCAAGAGATTTAAATACATTTTAAGTGATTTTAAGAAATTTCAAGAGATTTTTGAAAGAGTTGAACAGACTTTAAGGATTTTTAAGAGGTTTTATAAGATTTCAAGACATTTCAAGAGATTCCAAGATATTGATATATTTGAAACGATTTTAAGACATTTACACAAGATTTAAAAGGTAATAAAGAATTTTAAGTAATTTTAAAGGATTTTAAGGGGTTTCATTTGATTTCCTCCACATTA
>JAUESH010000008.1:12341848-12353637 GCA_032275165.1 Synergus magnus | reverse complement strand
AAGATTTAAAAGGTAATAAAGAATTTTAAGTAATTTTAAAGGATTTTAAGGGGTTTCATTTGATTTCCTCCACATTAGAATCAATTCCTTGAAATTTCTTAAAATCACTTAAAATGTCTTGAAATCCGTTGAAAACTTGTGCAAACTCTTGAAACCCTTAAAATTCTTTAAAGTTCCTTAAAATATCTTGAAATTCCCTAAAATCACTTAAAGTCTCTATGAAATTCTTTAAAGTTACTTGAAATCTCTTAAAATCCCGGGCAACGCCGGGTAAATTTCTACTAGTAATAAATAAAAATAAAACGGTTTTAGGAACTTGTTTTGATATTCTTAATCCAATAATTGCAGAAAAAAAATGAAAAATTTTCGTCAGACTAACCGTCTGAAACTTCAACCCAATTCTCAAAGGACCAAAATGCATTTACATATTCGATTCATTAATCTCAATCATTGTAGAATAAAAAGCGTGTCCGAATTTGGTATTTCTGGGTAATTTTTTTCGACGCATAAAACATAAGACTTTCAATGCAATTCCTAAACATTTTTTTTTTAATTCGTGAATCATAAATTTCGAATAAACATTTAAAATTTTAAAAGTTCCAACTTAAAATTTAAAAAAAGTTAAGCGTCACGAAATTATAAACTGTAATAGAAGGTGAAGAAATTTTGAAATAATTTGTATAACTTTTTCCATATTAATTATAATTAGTTTGTCATGTAACAGTATCAATATTTCTGAAATTTTGATTCCTATGAGCTATATTTAAATGTGTTTCGACCATTTTTTATGGGACTAGAAAGGATAAAACCTCACAAGCACATAAAAAATTAAATCCACATACTTTAAAAAATTCATTTAAAACATGCGCAAATATCATCAGGCTTTATTCAACAATGATTGCGATTAATCAATTGAATATGTAAATGCATTTTGATCCTCTGAGAGTACTTCAAAATGATGGTTTTGTTTTTTCTACAATACTGCTGTTTCCAGAAATCGTGACGACGCTCTTTTGGAACTGTCTGTACAATTCAAGAGATTTATTTCCCGAAATTAAAAATCGTGAATGAAAAGAAGAAGAAGAAGAAATTGATGGCCTGGCTTCTTCCACACTTCATATGAAAAGACTGAAACATATATGACGAGTCAGGGTGAGTTGGATCTTCTCGTGCGAAAATTTATGGTCTAGGGTGGAACAACCTTCGCAATTTCCTTTATCATGGATTAACTAGGAGGAGTGTCTTTTACTGCAGAAGCTTTTGATGGGATGAACACCCTTTTCGAACCAATTGAGTTTCGAGTTTCCATTGTTCCAGCTTATCGGTTACAGAGAATTTATTGGCATGCTCTAGTTCAAACTGAAGCTTCAACGAAAAGTGTAAAGGACTAAAGAATCTCGGAGGTAAAAAAGTTATTGAGGCGTTAACTGCAAAAACGTCTTGAGTCTTAAGTCGAGTTCTGACTCTTCTATTTCTCTGCTTTTTGCTCACAAATCTTATTAGAGATTTTTTGCTTCATTAAACTCGCTCTTCTAGCTCAAGTCAGCAGTTTTAGGTTTAGAAAAAGAATCTTCATTCATCTATTACAAAAATTATTTTCAAGTCTTTTCTTCAGAGTCATAAACAAAATAATGCATCCAATTTTGGTACGAAGCCTCTGTTTGAATGGAAAATGATAGTAAAAATATATTTGAAAATAATCCCCCGAAATTGGGTCCTAAAATCTCATTTTACAAAATTACGTACTTTACACGTGGAAATTTATATTTTAGCTAGGTGGTACTTTGTAAGAAAGGAGACTTCAGTTTTAAAGGTAATATAACTGACAGTGCACCGCCACGGATCGTAAAGTTTGGCGCCCGTTTATTCCCGGTGGAGATAACGTATTTTCTGGATAAAAAGGCCGACTAATAAATCTTCCTGACTGACAAGGAAGTAACGTTATAGAATGACCTGGCTTAATGCATCGATTCGTCGTTGCATTTTCGCCAATGATAATGCAGCGTGATTTCCAATCTCCCTTGTATACTACTCGAATCAACTTTTCTCATGTATGTGTAGTTATTTTTCGACCCCGTTGGCAAACATGAGTTGCCAAGTCGCACTGCGGAAATCTGACTCTCAAAAATAGTTAATTTAAATTCTGATAAGACGACAGCATCGATAAAATTCGTTTTGCGATTCCTGCTCAAAACCAAAAGAAATCCTCTTATGATGCCATTAAAAAAAAAAAAAATATGCAGATTATATTGATTTCAAATTTCACTTGTGCTTGAATAAATAGTTGAATAATTATTTCCCAATTTCAAATTTAAGGGATTCAATCTCTCGTCGGATTTATTTTATAATTAGTCAGACTTTTCGCATATCAATTGGCATATATCAATGGTATTTTAAATATGAAGGTTTCATTTGGTAAATGAATCATTTGTCGTTGCTTCCTTTGAATAATTATTGGCTGGCAGAAATGCAGGTGCTGAATTTCAATCAATCGATTCATTGCCTCGATTACGTTGTTAGTTATCGTATTAATATGTAGACCAATTTATTGAATATATGCTCACAATGCACGGTAAATCAATTTCCGATGATGTACTGCAATTACGTACTTCGATACATTCTCGTCACAATTATTATTACTATTATTATTTTTATTATTATTATGTTTTAGTTATATTACTTTCGAGTATTTATGCAAATAAATATATTTCTACCTCTCTCTTTGCCAATAATAACATTTTCGTTGAAGCATACGTATAATTTGGAAATCCATATTTCAATAAAAACGCGGAAAGTCGTATGAATGGAGTAAATTAGATTTCGATATGAAAGGCTTGCGTCGTTCATTTTATCAATTGCCTCTTTGATACTGAATCAGGTTCGACCAATGCCAAGATTGCTTCGTTTCTGACCCTCGTGACATTTCCGCAAGAACCCATTCAACTTTTTCTCTAGGAGGTAGAGCAGACTGCGTAATTACTCATTTCAAAAGCCGCGTTGTTCCGGAAACCTCTAATTTAAAGCAAGCTCCCATAAAAAAAAATAAAAAAGAAAAGCCACGGTAAAATGTTGACCCGGAACTTTTTTTTTGAGCTCGATTCCGCGTATAAAGCCGCGCGATATGCCTGGAAAGGGGAATTCTCAGAGGGTAATTCCACTGGAAATTGCTTAAGTCCGTGAAGAAAAGAAACTCGAGGTAACGCATGCATCCCTCTTGAATTTTTAGGAAGGATCGTCCAAGGAAATTCAGAATTAATTTCAAATATAACAAAAATTCATTTCTCGAGAGTTTCTTCCCTCTGTTTAATATGTAATTGTATTTAAAGCCATGTTTGGAAAAGTTATCTTGTTAATTAGATCGATATCTATATTATTTTTATTATTTTATGAACAACAACATATTTTACATCCTGATTAATAATGTGCATTAATTTAATTAGAGAATTTAATTAGCGGCAGCTTGCTAAACAGAAATTCTGTACGGATATTGGAAACCTCAATTCAAGCATAAATGACAAAATTGAAAAGTAAGTTAAGGAATAATTAGGAAAATAGACACATTAAATAAAATTTAGTACTAATTTATGAATTATATTGTGCAAGAGTAAAGGATTTATTTTCAGAAAATATTGAGCATGATTTATTATTTTATCTTATAGTGATTAGAGTTTCCCGATGTGTAAAAGTATGAAAAAATCCTTGGAAATTGTTTCAGATACTCGGAAACGTTGCGCAAAAGGTAAAATAAAAAGCTATTAATGTGAATAAAGATTATTGCATTATTGGAAACAGGACCATCCAATCTTCGATGATAAAACCAATTTTCATGAAGCTGTTCTATATACGAAGAGCTCAGTGCCAGAATCTATATAATCACGACACAAACAAAGCACATACAGTGTATCACGTAAACATGGACCAGTGATCGCAAACTTTATGATAGAAGCGTAACTGATATTCAAAACTATCGCGATCGAAATTAATTAAAATACTTCTAATTAAATTGCTCCATCAATTATTTTTATGCGTAATAATTTTCAATTGAAATATGTCAATCTGAATTGATATGAAAATGTCCTTTTTAAAAAACATAAAGGCAACAAAGTACTTAGTCTAAAGTTTACTATTTTCCAGTCAATTAATTTATATTGTAGCCGATAGTTTGCGGTTAGATAAACCCATGAACGAATGTGGTAGAGAGAATAAAATATAGATTAATTAGCCAAGGGACTCGGTGTCCAGAATCCTGGCTTTCTATTTTGGACTTGATCCAAATTTTAGCAACATGGAGCCGAAAATCATTGCATCTCTCTCTGTTTAGTGAGAGAGAAACACACTTTTCTCTAGAGTGCATAAAGTGCATTCTGGTAAAGTTTTGAATGCAGCAACCCTTGGGGAATTTATTTCTATAGAGAAAAGCGATGAATCCTTTATTTTCAACAAAATTTGCGATTCCTGATATTTCAGAACTCAGAATGCTTGCTGCAATTTGGATTTATGTTGCTCTTAAGTGAGAAAGTAAAAATTTTACTGTGTGAAATTGATATAAGATATTACTATGCGAAAGTGCAGATAAATCTAAAGCTTTGTGAAGGTCAATTTTTTTTTAAAAAAAACCTCTTGCATTTAAAATTTGTGTTTCTTTTAGAGGAAGAATTTAATATATGAATCCACTGTGGATTGACTTTTCATGATTTACTATTCCTCTAGAAATACATATTGAAGTAAAATATTGGGGTTGCCTTGATCTCGAGTGACGAATGTAAAGGAACTTTAAATATAAAAAGCACATTTTTCCATCTCCTGAAGAGAAATCGTAAATTTCAGATCTTTCTGGAAACTGTCCAATGTCAGGGGTTGAAAAAAGTTATTTTTTAGATTCAGGTCACATATAAGAAAGATTCCTCTTCGCTGGTTACAATTTCGCGCTTGAGCAAAATGTTTTGTCATTCGTCATAATCCGAACTGGAGACCTTAAAATGTTTGTACACGTTTCAGAGCTGTGGAAGAAAACGATATTTTCTAAAGACATTAGTCTTTAGAAAACATCAAAATCGGGAATATTTTTATTTATTCCTACGTTCATCCAAAACTCAATCAACTCAACTTTAACTGTAAAAGGTTGTTATTGGGGTTTCCTATGACAATTATGGAAGTAATACATCACACACAATAAATATGATTAGATAATACACACCACATATATAGATATCAGACAATATACTTAAACAGAAGAAAAAAGAGACACAAATTCAAGAGAGTGGTACATATTGGATAATTGAACGATTAAACTAACGTACCTTATTTATACTTAAGAGTCAGAGGTCAAATTCGTCCGATTTCCCTCCTCGCATTACTTACATGCCATTATATAAAATCTAAAACAAAAAATATGCTTTTAATATAGCAAATTTCGGAACTCTGTCAATGTATATCATTCATAATTCGGAATAGGAGTTCCAGAGTCGCGTCGCTGATTGCACCAGCAAACAACATCCATAGATAAGTAGAATAGTTTTCTGAATGTTGTTGCTGAATGAAATCTTAACTCAGAAAAGTGTTTTACCAATACTTTTCCAATCCGATATGAACCACTTTCTCCTATGCATCTTAAAACGTCTGACCTGAAATATGCGATAGAATAGATGTAGATCGTTACCTGACTTAGTGGCAAATGGATCCTTAGGATGAGTGATCCTGATGGCGTTCGTCCTTCGATTCTGTACATTCGTGGGTCCACCACCACATCCTCCGACTCCCGGGGGTAGGAGTGCGGTCTGTGGACCGCTCTTTGGAGGTCCACCTCCAGGTACACCGACCCCCGGGGGCCCGGTTGCTCGGACCCGAGGTTGCTCCACTGGTAGAACTCGACGTCTCTTCTTCGGGAGCTTAGCTCGCGCCTGCGTGTGACTGTAATACATCGCAAAATTGCTGACGATCACGGGCACTGGCAGGGCGATCGTGAGTACGCCGGCCAAGGCACAGAGGGCGCCGACGAACATCCCCACATATGTTTTGGGTACCATGTCGCCATAGCCGACGGTGGTCATTGTGACCAGAGCCCACCAGAGGCCGAGCGGTATGCTTTTAAAGTCATTTTTAGGATTGTACTGTATACGCTCAGCGTAATAAACCAGACTCGCGAAGATGACGATGCCGAGCACCAGGAAGAACACCAGGAGGGTAAGTTCTTTTGCCGAGGCACGGAATGTTTGTATCAGGATTTTCAATCCCGAGGAGTGCCTTGTTAATTTGAAGAGCCTCATGATTCTGATGATGCTGAAGAACTCGAGGATGTCTGCGTTCTCCAAGTGTGAGGCGAATTTTTGCAAGGCCAGATCGATGTAGAAACTCAGAGTCGCGATCATGTCGATCAGGTTGACCGAGCTTTTGATGAAGTCACAGCGATTTGGACTTGCTGTTATTCTTATGAGGAACTCCAGTGTGAACCAGGCATTGCAGATGCACTCGATGTAGAAGAAGGCATCGTGAGCATTTGTGTGGGTCTTGTCCAACACCCACCTTGTCTCGTTACCAACCTTCGCTGACCTGTTGACGATTATAGGTACCCTCATGTCTGGGTGGGTCTTCAGGCAGAACGAGAGAATCGAGACGCAGATGAAGAACACGGATATTACGCCGATTATCTGTAATTGGAAATCAAAGCAGACTAATCTATTGAGGAGTTTCTCTTTGGTCAAGAATAGAGGACTAGGCTCGAGCGAAATGTAAAAATATTCCAGCGAAAAAATCAGCATCTTCCGGCCCTCTCAGCTAAGGCTAGCCGTTAAGTTTAGAGTAACCCCATTAAGTCGTGACTCAATTTATGGGGGTTTAACTACTAGGTAATGATCACTAACTTTATGATAATCAACGTAGGTTGATCTATTCGGACTAGACGGCTTCTATAATTATGATCGAACTTAACTTAAGCAAGTTTGATCAATAAATTACACATCGTCTTCTCGTTCTTTAGATATATAGATCTTATTGATAGAAAAGATTGAGTTTTTTTTTCCACTTATTAAGGTCTAGTGATAATGACTTGTAATTATATAATAAAAAAATTTACGAGATAAATTGTCAGTAGTTATTTGTGAGTGCGGACGTTGGAGAAAGACCGACGGCTGACCATAGCGGTGAGTCTATCACTTCCTCGCAGGATCTTCCGAGCGCGTCAGTGATGAGAGCCGGTTAAGGTCAGACGCAACAGTTCTTAGTGTCTTTTATGAATTAATCTGACCACTTCTAACTTGCAAAACAGATAAATTATGCTAAGTGGTTTTTGTTGCAATTTTAAGATAATAAATCGTCTACAAATGCCTAGAAAATTTGTTTAAGGAAAAGAGAAAAGAGAAGCAAGAAGGGAAGTTGTATCATTTTTTTTTATTTTTATCTAGTTTGCAAATTAATTTGAATTTTCTATCAGTCTTGTTTCATGTTATAAAATGTTATTTTCACTCATAAAAATTCATAAAAGGTTGAAAAAAACTCGTTTTTTATGTCTATTTATTCAATCAACTTCATGAACAAAGCCCTTTTGTGTATTTCACTCAGTTTTCTGCTTTTAATGAAAGTTTCTATTTTTCAAACAAAATTGTTACATCATGTCAAATCAATTAGCAGACATATATTTGTCAATGTATATGTATAATGTATATATGTTATATGTATAACGTCTGGGATGTGATAGGAAGTAGGTCATAACGTATAAAAAATATCGAATTTTCAGACAGATGTTCTATTAATATTACTTCTTTTACCATAGAGATAAAATTAGAATCTCAATTATTTATTTTCATTTAAGATTTACATTTTATTATTAAGAAATGAAGTCTCTTGGAAATTAATAGATCAATACTCTGGGGATGCGGGAAGTAAAAGTAATTTTGAATTGCGTACAACAGTGTGATTAATATTATATTCATTATGTAATTTATTTTGTACTTAAGTTGCTAGAATTTCTCGAGGGAATTTATTTTTGATTTGATGGAATTTGGAGAGCTTCAGAGTTACAAATTTTAATCGATACAAGTGAAGGCTATTTAGGTTGATAAGTAGAGCGTTAACAACATGATTATACAGGTATAAATACACTGAATAGAACCTCGCATTGCTTGAGAGCATCATTGCCAAATAAAGGGTTATTTTTCTCGTTCGCAATCCTCTTAGTGAAGAAACGTTTGCAGGCTGAAAGCGTACCCTACTTGTCCCTAAAGCTAACCAGAAGTCGTGTGCCAAACCACAAATTCAACAAATGGATTGGGTTTGGAGGACATGAATAAATTGCTGAATTACGCAACCCATGAATCTTGTCGATTACCTCAAAAATATCAAATTCTTCCTCTATTCTTGACCTTTTATACAACAATTACTCAAAAATACATTTAAACCATAAATAAAATAGGCAGAAGTTGTTATGGGGATATAAACAATTTTTATCATTAGAATATTTCAGCGGTGAAAGAATGTTGAATAGGAATATACTCTTGAAAAAGAAGAGAGATTCTCTAAAAGACTCGACGTTAAGTTTATAAAAGTTGTTAAAAAAAGTTGGAGAATTCTCTTTTCACAATTCTCTTTTCACAAAAATGTAGTCTTGGGTTCTTAAAAAGGGAGAATGGAAAACAAAAATTTAAAAGGTAGTACGACCTTACCTAAAGCAGACTTCTAAAAGAAAATAGGAGGAAAACTTTTCTCTGCAGTATTTCTTCAGATAAGCCATGCTTTAAAAATGAAGAGGATAATATTGTGGGCTTGTAATTTTGTCACGTGTGTGCACTTATGTCAGAGTTCATCCATAATTCAGGTTTTAGAATACATTAGAAAAGGTAATAAATGAAGTGACCCCTTAAAAATTCTATTACGAGGGTTTTATAAAGCCATACTTTATATGAAAACAGAGGATAGAAGTAAGTGATTGATGAGAAGGGTGATTAACTGGAGGGGAAATAGTGTTGAAAAGTAAATCGAGGCAAAACGATCACAAGCAGCATCTGCTACAATAAAATTTTTCAAATTTTCAAAGTTCAATAGCTTCAAATAGGAAAGGTCGCCTTTAAAATTAAAATTCATACTATTTCAAATTGAAATGTGCCTAATTGTTCAATTTCAAGATGTTTTTAAACTTGAACTATTTAAAATTAAAACAAATTATTTTTCATACTGAGCAATATATTAAATATTTAAAAAGAAAGGAAAATAAAAGAATTCCCACTGTGTCTTAAATATTTATCAATCTTTTAAGGAAACAAAAGTTTCCCATTGGAATAAATAAAAGTTTTACTACGAAAGCGCATCTCTCAAATATCTGGGGAACCATTTCACAAAGCTTGTAAGTTACATTTTACGACGAAAAGAAAACTATAAACGTACATAAGAAATAATCTTTTTAATTAAACAATTCCATTATCATCTGAGATAGAAAAACAATCAAATATCTTGGGAACAGTCGTTCGAGAGTAAGTGCTTATTGATTGTTATTTCGATGTTACTGATCTTTGCCCATTGCCCGTTGCCCTTAAGGGGCCAATCTTATCCATAAATCCACATAAATCCTACCCACGTCATGTTTTACGAAATTGTTTCTTCTGAACGTAGTAAAAAAATCTTCCCAGAAAAAAAAGATATTAAAATTTTTCCTCTAGCAATCTTGCCAATAATGAAAAGCTCTTTTACCTCGATTTAATGATTTCGAGCATTCTGGAACTTAATAAAAATTATAAGGCGAAATCTTGTATTCAATTTGCAAATAAACCTTATTCTCTATCGTAAGTGATTGTACAGACCTTGGCAGCATTGGAGGAGTAGGGTTCATCAAAAAGGGACCACACTTTGGGTTTGACCTTTTGCCACCACGTCAGAGTACCATTTGCGTAGGCTTCTTCGAATCCGAACTTTCTCGCTATTTCTTCCTCACTTGGCTTATCTGTGTCCAGATCTAACTTGTCGAGGACCGTCAGAGTCTCCTGCGTATCTCGATGCTGCAAATTAAAAATTAACTGCAATATATCAAAGGAAATTTTCATTTTCATTGAATAATTCTAATTTTAATTATTTACCATTGACGTCCTCTTTTAATATATATAATAATAGTATAATATTATCTTTTTAATATGATAATGTGACTAAAGAGATTATTCTCTTATGATAAAAGCTTTAGTGGATAATCCACTTTAACGACGGTTAATACTATAGGGATATATTTCAGATTATTTCATAGGATGAGAATATTATCTAGGGTAATAAACTATATTTTATTAATTCAGAACTCAGTTTCTTCAATTTTTGGGAAGTTTCTAGAATTAAAAATAAGTTTTTAAAGTTTAACTAGCGAAATTTTAGCCCTATTTAAGCCCTGCATAGTTCCAAATAGAACCTACTTTAGGTCTGTCTAACCCTCTATCTCCTCTTTTAAACCCCGTTAGACCTACGTAACTCTGTAGGTTCTCTTTTAGTCCTCCTAGGACCTATCTTTACTGTTTTCGTATTTATATAACTTAATTACATATCTATTATATTTTTTAATTTACTTAATTTTTCTTAATTTACTTAATTGACAACTCATCCGAAAACAGGGAAGCCATGAAGTTGGAAAGCAAGGAGAAAAAGCAGTGTGTAAAATTTTGAAAACACGATTGGTTTCTGCTTAATGAAGTTTTGCGAATAATTTTTGTCAACAGGGAATGCAATTGGTTCTCTCTAATTCTATTGAATTTCCCACGGGGAGCAAGAGAGAATTCCTATTTTTTATTCGGTGCCGTTCAATCTGTTAGTAAAAGAGCTCCAGTAAAAAAGTACAATGAAAAAATGAACACAGGAAAAGGAACTTTTGTCTTAGAGGTCCAATTTTCAAGGAATGCTTCTCGCAATATTTTAGCATCTGAAACAGACATTTTTTCTTTCCTTCTATTTTTTTGTTGTTGTATAAAACTAGAAGTAATCTGACATAATTTTCAGGTTACAGAAAATATTACAGTACCTGCTTTCTCAGATTCTACTCTGAGGAAATAAAAGGAATTTCACTTATTAGCTATATGTACAAGAGAAAAAATATAATTTAGCAGATTTAATTTCTAAAAAAAAACTCGCAAAAAATCTTAAAATATTTTTATGAAAAATTTAATTAAAAAGTGTAATGGAATAGGAATGAAAAGAAATTGGAGGGTTCGTAGAATAGCTGCACGTAATTCCCGTTTCGATGCTGCGCCTTTTTTCCAAAAAGAAAGTCGTGGTAGAAAAATTAAAAAAAAAATGAAGTGTGGGAATTGTACGATTATATTCAGATTTGCTCCTGTAAGTCAAATAAAGTTTGAGCGAATCGTGTAGTGCTGGCGAATCAGAAATATGCATTGAAATAGACTTTGCTTCGTAGGGGAAAAAAATTTGCATCCGCCTTGCATTTATTCGAATCGAATAAACATTAATCGTTTTCTTCATTCGTGTTCATCTCTGAAACAGGAGTGGTTCGATTTTACTTTGGGCAAACAGCCAGATTTTATATTGTTCTCTTCTCTATAAAAATATTCCTACAGGGAGATCTTTTATGCAGATAAAATTCTTATATTTCAAAGGCTGACTATTTTCCATAATGCATTCTTTTGTTCTTTTCAGTAATGCATTTTTTCCATTCATTTTATAAATTTTCCATGATATAGTACTTATTAGAATGTCTAAGATTTTGCATAACCTCCATAGTTTCCTTAATAAAAAGTCTTCGAAACCAACCTGAAATACTTGAAAGCTTTTTTATTCGATAGAAATAATTGCAAAAATGTTTTATAGCGAAA
>JAUESH010000008.1:12320295-12335145 GCA_032275165.1 Synergus magnus | reverse complement strand
TTAGAAAATTGCTCGTATTTCGAACAAAATCCAACGAGACAGACGATCATATCGTATCTTTATGCACCACTAAGTTGGATTATTTTGTAATACATTCTCTATTATCTAAACATTGGACAAGATTTAGATCGTAAAATACTATTAATTCGATGTCTGACTCTTGCAGGCTTTTTCTACTGAGTTTGAGGGAATTCTAGTCAAATAAGAGGTCTGACCACATGCTGCTTTTACTACTAAGGATTTATTGAATCCATAATCAATTAAAAAAGCTAATAAGTACAAAAATTACGCTATTGTCAGACACGCTATTTTAATTATCAGAGCATCTAAATCTTGTAATATTTTTGAATTTTTCCAAAATTTATAATGTTCCATTATATAATGCTTTATTTTCTATTTTTTTACTACTGTATCTGAGGAGATATTATTATGATTCTCAGGGTCAACCAGAAAATTTATCATTTACTTATGTGATGAGGAAATCTGTCCGCAGTTTGATAACTTTATCTAAAAATAAAGTCTAATCATACAGGAATATGTAATAAAAAAGTTCGATATCATAAAATACAGTTCCAATACATTTTTAAGTCCTCTGAAATTTGTCGAAATGGCTCATAAAAATATCTGAGACCGAATTACTAGTGTAGTTATACAAAATGTTCCAAAGATATTTTTATTCCAGAGTCGTGAATGCGGTTCTAATTGTCAAAATAGTTGTCAACTCTTATCCCTTAATCCACTTGTGGATAAAAATTATCTCTATAATTATCTTGATTGTCTATAAACACACTTCTTTCCCTTCTTTTTCCATGTACTGGAAATGTATTCTATTCTGCAATTACCTTTAAGTACCTAGTGTTCTTTTATTCAAGTTAAAAGTCCATTTCATTGTATTCAGGAAAGCAGAAAATGTTTTTCTTTTATTCTCTAACACAAAAAAGAACCTTAATGGAAAATATGAATCTGTAATATACAATCTTTATATAATTTCATTATTGTAAACTATAATTTCATTTTATCATAAAAATGGGGTAAATTTTTAGAGAAATTCTAAATGATTTAGGCAGATGCATTTTTTTATTAAATAAACTGTGTAAGGTTTGCATGATGCATTGAGTTTAATAAAAAAATGTTTTATTTACGATATGCAGACACATTAACATTTGACAAGCTGCACAGCTTGATCCATTTATCTGGGGACTCCACGTGTTTAGAATGCGAAATCGTTTTGAAGAATGTCAGTTCTACGTGTTCATATCGCATGCAGAATCACAATGAAGTCTTCACGGAAAGGATTGTGTATTTTTTCCAATATTTGAATCTTTGCGGCTATATGAACGATCCCTTACGAACCATTTGACAGACTTTAAAGAGAAAGAGGAAAACTCAGAAAAAAACTTTTCTCTCTTTCTTCTCCTTTTAAAACGGAAATTATGTAAAAAAATCTCAAAACTTCTTTCTTTGTCTTCTGTGACTCCGGAGATAAAAAGCTTAGCGAATTAAATGAAAGGGTTCTTTCAAAATATTTGAGAAAACAATTCTGCAATTTAAGTTTGTATTCACCTTCCGACAGAAAATGGATTCACGCTGCTGAGATTGTAAAAAAGAAGAAAATATAATAACATCCCCTGGATATATTCTTCTAAAAATAGAAGAGATTGACATGATCAAGATAAGCAATTTGAAATTAATATACATGAGCGAATTCAATTACTTCCTGCTATGATGACAAACACTATTCATTAGAGCTGATTGTTATTTGTGATATAGTGTCTTGTATTATTTTGAAACTACATTGTCCAATAGAAAGTTGCAATACTAAATACATAATGGATGAATTGAATATGAAGCTACATTAAATTATAAGTTCAAGCATATTGAAAATATGGCAGCGGTGCTTTAGCTGGAAATTAAATCATTTAATTAAAATGAAATTTTTATATCCTAAACAATCTTGATTAATAGAAATGAAAGTCCTGTTTTGATATAAATTGAATAAAGTGGTTTGAGAGAAGCGAGAAAGGAAATGAAAATGAATTAACACACATATTATTGTAGAGGTTGGGATAAGAGTTGTTTTATGGTACTTGGAATTTTCGCTGTTTCGACGGTTATCTAGTACCATAGAAACCAACTAGACGAATGGCGTTCCCAACAGACATATCTGGAAGTGCTCACTCCAAGATTTTATCGCTAGTCGCAGAAAATTATTCAGCCCTAATGGCCTACACGTGAGGAATATTTATCATGGTAGTGGAAAATGCATTTTACATCTTGATTCAGAAAAGAAAGATAAAATAATGGTATTGATTAAACTGACGTAGTTGAGTGCAACGTTTTTAAAGACCGGATATTGCATGTTGATGAAAAACTAGCCAAGCACGAGTCGTTTTATAATGTTTTTGAAACTGGCATTAGAAAAGTTGCAGTAGATTTTTTCTCTTACTATTGATTTTTCAGGGGGAGGACCACATTTCTTTTCAAACATAAAAAACACTCGTTTTCTTTTTTAATCATTCTTTCCACACTAAGGATTTCCAATCTTTTTGTAACATAAATTCGTTTCACTTGAAGCTATCCATAAGTAAGGTTTCTGCAAAAAACTTTTCGAGTTAGGAAAAAACTTTTTGCAGCACAAACCAGGAGAACTTTTTTTTTCTTATTAAATCTAAAAATACTTTATCAGCTTCTGGGTGTGACGGGAATTGAAAATCGCGATTGATTATTTTATTTTCAGATTTCGAATTGCTTAATTTTCACACATTGTTCTGCATATAATTAGAGGCTATTAAGTGCAGAAAAGAAAGTTTGGAAAACTGTAAAATTCTGAATGTTAGCATTCAATGAATTGGCGTTCGATGCATCAAAATGCAATTAATTAAAAGGGCCGCTGGCATACAATATGGAACGTGATATCCAGTCTATTTAAAATCCGTCCTGGATTTTACATCTGCGTATTCAGCAGAAATTGTATGGTTTTGAATTTTAGGAGGAAAATTAATTTCCCACGTAAATTCTTTTAGTAAAACAAATGACTTCAGTAAAAAGAGGGAATAAAATTAGTTTAGTAGCGTAAAAATGAGAATATGACTCAGCAAAGTGACCCCACTTCTTTGTAAAAAATTGGTTTAAATAAAATTACCTTATCTAAAATTTTCTGGTTCATGTGATACTGATAAAAAGTTAAAACGTGAATTTTCATCCCCGAATGGAGGGTGAATAGTTTATAATCGAGGGCCGGACTAACGTCAGATTTTAATCTGGATTTCACGCAATCAAAATTCAATTCTATCAAATGTCATTTCATATAAAAGATATTTTCTGATTCGTTTATTGAAAGAATAAATTTGTATAGATTTCTGATTATAGATTGACGTAACGAAAATTCTCGGAAGATGGAATCAAAAGTAAAATTCAAGTGACCTAATTTAACTTCATATGATTTAGCTTTAGTTTTACAAGTAACTGTAAAATTCTTTTTCTATACTTCTAAGCTTGTAAAAGTCAGTATAATTCAACTTCTCCTTTTTATTATCCTAAGCATGAGAAGAAAATAAGAAAAGGAACTTTATTTCCCAACATTTCACTAGCTCTTGAAATTAATAGGTATTCTCACGAAAATCGTGAACATAAAGAAGGAAGATATACTTTTATTTTCAATGTAGGTTCATTTAGAAACGAAAACTGAAATAAATAGAGAAATTATTGAGGCTTAACTTTTATAACGTGATTCGACTTGAAACCTTCATTACTTCTCATCTTGATCCCAAGATTAATTAATGCCCTAGTTTCTGGTAATTAATATCCATGTGTAAGTTTTATTTTATATTTAGCATATAATTATGACAGAATTAGTAAGATTTAATTCTACTTTAGGGATTTATATATATGCGACTCGTGCGAATTAAAATTGATGACGAAAGTCTGATTACTAATTAAGCAGCCATCCTTAATCTGCACCAAAAGCAGATTTAAATCATAAATAAAATATCTCAATTTTATCTAAAAATGAATTATCCTCGCAGTTACTGATCGACTATGCTCTTGATCAAAAGGAAGCTTGCCTCAGTGATCTCTCCTTCAAAAGTGTTTTAGTAATAAATTAAGGGCTTTAACTTCGGCTAGAGATAAAGGATGTTCGCTATTTTAAATTTAAATGAGTAATCTAAGTTTATCTTAAGACGGATTAGGTGGATTTACTCTCAACTCCCCCCCCCCTCTCTCTCTAAATGAACTCACTAGAGACAAATCAATTAAGTAAATTGATAAATGGATAAAAATGGAAGTAAATGCTACCTGTGTATACGTCATCCAACAGCAAGGTTCGACCTGGTTGGAATCAAGGCCCCAAAAGTCCAGTTCCTCTTCAAACAATGGTCCACAGACGTCCGTAGGATAATGCAACTTCCCTGTCCTGTAGTAATTGAGAACTTGTGCAAAGACGCCCGGATGTCTGTCGAAGAAATACTCGTTCAAGATGGGGTCGTAATTAGCGAGGGCTTCAGTCAACCTCGAGAGCCTCGTCGCTGGGATCTTCTTCAACGTCGCCTTGTAGGTCTCGTGCCTTATCCCTCCCACGTTTAGAACCACGCGGTTCTCCGCGTCCATGTTAATCAGGTTCATTTTGACCTTGGCTCTGCTACCGTTGGTCCCAAATCGAAGAAAGCCACGTGACCTGCGACGAACATGATCACATTTTTTTCACAGAGAGGAAAACACAAGGGACGAGTGACACGGACAATCTTTATCTTCCAATTCGATGGGGTGTAGATGGAGTGGAGAATAAGCAGATGTCAAGATATCAGCAAGATTACTTCAACCCCACCATCATTTGGGGAATCAAGTGGTGTTTCTGAAGCCCTGGTTCGAACTCATGATATGTCAACTACTTGATATCATCGTGTTTACTCACACCACACTAATCTCGTACTGGAAATTGTTCATTGGGCTGATAATGGCGCCAAAGCACTTCAACCTCGCAAATTTATGACCATAATTCACCGAGTATGGCGCAATTACCTCGAATTATGAATAAATTTAAAGGATATAGTTCAAGTTTATTGCCTGTGCTGCATTTCACACATGATTGTAAGTGTAGACAGTGTACAATCCAGCACTGTACAATGCAGCAACATTCTCACTGAGGATTAATTTAATATCAGAAATTTCGGGGTTTCATGCATTTGCGAGAATACATTCAGCGGTAATGGGATTAGAGTCTTATTGCGAGAATGCTTAGTAAATAAATTAGCTTGCATGTATAACTGTGGAGACCTTTTGATAGGATTAAGAGAGATCACTGGATTCATATCGCCAAGGATGCTACAATACTTCTGAAGAGAGGAATTATTTAACTTTAGAAGATACGAGTAAATTTCTGAAAAGCGCATATCTCCGATTAATTTAGAACTTAATTTGCATAAGTATGAAAAGGAGTTTGGAGGAGGATGTGCGAACAATTTTTTCAGTTTCTAAGAAAGCATAGTCTAGTGGTTGAGTATTACGACCTGGAAGTTATGGCTTGTAATCATAACTGTGATTAAGTGTGTCTATATCAATAATGACATCACTTTAATCGCCAACACGGGAACAGCTCGAAATCACTTTTATCGGTACTTAATTCCCCTATAATTTTCTTCCATGTTGTTTCCTCTGCACAGTTCGAAATATCGACTTACTGAGGAAGGAAAAAACGCAAAGTTTTTATGAGGGACTTACACCCTTAGAAATGATGAAATCGTGATAGAACTACTCCATGAATAATTAATGACGCAATATTTGCATCCCTCATTCGCACGTTCCCAGAATATCGAATCGGGCATCGAAATTGAGGATTGGATCAGGGATACCATCGTGATTCCTGGTTTGATGAAAAGTTATTTTATCTGGATAAAAATGATCAGGATTATTTTATGCAATCGAAATCCAAATCAAGGATTGGACGAGCAAAGCCAAGTTACATTATATAATAATTACTCAATTTGAATAAGAAAGGTCGTTCACATTTGACCAGGAATGATAAGATCATGTTCAAAACTTTCACAAATTATCACCTTTTAAGTGAATTTATCTGATTTTACGAAAAATGCTTGGATTTGATAAGAATTTAGCAGATTTGATCAAACATGATTAGATTTCATGTAAAGTGATTGGGATCATTTAGGTGTAGAAAAAAGGTGTAGACCTCGTTCTAGTCTCGTCTGAGCGATCGAAACCGTGTCTACTCGACCTGTGTGACGTCATACGTCGTGCAAGCCATGACACAAGAATCGATAGGTTGCGTGCACGCACGCAAGGTCTGCCGATAAGTTAACGCTGTCGTCGTGATTCTCATCGTGACAGCAACTTCGTCTAGTAGAAATTGATCAGCCGCAGTGGCAGCTTCAAGTGGCAGGTCGCGAATTAAAAAAATATTTTATGTAAAAAAAAATATATAGATATATAATGAAAGGTTGAATCTGTCAGGAAATATAAAAGTTTTCTACAAACGAACGGGAAAAGGGTCGAGAATAATGAAGAAACTGAAGCAGAATAAATGAGAAATCAATTTCTTCGCTTTGTTTTTGATTTTAAAAAATGAATTCCTGCGCCTCAATTTTGAAAATTCAGCCCTCTTGTATGGAATGAGAAAATAATTTCGAATGTCGCAATAATAATAATTTCAGGGAGCAGATTTCTGGATTGAGAAACCAAAATGAAAAAAATAGAAAAGGCTTGAGTATCGAACCAGGGAAACTGGAAAATTGAGGAGTCGATTGCATTTTCAGAAATAATTTGTCCTCATTAGATTTCGCACTGGAAGAAAAAAGTGGCTTCTCAAAATGGTGATGTTTAACTACAACTCAAGGAAATCGATTTTGATGAGTGAAAAGTTTATATTTTAGGATTGAAGCGAAAATTTTTGCGTGATAAACTTGAAAAATTGTAGATTTTAGATGATACATGGATAATAAGTAAAAAATAGGGATTTTATTTATACAGTTGATAAATTAACCGGATGTTTTGTAGAACGTATAACATTTCTCTATTATTGACCAACTGAATATTTCGTGAAGTGAGAAACAGAAATTATGGAAATATTTAAATAGAATGAAGAACTTAATTTCAATATCAGAGATAGGTTATCGATAGTGGGATATCTCCATTTTAAGACCTCCACTCCTTTCCATTACATCCGATAAAAAAAGTTCTTTCTCAAAATCTTGTTGTCCCACTTGTAAATATAGAATAAAAAACCCAAATTCAATCCTGAAAAACCTAATTTCAAGAGTTAATAACAAAAATTGAAAGTTTAATAATCCAAATTTAAGGGTTAAGAACCCAAACTAGGGTCAAAAACCTCATCTCATAAAGAACTAATTCTATCAAGTCTAGAACTAAAAACTTGAAATAAAGAGGAAGAAAGCCCGAAGCGTGATAAACTGAAGTATTAGACTGAGAACTGGAAAGGTGTAGGAGGACTTTTTTTTCGAAGCACTGACACCCACCCTTGGTTCTTCTCTCATTTCTCAGGGGTAGTTTTTCCACATCTCAAGGGAGAGAGAGTCGTACCCCCATTCTGGTAAAATGTTGAGGCTCGCGGTAGACTTTTTTTGAGAAACACAAACAGCACTAACGACGGACACCCTCTCCGGAAGAAGGTCCCGCCTCGCGAGTCACTCACTCTGAAGATTTTTTCCCGAAGGGTTCATAGCCGGCTCAAGACCGCAACTTGGGGGTGGAGGGGGACGAAAGAAGCATCAGGGACTCCGGTCGAGCGCAAACTGAACTGACCCCAACTGGAAGTGGCGGTTTGGATGCGGAGGGTGGAAAATGGGGTTCATAGTGAGGCGCAAGCGTCGATGTCGAGAAAGTCGCTCACTGCATGCTTGCTTCTTTGGAGGGTAGCATCCCTGCCCCACTTCGTCTTTGAAGTAGCGGGAACAAGATACTGAATGTCCCATACGGTATGCGTAAAGTCATGGACATTATGGGATTCTGCGTCGTCACTCATCTGACATTTTATGGCTCGCTAGAGCGTTTACGAGCTCTGCGGGTTGCATGAAAGAGAAACTAGTAACTGCTGAAGGCGGAAGGTGATGGATAGAGTTTTCAGGTCGAGATCGACCGTCGAATATCGGATGAGCTGGAGTTTGCTCTCTGATGTCAAATGTGCTTATGACGAGTTTGCTACTGGATTATGAGTCACCATTGGCTGTATAAGGATTATTACATGTGGAATTTGGGATTTAATGGAATTACTTATGTTGGCGATTGGATTAGATCTGGAAAAGAATCATAGGATCTTAGCATGGGGCAAGTTTATTCAAATTAAATGTCTGGCCACATCATACTTTTACTACTAAGGGCTGATCGATACCATCAGCAATAAACTGCTTAATTCTCTAAGGAGAAAAAACACGCTACGATCAGACACATTATTTTAATTTTTGCAATCTTATTCTAATTATCTAGATTTTGATCTCAAGTTGGATTATTTTGTAATATATTTTCTGTTATCTAAAAATTTGACATCGTTTAGATATTAAAATATTATTAATACGATGTCTAACACTTACAGACTTTTTCTACTGTCTGAGGCAAATCTATTCAAATAAAATGTCTGATCACAACATGTTTCTACTACTAACAATAAGGGCTGACTGACACCATTAGTCAAAAACTGCTTAGTTCGCTAAGTAGAAAAGGCACGATATGGCCAGACATATTATTTTAATTTTCGCAATGATATTCTCATTATCCAGATTTTGATCTCAAGTTGGATCATTTCGTAATACATTCTCTATTACCTAAACATTGGACAAGGTCTAGATAATAAAATACTGTTAATTCGATGTCTAACTCTTGCAGACCTTTTCTACTGAGTCTAAGGCAAATCTATTCAAATTACACTCAGAAAAAAATTTGTTTGAATCAAACAAACATATCATTGATATGGGGTCAAAGTAAAAATTTATTTGAATTAAACAAAGTTTGTTTAATTCAAATAAAATTTATGTTGTCTGATCACAACATGTTTTTACTACTAACAATAAGGGCTGACTGACACCATTAGTGAAAAACTGCTTTATTCTCTAAGGAGAAAAAACACGCTATGATCAGACACATTATTTTAATTTTGGCAATCTTATTCTAATTATCTAGATTTTGATCTCAAGTTGGATTATTTTGTAATATATTTTCTGTTATCTAAAAATTTGACATAGTTTAGATATTAAAATATTATTAATACGATGTCTAACTCTTACAGACCTTTTCTACTGAGTCTGAGGCAAATCTATTCAAATTACACTCAGAAAAAAATTTGTTTGAATCAAACAAACATATCATTGATATGGGGTCAAAGTAAAAATTTATTTGATTTAAACAAAGTTTGTTTAATTCAAATAAAATTTATTTGAATTAAATAAAGTTTGTTTAATTTGTATCTATTGTATTTGTTGTATTTGTATTTGTTGTATTTGTATTTGTTTGTTTAGTTTGTTTAATTAATATCATTGATATGGGGTCAAAGTAAAAATTTATTTGATTTTAACAAAGTTTGTTTAATTCAAATAAAATTTATTTGAATTAAATAAAGTTTGTTTAATTCAAATAAATTTTTACTTTGACCCCATATCAATGATATGTTTGTTTGATTCAAACAAATTTTTTTCTGAGTGTAAATGTCTGACCATAACATATTTTTACTACTAAGGCCTCATTGGCGCCCTTAGTGTAAAACTGCTCAGTTCTCTAAGTAGAAAAGGCACGCTATGGCCAGACACATTATTTTAATTTTTGCAATCATATTCTCATTATCCAGATTTTGATCTCAAGTTGGATCATTTCGTAATACATTCTCTATTATCTAAACATTGGACAAGATTTAGATCGTAAAATACTATTAATTCGATGTCTGACTCTTGCAGGCTTTTTCTACTGAGTTTGAGGGAATTCTAGTCAAATAAGAGGTCTGACCACACGCTGTTTTTACTACTAAGGATCTATTGAAACCATCATGAATTAAAAAATCTAATAAGTAGAAAAATTATGCTACGGTCAGACAAACTATTTTATTTATCACAATTTACTTGTAGATTATACTCTCTCGCTAGTTTAAGTAGAAAAACACTCTAATGATTAGACATACATTTACATAGCATATCATTTTTTGTATTGTATGAAAATTTTTTGTATTATATGAAAATTAATCGTAAGTATTGTAAAGCCAGGTTTATTTTGTTTAGATATACGAACTATTTGAAAAGTATCGAAACAAATGAAAAAAGAAGGCAGAAAAACGTCGTTTATATTCCGGAAGACATTAGTGCGCTCGCCCTCGAAACCCTTAATCTTGGTGGGCGCTTGTCGCTGCTTTTCTGATTTCGTTATTAACTGTTGTATTTGTCACGTCTTCAAGTTCCTAGGGTCTTATCAACACAAGTGGAAAAACCAAGACAAGCTAAGCTTCATTAGGAAATGTTTCCATTACAATTTCACCTCACTTAGAAAAAGTACCTTCCTGTAATTTTCTTGTTCTGATATGGGATGTTTGCGAATGGCTTTTCGCAGAGATTCCATTAAATTTTTTCCGGAAGCTCTTTGTAGCTTCTCTCTTCTTGCTTCCCACTTAATAAGTTTCTGAGGAAAATATTCGAGGATAACAAATTAATTACGAAAAAGAAAAAAAATATATATCTTCGGCACGATCGTAAATACTTTATTTGTATGACAAAATAACACTATCGCGTCAATGTGTATATTTGATATGAAGTACATACATTTTCAGTGAGCTAATGTTAACTTGGTGAATCTGAAAAGCGAAGGGAATACACGGAGTTCGTCACCCAGAGGAATTTCTCGTCATCGTGAGAGTGAAGGGTGGTTAATATTTCAATGCGGGATCGATCGTCGCCATATGTTACACAATTTTGGAATGTTTCGCGAAGGAGGGGGCTGAAAGAGGCCAACTGAAAGTACATTACCGTGAACGGTGTTTTGCATTATAAATGTTGATGTTGCCCGGTTTTCTGAGCGCCCATGACAGGTTTACATGAAATCGCTCGTATTTATGGAAATTGTCTTCCTCTATAATCCACTCCAGATAGAGAGAGGGGGCAGCTTCACCCAATTCTAAGATGAATTGTAAGTTGATCGTTTCATTCCAAATATCAGCCATAATTTAAAAAAGTGTATGATTAAAAACAGCAAATTAGTAACCAGTAATATTTTTATCTTAGTAAATTTATAACTCAATAGGGATGGTTAATAAATATTATAATAAGCTAATTGGTTGATAAGGAATCACTCGACCATAAATATAAAGTTAGTATAATTTGTTACAGGCTTTTAATATTGATTTAATAGCTTCACAACTTGACTTGATTTCATAATGTAAAATGACTTCCGAAAGTTTCACAGGATTATATATACCCAGGTGAAAATAGTTTAAAATCTTGCAAGTTTGAGGCAGTAGACTTGATTTATAACCTGAATGAGCCTCCATCAATTTTGAACTCGTAATATATTCTCCGAGAAGTGCTTTTGGAAAGAGAATATGCAGAAGATCTAAGATCTTGGCATCAAAGTTTCAATAAGCAGAAGCTAAACTTTGTATGCATCGCGTGAATTTTGTAATAGATTTTCTGATGAAGGATGTGGAAATGATACTGGTTCACGTGTTTCGTAATTTCAGTTGATGTTGGCAGTCGTATCGAAAATGAGGATTAATGACGTCCTCAATTTCGTTAATAGCGAAGGAGGTGCAAGTGGGCATTAATTATGGGCAATCCATATTTAATATGAAGAGAATTTCTGTCACTGGATACTCCTATTTAAAACGTTTTATATATCTTCTAAAAATTGATATTGAGATAAAAAGCGTTGATAAAACTTAAAAATTTCCATCATAACTTTCTAAACAGAATACATTTTCTGAGGGCTCTACATGTGACCCAAATTTTGAAAGCAGTGTGATCTCGAATCTGGGTAACTATGCTAAAACTCTCAGCCTATGGTCTGACAAAAGACAAAGTCAAGCAAAAAATTCAGAGAAAAAATCTTTTTTATTAGAATCAACTCTGAATAACAGCAAGGTTCAAGAGCGTATGGATCTCAGTTCCTGAAACCAGGCCAAAGGTTCGAGCCTTGGGGTAGGGGGAGGGGGTGGAACTCCGGGGACGTTCGACTTATAGAATTCTATCGCCTTTTTATCTTTACCGACAGGAGGATATCCGATAGAATTCAACAAGTTGAACGTGACCTCAGCCTTGCCTTCACTTTTAACACACTCAATTTCCTCGAGTATTTAATTTACCCAGCTTACAATTACAGAAGAACCTCTCATACTTCCATAAATTTCAATCTCTTCTTGTTCTCTAGTAATTTTCTCGGAATACTAAGTGGTAGGAGATATATTACGATTGGGAATGTTTTTGAAAATACTCTTTTGAATAAATTTCTATAATTTTTCATGAAACAAGTATTCCCTAGGATGTATTTTGATGTATCATCAAGTTAAAGAAGAGTCGATTTTATGAAAGGGATCTTGAATTTTGGTCAGCTTAGGGTTCCTTGTTGGCAGGGTCTAATATATTCTGATTTAATATGAAAGACTGGGGCAGTTGGATTTTACTAGGGATCGAATGTTACCCTTCAATCTGATACCAGATAAGCATAAATTCGTCGACTTGGATACGGATTTAGCGAACTCTCATAGCACATTCGTTGAGTGCTATTCCAGAATTGTGTAGCTCTAGGTCTATTGAAAATTCCCGTGTGTCTCGTTTCGCATTCTCATCCCTAAGAAATTTCCACTGGGATCCAGAAACGGTTGGAGCAAGACGACTGGGAATTTTCAATTGGAACATCAACTCCGTGGGTTCCTTTCACTTTTCAGCCAAAAACATGAGATGATAGCGAATAATATATTTAAAGTTCGGTTGTAGTAAAAAAGTTTTCGCGTTCATCGTCCTTTTTCCGAATTCCTACTGAGTACCCAAAAACAAAGTTCCAAAGTTTAACAACTCTGCTCCCTAATAGATTAATGATTCGATTACTGATTAGAAAGAGATTAGTTGGTAGAACTAATCAACTGTAATTTTGATGATCCAAGTCAGATACTAAGGATAAGCTTCTTGGTGCGAAATTCTTTTATTCTCTCCCTATCTAATCTCAAGCATCCCCTCCGTGGTGCCGCCTCATTAAGTTCTCAACTCGACAACAGGGTCGACGATGCAGGGTGAATCCTCAAGCTTAAACAATGAACGGCAGTTGGTCGTACAGGTTCTCTTGTTAGCAAAAGCAATCGACCAAGCAGACGACAAAGTAGTTTGCCTTGTGGTCAGTTCCTTTCGTTCAAACTAATCCTTTCAATTCTGAGTTTATTGATTATCGACAATCTGTCTAAAAAGAGAAAATCTACAAGCTAGAAATATAGTCTCGGTTTCAAGGAAGCAATTATTCGACTCTCGTGATAGGAACAGTAAATCAAGGGACTTTGGGATGGGGCGAGGAGAGAGGTGCTATAGAAACGATCACCTCTCACCCCATCCAGGTTAATGAGAAAGAGAGAGCGAGAGAGAAATTAAATCTTTGCACCTGAGACGAGGCCGTCTCACTCTAATAAGTATTGATTTAAAATTGGGGACAGTGGTTTCATCAAATCTGTGACGTGTTCTAAAAATACATGCAGAATATTATTTACTTTTTCTTGATTGAATAACAATCGGGCATTCGGAAAAATAAGTTAGTATGTTGTTATAGTGGTTTGCAAGTTGAAGTTTCTATGTTGCTTAACGATCCAATTTAGTTAAGTTTCCATTGTTCGGTCGACGTGTAATTTAACTGAGACTAATTTTGCATTATTTATACACACAGCTAATTCAGTTTTAGATTGCTCCGTGGCACATTGTTTATGGAGAACAATTACGACTCTTCAAACTATTGCAACAGCGGGTGCCTGTTGTAAATCCAGACCAGCGTGTTTATATACTTCCGCACTAAACCATGTGTTATAACCTGAGTACTCCAGTACTAGAAAAAGGGAAAAGCTCGTCCGAGCTTTATTCACGACAATTGACCCAGAATTGGCCCTCAGTTTAAAAGTTTTTATTTTTTTATAACAAAATAGTAGTTTTAGTAGATTGTTCAATTTTCATTAAAATCAATTGCAAAGCAATACAGATTTTTTATAACATATCAAAAAGGTAAAAAAACACTGTTACATCCTTTTAACCATTCCCTCTTATTCTTTAGTAAAGCTATTTCACCTCTAACCCCCCTAAAAAGCTCATAAATATCCTCCTGTCCACCTCACAAATTACCAAAATCTACCAGATCAATTCTCCTTGCAAAACGCCAGCTTTCGTTCACACAAAAGAGATCTAGGGAAAATCGACAGGTATTTTTCACGTCTACAGCGGACATTTTCTTAAACGACAGGATGAAAAGTAGATAAATCTAGTTTTCCCAAGAATCGTTTTGTCCTCTAGTATAGCGAGACGCGTACAGAATATGTATTTTAGTTTTAGTGTGTGTCTTTCGACCACGTTATCAATCTCCACGAGCTGACAACAGTTGGAGGAAAAAGAGTGAAAGAGAATAGCAGAAAGTTAAGGCACAAAAGAGAACTCACATGTATTATGTTCCCTACCTCTCCCCCCCATTTTACCTCTATATTATGGGCTTTCCCACAAAAAATTACATTTATCTAGCAGAAAAATGAGGAATGAATTGTCATGATCATCAAAACATCCTCATGTAGAAATTCCGATCGGGATTTAGTAGGGCTCTGGCTAGTTTTTCCTATTTCTAATCGGGCGCTGATCGGGAAAAATGGAGAGGGCCTGACTAGTTCTGTAACACTTA
>JAUESH010000008.1:12304910-12316239 GCA_032275165.1 Synergus magnus | reverse complement strand
GCAGGTGTTCCACATTACCAGAACATTATGCATTCATGACTGTATTTTTCAGAGTTACATTGTGGTATGAAGAAAGTATGTCATGCGGTTATACTTTATCCAACAGACTTAATTTAAAAAAGATTGAATACCTCCGCGCTCTTCGATGAATAAATATTAAATTTTCACTTTATTTGTTAGATTCTAATTAAAAAGTATGCATGTTTAATGAACTTTCATCAACTCTTAGTCAATTAATCAACTTTCGTGTCAGCAATTTTATTCAAGGATATTACAATATTTTTCAAATCCCTCTTAAAATAATCTTTCCCTCCGTTTTATGATACCTCTGGAGGAAATATAATTGATTCTCATTAAAATTGAGTACCTTTGTTAAAAAATGTAGCTATATAAGTTTACGACCTTAATAATATCAGTTAGAAGTCTTTTCACCTATTCATGAAAACCCCCATGCTTTTCGTCCGAAGCAGGATTCAAAGGACTCCCTATGTATTCCTAATCCCCAGAGAATATACCTACCTTTCCATCCGCTATCACCTTGTCAAGACTCTAACGTTAAATTTTCTAATCTGCATAATGTAGCTTCGAGCTCAACCCAAAAGCTCCCTTACAGGAAAGAAAAGGGCATAACATTTTTCCAAGTCTTTCATTTTAATAAAAGCATTCATTTGTACAAGTATGAAAAAGAGTCATTCTAAAAGTAAGTCACTCACTTCAACACGATATCTTTTACGTGTTTGAACGTCGTAAAATATACGTAAATTCACCGTAAATATAAGTCGTTTTCGGCTCGTTTTATCGTAGATCTTTCGTTTAATTTATTCCATCTTCTGGAAGTATGAACGTACAATTGGTTAGTTCAGGCAGCTGTATCTCGGGACCCATTAATAAGTTCTTGTACTTTCTTATCACGTTCTTGCTCCTCTGTTATAGTCAGACTCGAACATACTTTCGCATCGTTCGTGTTTTTTTGAAGGCTCTCCTTCAATTCTGCCGACTGAACCTCTTCCCTGGCTTCTCGTTGATTACACTCCGAATGGCTCTCTTGAATTCCAACCACCATACTCCGCTTAAAAATTCAAAAGTCAATTTAAGGCTTCCAATTTTCTTTTTTTTTTTTCTACGAGAAAAAAAGGTTATTGATACCCTGTATTGTTAATTCATGGCGGTTTTTCGGCTTCAATATGGCGGTTTTAGAAGCAGCTTGTTGGGAAAATATTTTTAATGAGAATAATGGTTATTGGCGAATTGGTAAAAGCGAAATTTTAATTTATAAGAAGGAAAATTATATTAGCAGTTTGAAAAGCTGTTAAAAGAAAAACGAAGATTATTGTTTGAATTCGGATGACTTTAAAAATTTAGACCACAAAAATTTAAATGAGTATGTTGGATACTGGAGTTTCATCAATTCTGCTGCACTCTCGAATTCCTTCATTAAAAAGATTCACAACGTATTTTTTTTACAATTATCATATAAAATTGTAAAAATAGGTATTCGAGGTACTGTTGATTAAAAATGTTATGAATTCACTTGATTTCCGTGCCGATGAATCTCTCTCATATTAAAAAACACGTGTCATCCACTCCACAATTTTTCGAAAAAGTAATTTAATTGCACGTTTTGTGAAAAATTATTAGAGCATTGCAATATCGTTCCAGTTATTCAAAAATACGTATTATTCAGTACAAACTGTATTTGTATCCAGTGTAATCCACACTTCTCTGGTCTCAATTGAAAAAAACAATTTTATCTCATTCGTTTACTTTTTTTGATAATACTCAATGGAATTACATAATACATAATAGATTACATAAATATGAGTCCATAAAAATGTATGTATATTTTATTAATGGTAATACATCTCTCTTAAAAATAATGCTAGTAAAATAATAAAATACAGTCTCAACTCAGTTTCAAGAAAAGTATTGGTATTATTTTCAAAGAAAAATATCCACATCCGAGAATCATGTAAACATATTAAACATGCTAAACGAACCTGCAATTGCAAAGCCCTAGTCAACTCAATAGTAGCAGATCGTGGCATCAAAGGACCGACATTTCTTGAAGGCAGTGACGTCATAAGCAGATTGCCCTGGGCATTAATATGATTTTGTGACTTGAATCGTCTAGGCAGCCTGGGAACCGCCGCAGGTAGTACCTTTCTTCTCTGCTTTGGCAGTTTGCTGCGTGCCTGATGATGTCAGTTGAAACACGTGTAAATTAACAGGATTATCATTATCATAGGACTTTATCTCTCCATCAATTAATCCTACACAGCTACATGAAACTCGCAGGATTTAATCCTGGAACCAAAAACTAACCTGTGTATGTGTGTAAAACATGGAGAAGTTGCTGACTATAACAGGGACAGGAAGAGCGATGGTTAGAACACCGGCGAGGGCACAGAGTCCTCCCACAAACATACCCGGAAAGGTTTTAGGTGTCATGTCACCGTAACCTACCGTGGTCATGGTTACAAGTGCCCACCAGAGTCCTTGAGGGATGCTATCGAAATCGTTATGGGGATTATCCTGAAAAATTAAATGAAGGGAAGAATAATATTAGCTAACTATAGTGATAGAAAGAATTATACTTGTTATCGTTTTAGAACTGCAATTACAATTAAAGTTAAATATTTAAAAATTAATATTTAAAGTGATGTTTTGTTGACATTATCTTTTTACTTATTCAACATATTGAAAATGAATTCAGTTGACAAATCTCTGAGGAATGATTTCTCAGTTGGCTTCTTTATGCTATATCAATATTTAATTATTTGCTTGGGAAATTTTCATTTATACATAAAATCTGGGGTAAATAGAGATATTTTTTAAAGAAGTTAAATTTGATCTGTTCCAATTGCTAGCTGAAATTACTAGCGATCATCAGACGCTATAAAAATGAGTATAAAGTCTTTTCTTTTTACATGGATTTTCTATAATACTATTTAAAAATTCTGATTCTAATGTAAATAAATATCAAAACTTTCCATCATATCTGAACATAGGTTCAGCCAAGTTATTTCAGATTATCAAAGACACGTAACGTCTATATAAATCCACTTTTCAGTCATGTGATGCTGAGTTCTCTTGCTTTTTCAAATCATGTGATGCTTGCAATTTTTACGATTTCTGAATACAGTTTACACGACAAACAGGTGGCGAAATAATAAATCTACAATTTGTATTGCTTATTTGTTAATTTATCTCATAAAAACGTGATCGGCATTACTTTCTGAATCAACTACTGTCAATATTTGTCTCGGAATTACGTCTGATAAATTGTGCACATGATTTGTCTCGAAGTATATTTGCCTTACCGAGGGGAGCAAACAGAGTTCTCGTATTAAAACCACGGCATCTCTGATTTTACAATCAGATTCGGCTCAGACAGAGTTACAACGGTCAAGTTTCAGATTTTTAATATTTCAACAATTAGTGTATCATTTTTTGTCAAAAATGGAAGGAAAAACTTTCTTGGCTCTCTTCATTCTGTGCGGAATTTTTTCACAAGGAATTGGATCTTTAGAAGGTAATTATTAGATTTTGAAGGTAAATTAGATTTAGATTATATGTTAAACGAATTGTATGGTAAAAATTTTCTAAAAATAAAACATTAATAATTATATACTAAAAATTGAGCTTTATGTTGCAGATAAATCACTAGATCCTCATGTTCGTCAAAAACGTGTTATTATTAAAACGAGGAGTGAAAATGTTCCAGTATCTATTGAACAAGTACCCTATATGGTTAATATTCATGGAAATGAAAGCAGTATTTGCGGTGGTAGCATATTATCACCTAATAAGGTTTTAAGTGCTGCTTCGTGTTTCGTTAACATACATCTGACCTACACAGTCATGTCTGCCTCAAACCTTAGAGCAGATGGAGTAAGACACCAATTATTAAGGAAAATACTGCACAGTCAGTGGGATTATCACGCTCGTGCATTCGATCTTGTTATCCTGCTTATTTCTCCGCCGATCGATTTGATCGGCGGGCCTAATCGAAGAATATCTATATATGAAAAGCCTGTACCGTTACATACTTATGGTACTTTTAGCGGCTGGGGATGTAACCGGATACTGTGGTAAGATATACAGAAAACGCCTTCAATTTATCATTTATTTTTCATTATTAAACTAATATCAATTTTTTACTGAAATTTTTCACCCTTCCTATTTCAGGGGCAAGAGATTTAGTCCAAAGCATTTACGATCAACTCAGCTACGCATAATCGGCCAAGAGGAGTGTCAACGTCAATACGAAAGAAATCGTACTCGAATTTTGGATACCCATATCTGTACATTTGACAGAAGTGGAAACAAAGGCAGTTGTCCCGGGGATTATGGTGGACCTTTAGTTCTTCTTGGTAAACAAATTGGCGTTCTTACTTACAATAAATCGCCTGGATCACCAGAGAGTCCTGATGTTTTTGTGAATGTAGCTGATCCAGACATTAGAAACTGGATCAATACCAATGGCAGATTTTTTAAGTAGAAACTGATTTGGAATTTGAATTGGCCTAAGCATGAAAAATAAAGTGATAATCTTTCTAAAAACTTTCCTTCTTTTATTTCATGAAATTCTTAACATTAGCCCCGTGTTAAACAGTTTTACTCTAAATAAAACACTCCCGTATAGCACAAAAGTTTCCATGAAAATTCCTGGAATATTCCCGGAAGTAGGTAAATGTCCGCATGACAGAAACATTCAGGGAAGATTCAGGGAATGTTCGTAAGGAATTTACGTGGAAAATTGTGTTATAAAATTTTAATATTGGGGAATATTTATTTTAGGGAATATTGGGCGGAAACTTTTCTGGAAGGTCAAGTTTACTTAAAACTGTTTTGGTAAAATTGAGACCGTTTTGTTTTAAATAGTATATTAATTACAAACTTAGCACCTTCCGGGAAAGTTTCCGCGAACATTTACCTACTTCCGGGAACCTTCCTGGATCATTTTTCAGAATGTTCGGAACTTCCATTGAAATGTTCTAGGAAGGTTCATGGAAACTTTTGTGTTTAGGAGTAACGCGTTACATATTTTACTTTTTTAAAAGATAAATCACCGATTCACGAGTCTATAAGTTGATAGCAGTTATTAAGCTTCTAAAATAAAGGGAAAAATAAATAACTAGAAATATTATTTTAGTCCTCGTGAAAATGTAAACACGCAACGACGTGTTTAGTCAAAGTTTAGTTTGCTTTAATCGGTTAGCAACTGATCTTTTACGTAATAACTAATCTAAACGAAAAAATGGATAGGTAATATTTAAAAAAAAATTCGGATTCAACTTTAACGCGTAATGTTCTTATTCCTGAAAAAGCTAAAGATAAAGATAATCCACGACGGTAACGCATTACTTTTTGGAGGTAACGAGGAAACTGGTGAAAAAATCCATAATTCTAACTGCAATAAGTTTAAGATTGTGGAATTTCGCAAAACTGGTTTACTTTCCTGTTTTGCTTTTTCCTGTTGTGCTTATGAGCCAGAATTTTAATTACGGTACAATAAACAGCATTGCAATAGCAACTATATGACAAGAGCATCTTATTTGAGATTTATAATAAGATAAGATATAATATGTTTTTGCTCTTGCTAATTACCCAATCAACTTTTTTTTTTCCAAATCCAGAATAATTCCACGAAAGGATATAAATTATTAGCTAGAATTCTATCGAACTTGGAATGAGCATAGAAATGATTTCACAGAAATTCCGTCAGTGCGCAGTCCTCAAATAATCATAGAATTCACTCGGCAGGAATATTAACCGGGGCGCGAGTTAGTATTCCATTGTAGAACAATGCGGGTCGTCGGTATCGGGTTCGTAGAACAATGAGAGCATGTGACTCGAGCTATATGCCTACATGTCTATATAATATAAAGCTCGTGAACTTTAGAGAAAGCTCAGAGTATACCTACCTGAAGACGTTCCGCATAGTATACGAGGCTGGCGAAGAGGACGATGCCAAATATGAGGAAGAAGACAAGGAGTCCCAGCTCCTTGGCAGATGCCTTGAACGTGTGGATGAGGATCCTGAGACCTGGCGAATGTCTCACGAGTTTGAAGAGTCGAAGTACTCGTACTATTGAGAGCAACTCGAGATAGAGACTCGATTTGGTCAAGTACTCGCTGTAAAAGCTCAGCGTGGCCGACAAATCGATCATATTCACCGGTGACATGAAAAACCGCCTCAGGCTTGGAGTTACCTGCAATCGAATCTTGAGTCAATATAAGGAATAAATAAAAAAATAAATTCTATCAGAACTGTAATAGCTGATAAAGAAAATAGTAAACAAATAATATAGAGTATACTTTTAGCATCATTTTAGAATTGAACAGTTGCAAATTCTATCGAATTCATTGTTCGATAAAATATAGCAATCTTGGCTGCGTTCCGTGAGTAAAGCGCTCAATAAAGCAAACTTACAATAATATCGAACTCCTCTATATAGATTATTGAGAATGACTTTGTAGGTGGCGAATATAGCCTACTAAATTCTGGATTGTAGATTTTATCTGATACTATAGAGCGAATCGGTTCTGCGTATATCTTTACAGTTAAATCGGATGTCGAGGATAGATGCTATTTACGAAATCAATTTAAGGACTAATCATACCCTAAAAGATTTTAATTGTATCCGTGTATAATTAGATTCCAACCCAACCTAAAGTAGTGAATGTTGAAAGACTTTTAATCATATCTGGGAAAAACTGTCTGAATAACGAATATAAGTATAGCAATTCCCCCTCTAGAATCTCTAGATGCATGGAAATCTAATGAGAATTGTGTATCTCACAAGGGAAATCATAAGAAAACCATATATCCTCGGAAGAATATTATTTATGATAATAAAACCATTGTATACGCGAATTGTAAACTGCTTTGTATTCTTTAGTGTCTTGAATTTGTAAATTTGTAATTTGTAAATTTTGAATTTATCGTAAATCTTGAATATATTTTACTTATTTTAATTTTTTGTACGTGTAATTCTACTTTTGGAAAATCAATTTATTTTATTATACTGATTTTTGAATATATCTTATGAGTATTTGAAATGTTGAGATCCAAACCCCCAATTTCCTTGTGATATATCAGATAAAGATGCTTGACAATTTTTAGCAGAGTCGGATATTATTTTCGGGTCATCTGCTTCGAAATAACTTTCCAGAATTCCACCAGAAAGGTAGCATTTAAAAAAAAAATAATTGTGCTTGTAATTCAATTTAATTATGTCTCTCCGTGACCTTCCATTTCTACTGAATAGATTCCACAATTATTCTAATCATTATGAACTTTTAAATCAATGCATGAAATAACTCTGAGGACAATAAAACATAAAAATATCTCGCAAATGATTATAAAATTATTATACTCATCCAATATATCTACAAGGCAACGAATGATGATCTCCAGCGTGAACCAGGCATTGCAGGCATGTTCCATATAGTAGAAAAGATAATAAAGTTTCTTCACTTCTTCCTCCTTCTTTTGTCTCGTAAGATTTGAATGAAAGTACTTTCCGTCCTTAATTGTCAGACTGTAGTTTGTCTTGAGACAAAAACAAAGAACTGAGAGACAGATAAAGACGATGGAAATGGAGGCTATACATTTTGCTATTGTTGACGAATAAGGCTCATCAAAAATGACCCAGAGTCGACATCGAAGTTTCTGCCACTTTTTAATTGTTCCTTTAGAAAATGCATCCTCATAACCAAAGAGTTGAGCTATCTCTTCTTCTCCAAGCCTCTCTCCATCCACGTCCAGCTTGTCGAGTATAGCGAGGGTCGTTTGTGTGTCCCTGTGTTTGCTGTACGTGCTCCAGCAACATGGCTCTACCTAGTAGAAATTACATCAAATATAAATATTTATTCTGATACAAACAGTACAACATTTTCCTCGATAGGTACTCTGAAACCGAGAAAAAGAGTTTATCAGAACCTAGTACTGAGACCCTACTCAGCTTCAGATGCCTTTATTTGATCGTGAGCAATGCAATAAAACAAGTTAGCTTCAGATACAATTTTTATTGACGGGGCTTCACTGCATAAAGCAAGGTCAACATTTCTAGAATTTACTGTATGTTAATCTTCCACTCCTGATAACTAAAGCAAACGCTGCAAATGCTCTTTATTTTAAATTCATTTTTTTAGCAACCCTTTTAGTTTTATCAAAATTTAAATATAAACGGTGTTCAAAGTCGTAATGGTATTATGTCAATATTTTTTATACTCTGGAAAGGCTTTTGAACTTTTGCCAAAAAGCATTTTAATGATCGTTCACTGAAATGAATAATATTCGCCTGAAGCTTCGTTGAGTCATGGCATTAGTATTATTTGGTGAGGGCGGTTTATATTGATCAATGGGGTTAGAAATTCGAGGAGGGTGGATTCTGAAGATAGGAAAATAAGTGTAGCTCAGAAAACAGATGTCGCAATTTATGTACTGTAAATTCCATTCTCAAAAAATAATGGACTTACAATTTCGAAAATTTGTCTTTATTTAACTCTACTATTATTCTACCTGTAAACATGCAATGTCATTTTATAATTGCAAATAAAGAACTGACAGTATGAGTTTAAAAAAGAATGACTTTTTTTATGGAAGTCATAAATTTATTCTTTGCATGTAGAATGAAGAAAAAAAGCAGATGTAAATTAAATGGTTAGTGAAAGCTTATTACGGCTGACCATAAATTTTAATTTCTACTGAAAAATGTTCCGCGATTGTTGAAGTAATTTTACATTCCTTGAATTCTGCAAACTTTATATGTCCGGCCATAATTTTCCATTTCTAGTGCGAATAATGTACATGTTTTATGCCTGAACATAACTTACCGTTTCTACTGATTTTATATATATGTAAATTAGTCTGACTACGGCTGGATATTTCAACTGTTTTTTTTTTCTAAAATGTCTCATGATATACAATCAGAATTAGAAAAGTATTGTTTGAGCTTAAAAAGAAAAAAAATAATAAACTGTGGCGATTTATGGTTTAAGTTGTTAAAACTCTAGTTAAATTTCCTCTCTTCAGAAACATAACTTCCTTCATACATCATTTATTTATAATTCCAGAAGAGTAGCATAGAAGCACATAAAACACAATCTGAAGACTTATTACATCATTCTACATTCTTTATCACTTCTCAGCAATTTTTTAGTACACCTTGTACATTTTTATACCTATGGTATATTATCCTCTTAATAGAAAGCACGTTATTGTTTTTTACTACCAGAAAGTGTCGATACACTATCAATGGTCCAGAATTTAAAGGCACTAAGCGAAAGAAGCTATATGGGTATTTCTCCACAAATAGTTTTGCTATTTTGGTAGATATATTCTTCTTTATCATATTTATGTAGAACTTTTTAAGATGAAAAGTCCACTTTTCCTCATTGTGCGTTCCTCTATTCCTATATTAAAACGATAATGTTCGGATTTACGAGAAACCATCGTTATTCTCAGGTTACTGTTTAACCATCCCGGATCAAAATAGCTCAAAGCAGTTAGTAGACTTTTCTGAAACTTGTACATTGTACAATGCACACGAAAACTATGATTAGTCTGGATAAAAGATGAACAAGTATTTGCACTTCCTCAGTGTAGTACGAAAAAAAAAGAAAACACTTACTGCAGAGGTTCTATATTCTACTTTACAGAAAAGTTATTTCAGAGCCGGGTATTTTATTTTCACTGGGTATACAAGCATTTCTTTCTAAGAACATAAACAGGACAGATTTAGAGTTCAGCAGACTTCTTAGCAAGAAAAGTGTGAAAGCGAAAAACCCTAAGAAAGAAGGTTCTTTAATTATGAATTAAATACATCCTCTTATTCAAATTTATTCGTTTTAATTATCAAAGTTAATAGCTTATAAATATTTGAAACACTAATTCACTTTACATTTTTTATCTATTCTAAGCACATCTCAATACTGAAAAAAATAACAGATTTTTAAGGAAATCGTGTCTGACCATGACCTTCTATTTCTATTGAAAGATTTGCTCATCTATTCCAGGGATTGAAAAAATAAAAATATCTAAAGCTTAATCTATTTTTCATGTTTGCAAATTCATCAAGTCTGACTATAACTTGCTCTTTCTACTGATTTTTCCAAATAACTATTTCATGACGTAACACCAAAGCTATAATACATTCAACTGCCTACAAATTGAAGTCACGATGAATTATTGAAAACTTCAGGCTTTGAAAGCGTCAACTTTTCAATTTTAGAGAATAAATCCTCGGAGAGTTGAAGAACGAAGAGAATCTAATGGTTCTGATGGGGATGGAACGAACAATATTTTATTTTCATCACGCTTTTGTTGGCACTATAGAATGATTATTGTCAAGTTTCATTACAGGAGTTTACAGACACTTTGCTCTATCGGCTCAATTCGATTAAAGTTAAACGAACCTGATTAGAGTCGAGGCCCCAGAACTCGAGCTCTTCTTCAAATAGAGGACCGCAGACGTCAGCGGGGTAATGGAGTTTTCCTGTCCGATAGTAATTGAGAACTTGAGCAAAGACACCCGGATGTCTATCGAAGAAGTATTCATTGAGAATCGGATCGTAATTGACAAGTGCTTCCGTCAATCGCGACAATCGCGTGGCGGGAATTTTCTTTAGTGTCACTTTATATGTCTCATGTCTCACGCCGCCGACGTTCAAAATTACACGATTCTGAGCTTCCATGTCTTCTCTATTCCTTTTCTTATTTCACAGTACCATGAAACTTATCCAAGTTTGACGAAGAGTTTAACTCCGAGTCGCAAGTTCAGTTTAATCAAGGACCATGTTTAAGTTTTGCTTTAAGCTTGTGTAAAGCAGTTTTTCCCCTCTTAGTTGGATTTAAATGTTAATTTTACACGAAAATTACGCTTTAGTATTAAACAAAAAAATATCACTAACTTATTTTCACGCTTAAAACATTATTAAATCACTCTCGGAAAAATTGTTTATTTTTTTTTTTTTCTTTATTTCACATCGAGGTGTTTGATTTGAATTTTAAAACAAGACTGATTCTGATTCTCACACAGAAAGCATTAGAATAGCTGGTATGACCGACGATGAGCTTTGCAGTTCTATAAATCGAGCCATGTTTATTTTTGCGGCAAAAGCAGATGGCGTTTGAATACGTCAACAGTTTACGATTGTTAATTCGCACTTCTAGAACGACATGCACTTATAATATTATGACCGTAGATGCGTAAAAATGAGAGTTTTCCGACCATTTAAAAGGCAACCCGAGATGCCTATCATACGCAAATCGGAAATTAAATTTCTTGTGAAATGAGACCCATGGTTATTATTATTATTA
>JAUESH010000008.1:12255019-12279925 GCA_032275165.1 Synergus magnus | reverse complement strand
GAAATTTTCCGAATCATTCCGGAATTTGTATCCGAACCAAACAGTTTCATTCCGATCTAATCCGAAGGAAGTTTTCATTCCGAATTAATCCGAGGTCTATTCAAAATCAATCTGAATGAATCCGGTCAATCCGAATCAATCCGAAAGAATCCGGTCAATCGGAACTTTCAATCCGAATAGATCAAAATTAATCCGGTCTATTCGAAGCAAACCAAATGATTCCGAAAAATTCGGAATCATTCCGATTGACGGGTTTATTCGTATTGAAAGTTCCGATAAATTTTTATTAAATCGGATTGATCGGATTCATTCGGGTTCATTCGGATTACAAGTTCGGATTCATCGGAATGAAACTGATTGGTTCGGATAAAAATTCCGGAATAATTCGGAAATTTTCGGATTGGTTCAGAATGAATTTCAATCATAAGCTTTTATTAAGCCAGTGATTTCTTAATATGAAAGTCTCTCAAGACATAAGGGGCCTTCCATAAACCTTGGGGCTTTTTTAGGGGGGGGGGGGTCCGAGTCCGAGCCATGAGGTTTTACACTTTTAATTATTAAATGAAAAAATAAAACGCATGGCTTACTCTTTTTTTGAGATAGCGTACTCGTTACTCTACCCGAACTTACTAGTGAGAATGCTGGGAATAAAGATGTATTCCCAGTCATCAATAATTTACATGAGTGGCTAGTGCCGCTATTTGTTAACTCAGATATTTCTTAAAAAAATAAAAAATAAATAAACCACATGAATTTTTGTTTTCCTTTCGTTTTTCAAAAAATGTAAAAAACCTCGTGGCACCCCAGGGGAGGGTCCGACGAGACTGTCACGGTAGACCTCATGGGGGGAGGGGTGGGTCTAAAAGTGGTCAAAATTGGGTCACGAGGTTTATGGAAAGCCCCTAAAATATTTATAAAGTCAAACTTTAAAAATTAAACGTCCATAAGTAGAGAAAACCCGTCAACGTAAGACAGAGTTCCCGAGCGAGGATCTTTTTTCTACATTAGTGTACGACAGGTTGCAGGGATACTATATATCAACCATCAAAAACTAAAAGCCATCAATAATAAAAGAAGCATATTAAGGAAGATTGATTATGATGCGAAGCTCTAGATCGACTGACAAGCATGAAAATTCATGAGTCTGGCCAGAATCCCTTTGACATCGTGTTAAACGAGCTCCCAGATATTGCATCTCTAAAATAAGGCACCTAAGACCACATAATATACAGACTACGCGTTTGATGTTTAGTGACACAAATTCCTCTGTTTTTATAGCAAGCTTAACATCGATAAATTCTTCACATAAATATCTGGATATTCATATCATATGCTTCATATCATGTACATGCCTTTCAAGGATTTTATGTGCTGATAAAAAGCAGTTTAGATAGACGACCTTGAAAAGAAAGCCTAGAAAAGAAGACCTTCAGTACTCGTAATTTCTTACAATTTTTATTTTTAAAAAGTTATAATTTCTACTCCTGTATCATAGAATGTAACCGAAATTGCTTTTCTGATTGCAGAAAGCGACAAACGAGTGATAATAAAACGCGAAGCAGGTGGTGAGTTCGGATTCAGGATTCATGGATCGAAGCCAGTGGTGGTATCAGTCATCGAACCGGACACGCCGGCAGAAAGTTCCGGTTTAGAAATAGGTGACATAATCATGACAGTGAATGGAAGGAACGTTATGGACGCGACGCATAACGAGGTGGTCCGGATGGCCCATTCAGGATCGGATGTCCTGGAATTGGAAGTAGCGACAACCTGTAACGTCTTGGCACCACAAATTGGCAGAGGTGGATCTAAAGAAAGCTCTGTTGAAGCTCCTATATGTGCAGGGTACCTCTGGAGGAAAGCTTCCACTTCCACCAGTCCAGACAAGTGGGTACGAAGGTGGTTCGCTCTTCGTCGTGACAACTGCCTTTATTATTATAAGACTGACACGGTGAGACATTAGTCGAAAATTAAACTCTACATTTTGTTAACATATAACCTTTTTCGAACGAAGCTTTTTTACAAACGATATTTCTCATTTTGCAGGATTCACAGCCAGTAGGAGCAGTGATGCTTCTAAAATACGACGTGGAGCCAACATTAGAAAAACGACCTCACAGTTTTGCCATCAGGAAGAAAGGAGCACCGACATTACATTTGGCTGCTGATACCGAAGAAGCTGCGACTCGATGGAGCACTGTTATTCGCGAAGCTGTAGAGAGGAATAATCAAGTAATGCTTTTATAATTCCAATCTTAACCAGAATCTTATCCATTTACATCATGTAGAATCTACTGAAGTGGTTTTATTCATAAGCTGCTTAACACGTTCTAGGCTTATCTTGTTGCATCAAAAAAAGGATAAGCTGAATGATAATTTATGTAAAATCTCTCCAATGGATGCTAATGAGGATTTTTGATCTTTTGTAGGCAGGTACCTGGCTGGACACATCCTTGAGGATGCAGCAGATGTCACCTAGCTCAATCCAAAGACCAGATTGCTTTGGTTACCTTAGCAAACTTCAGAGACATATTAGGAGAACATCTCCATCTTCTGGGTGGTCCAGACGATACTGTGTCTTAAAAGATGCTGCTCTCTATTTTTATGACGATGCAAATGCTGAGAGATCGTTCGGTGTCGCGTGTCTTCATGGATTTAGGGTTCATGCAAGCGCCCCCAATTCTGGGGGTAGAAAACACGCCTTCGAACTTGAACCCCCTGATCCCACTCAGAGGACTTATACTTTTGCGACCGAATCAGAAATAGACAAAAAGAGGTTCGTTGTTTCGTGTAGAAGATATTTTTTCATTTCCTTAAGTCAACAAATTCATGTTTTTCATTCATTTTCAGATGGCTAGCAGCGATAGAATATTCGATCGACCGGTGGATAAAGGTAGGTTGACTTCAGTCAGCCTAGATTGATCAAAAAACAACGTAAGCTACGAATTTCCCCGTCCCCGAATCCATTTCCGGCACTCGGAGCAGGACAATTGTCGAAAAAATGAAAAGTCGTTCAATAATTCAATCTGCAAAGCTGAATCATGAACCGAAAATGACGCCAAACCTTTTTATAGGTAAATACGAATTTATAACATTTCTAATGAGGTTCTAAATCTCTGAAAGAATCTCAAAAAAAGAAACAATTAGGCATTTTAAATTAAAATTATAATTGAATACTTATAATTAAATTGAATACTTAAATTCTGAATTAATTGTTTAGAGAATTAAATGTTAAAAATTCACGACTTTTTCGTGGTGTGAAATCATTGTTTTGCTCCTCATCCGGTTCCTATTTTCCTGACCGTCCTAAATGAATAAAGACGGCGATTATGCATTAATATTTATTATTGCATTGTTATCAGTGCTTTATTTTTAATTAAAGAGCACATTTCGATTATATATTGTCGTTATTGGATTCGCAGTTGAACTTTATTGCAAATTATTTAGTGAAATTTCGCATAAGGGGATAATCTCAAACCGGATAATTTTAATTAATCACGAATTACGAATTATTAATACGAAATTTTATTATTATAGATTCATATTACGTATATTTATACAAATTATTATTAATTAAAATTATCTACTGTTCGGAATCTCCCCCTAGGATATGAATAATAAATCCGCGATATCTGGATAAAAGCGGCATGTGAAATAATTTTAAAAAAATGTTTACTCTTATTATTGCTATATACACTGTTATGCTTATGGTTAAAATTATAATTTAAAGAAAGCGTGTAAACATAAAACGATATTATTAACATATATTATATATTATATATATATACACTCACTTATATATGTAAATATATATTTATTGTATAGAAATCCGCAAGAACGGATATTTTGTCGATGTGTACGATAGTTTTTGTGTATGTAAGTATTAAGGAGAAAATGTGAAAAATGACTATTGACATTCTTATCGTTATTAATTTATTATTGTGGACTGAGAGATGAGTACATGTGCAACGAGTGAGATTTTAATGTTGTTGTTATTTAAGAAAAATCGTGAATTTGTATACCTCGCGCGCACGCCCTCTGGGTTGCATTTAAAAGAAATGTTTATAAAAATCTACAGATAAAAGAGAGCACTATAATCACGACAAATATAAAAAAAGCTAATTACGTGTTATAACGAGAGCTGATTAATTATTTATGTCGTGGAGAACGATGAAGGAGGAACGAATGTGTTCTGACCGGTGGTCCCTTAATAAGGAAATTGATTAAAAAATAATAAGTCACCCGCTCAAAATCTGAGATAATAATAAAGACTTTAATACAAGTTATCTAACGGCAAATGCCAATCAATAATTATCCCCTTTTTCACGTATTTTTATTCGATACTCGATACTCTATTGGAAAACTTGTGCTTTTCCCAGCAGTTAATATTTTTATCGTAATTTATAATTAGATGTTCCTTATTCATATAATTTTTTATTCAATTTTAATTTGCAAATTAATTACTTCTAGGATTTTCCAAATAAAAAATACAAAGTATTATTGCTGAGGAAAAGCACAATTTTCCTTGCATGTTCTACATACGTAATGTTAAGACAAAAGAAATTTATTCCTATATATGTATATGCAGTTAAATGATCCGGAAATAAGAATCGTAATTACAAAACCTTTTTGTAATCCTTAATAAAGGTAAGCTTGATGTAATCTGTTCAGCATTGCATTCAAAGTACGAATTTCGCAATGTAAATTATTAAGCTAACCATTGGGAAGGAAAGTTGAAGAAATAAACATGCATATCAGTCGTAAAGTGTGTAATAAGGTAATTTTAAAGGCAGGTAGGTCAAGGAAATTATGCTTGAATTGTAATTGAAATGTCATTTAATCTAATCTCGAAGAATAAAATTATTCTTTTCATCGTATTCATGAATTTTCATGAATAATGTGTGTACTTATTTTGGAAACAATTAAGTACAAGTGGATATACGTGAGTTTAAAAAATGTCGAACACCGATTTTATCAGTTAGTAATAATTACCCGATATTATTATATTATTTTACTAAAATTGATTAGAGGTAAGTTATACTTATTTCCGGAACACTGATCTTTGGTCATAAAAATAGTAAAGTTAGTTTCGATGATTTATATTTTTTAGATTTTATATTTCCACTTCAATCGACATTTTTCTTCTTTGTGGACTAGATTATAAAGAACTTAGTTATTTAAAAACACGCAACTGTCCACGATTCATCGCTATATCTCGATTTGTCACGCGAAAATTAATTTTCCTTTTATTATTCATTGGGCCTAAGTAAATTCTTTTTTAAGCACACACAAAATTTATTCACGTACATGAAGCACGTGGATGTCTAAATTCTCACGATGATTGTGATCGCCTAGCGGAATTAGAGGCTTATTGGTGGGGGATAAAAAAAGGGGGGGGGAGGACTTCTGTCTCCTGAAACCCATCTCTCACATTCTCCTCGCGTTTTTTTTTGGGATGCGATTCAAACACTCTCACGTACTCCCCCACCAGCATTAGACTTGGGACCAGAAAGGGGATGAGTTTTTGCATAATTAGGTTGAGCCAGTCGCTCTAATAACACGTACTGGGTCCAGCGGCTGTGCCGAATGGCGCCGCGGGCTATAATTTAAATCGCAAAGAGATGTCCTGACCGCAAGCAGTCGAGTCTTGAACCGGACGGTTCAAATAGTCTAAGAAAAGCAACATAAAGGCTGGACTTTTGCTAAAAACATGAAAAAACTAAAAGTCGCCATTATCTACAATGGCAAAAGGAACGTTTTACTCTTCATTTGCTCTTCTTTTTTCAATGGAGACAAAGTGGATGACAAAGGCTACTTGTCGAGTCATCGCTTATTTCTTTCATGCTTTTGTCGGCACTTTTTATTCTAAAGAAAGAAGTTTTAGCATTTTGTTCCATTTCTTATTCTCTGCTTGTGGTCTCTTCACTGGAGCAGTGAATGTTAAAATTTCAACGGTATGATTAGTTAAAGACGCCCTAGATGGATGAAAGAGGGAGAATTCAAACTAGTAGATTAGTATAACACTATATGAAAAAAAAATGGATGATATTTTTATGAAAAATGGTATTGGGGTCAATTTCAAGAAGCAGAGAAGTTTATTTTCCGTGGTAAGTTTGGATCGTTGGATGCTGAGTGAGTCGCGTTGCTCAGCGTGCAACTGGCTCTTGAGTCGTTTTGTTCACTGAACTAGTTCCCTCTCCTCTCACGTCTCGGGAAGCCGTTCTCCTGGTCACCAATACTGTTACACAGACGTCTCTCGGATCACCATCATGCGTCCATGAGTCCATGGGCAACAGCAACCATGAGAGTCGAGTGGCTTTACCCCATAGGTATAGGTACAAAACCGGCCGTTCCATGGAGAACGCGGACTCGCCGCATACCTACACGACACGTAATGAGAACATACCATCATCATCCGGTCTGCTATCTGGTATCAAACGGATACCACCACGGGTATCGACGATTGCACTGGCTCTTGATCCCCCTCGATCAGCAACGGCATCAGCAACAGACATCTTCGTATCTGGAGTACTGCGACCAACAGGAATTTTACCGCCTTGCCCTGACTCTCGGCCCAGTTGATTTGCGTTTGGTCTCCTGTTAATAATGTCGGAATCAAGATCGAATGGAAGATGGACCATTTTTTTCGAAATTCGAAAATTTACTACTTAAACTTCTATATTTCGGATTTTATAGAATTCGATGAGTCATGAACTGCATTTTTTATATTATTAGTGGAATTTCAAAATTGAAATCTGTTGGAAAATAAGGGATGACTTAAAATTCCAGAAAAATTAAATTCCTGATACTGTAAAGTTCCCGAATAAATAATTACCGAAAAATAAAATTCCCGGCATTATACAATTGCTGACAATAGAAAATTCCCGAAATTAAAATTTTCCGACACTGGAAAATTCCCGAAAAAATATCTAAAAAGGTTTGAAAAATATTTTTAAAATACAGAATAATTAAAATTTTTTTAAAAATTATCATGTAAATTATTTATTTATTTATTAAAATATTTTTTTGGGGGAATTTTCCATTGTCGGGATTTTTTTAGTGTCGGGAATTTTCCAGTATCGGGAAATTTCATTTCGGGAATTTTATAAACTGTTGGGAATTTTCTATTGTCGGCAAGTTTATAATGCCGGGAATTTTATTTTTCGGTAATTATTTATTCCGGAACTTTACAGTGTCCGAAATTTTATTTTTCGGGAATTTCCAGTCGTCCCGAATATAAAATTAAAAGACGTATTCCATGATTGCATTGAAAAATGAATCGTTTTTACATTTACGAATTCTATAGACATTTAAATTACATTTGATTAAATTAGAAAACATTAGAATTGTCTGAATAACTTATTATTATTATTATTATTAAAACTCACGAACTAATAATAATGTGAACTTGCAGATCAAGGACTTTTAAATTTAACTTGAAATCAATTTTTATTTAAGGACCTTCGAATGAAATTATTTTAAAATTAATCATTTATAACTGTCGAAATAAGAATTTTAAACTTTCAACATTCGACAATTTTAAAATTAGCATCAAAATAAGCGTCCGCTGGGATACATGTGATTGTGTAAAGCTCCCGTTCGATCACCAGAGTTAAGCAGCGCTTGGCTCGGATATAATCTGATGGGAGCTCGTTGCATAATATAGAACGTTGCTCGTTCTATACTAAAAGATAATAAAAAAAAAAATTTATTTCTACATTAGTTGGTAGCAGAATTTACAGCATTTTATTAATATTTCAGACTATTAAAAAATGTAATATTGCATGAAAAATATTACATTCTCATAATTTTTTATTACATTTTAATATTCTCAAATGAACATTCCACATTCTTAACGTGAAAGAATGTTAGATTTTATAACGTGGTCGGATTCGAGATTAAATTTCAGTGGAAGAGAAAATAATTTTGAAAAATTTTAAAATTCTGTCCATGACACTCTGTGAGTCCGTGACCCCTCACGTCACGAATCCTCGAACACAATCTCAGTATATCCTAAAATACTCCAAGGCCTTTTCTCAAATTCATTCGTCGCGTTCCGTTACGACAGGTAGCCAAATGTACAGCGATTATTCGTCGCTTTCGATCCATTGTGTCCAAATTCTCAGACTTGGCTTCCAACTTTTGGGTCCTTTTCTCAGGTGAAATTCAGGCCCTAAGCGGGCCCCTTCAGGTTATTATCGACTGGGAAAATATACGACAATGGAAAAGTAGCCGATTCCATACAAACACATTTTTTTTCTTTGATGACAAAGAGTCCTGGCGCCATAATTTGGTAATAGAACGCATTTCAGTAGCGAACAAAGATTTTTTCGAAATCCGTGATACATTTCTTTTGCACAAAGTGAAGCAGTGAGAAAGAAATAATTTCACAATACGTGAAAAGAGTCCTAAGAATTTAATTATCATCATTTCAAGAAAAATCTGGCTCAACAGTTAAAAAGGAATGTTCAGTAATATCTATGTTTCAAAAATTCAAGTACACACGAATTTTTTTCAGCACATCATATCTTCTTCGAGTCAATGAATCACGTAAGCCGGATTCTGAAAACTGGAGGTCGCATTAACGACTCTTTTATTTGCATCACGTTTTTTGTATAGGAACTAGGAAAAGACAGGCAGTTTTTTTCAATTTTTTTTTTTTTTCAAAAGAATCTTTTAGAGAAATAATGCGACTTTGATAGTTTTTTGCAAATGCTTCCTGAATGTCCGATCTGGAAAGGATTTCAGACCATCTGGGTCAGCTTTGATTAGAATAACTAAAAACCTCAAGAGAGTTTTGCAATTTTTTCTATCTTATTAGCCTCAAGTTGACCTTCTAGCACAGATAGTGAGTTGAATGTTCGCAAAAAGAGTTTGCTCTTTGAAATTCTCTACAACGTCCACCTGGTGGCTCTGAATTTCTTTTGTGTTCCTGCACCTACCTACATTTCTTCTTCCCCTGCTTCTGCTCATGACTCTTCTTTTTATACTTACGCCAGGTAGGTATACCTACCAGCCCAGTGAGGATGGCACGCGAACTTACAACCGCCGTGAGGATCAACGCATTCCTTTAGCTCAGGATTTGCCGACTAGTCCCGCTTCTTCGTTCTCTTTTCCTCTCTCGTGCAGTCCCTCTTTTTTCCTGTTTCATCTTTCTCTCTCATTTTGTCTCTCTTCTTGCTGCCTAACTCGCGCATACAAACGATGCACGGTAGGTCGTAAGAAATAATCGCACGATAACTTGTAATCCCCAAGACAACGATAACACCCAGGTACATACATCGTCCTTAACTATCATGAAAGGCATAAGCATTGTCGTCTATCTACCGTTTCAGAACCGGAATAGACGCACGTTTATGAGCGAATGGCGGTGTTAAACATCGTCCAAGTAGTTGGTGACTCGGACTTTACAAAACGAAACAGGCCGAGTAATTCAGAAAGGTGTAATTCAGAAAAGTGTAATTCAAAAAGGTGTAATTCAGAGTCTACTGTGTATACATTTCTAGAATTTATACACAAGTTTCACAAGTTTGCTGTCTTTGAAGTTTGGAATTATAAAATCCTGTCGGTTTTATGGCACCGGACATGCTCTTGTGCAATAATTTCTCTAGAATAAAGAATTGTAATGTATACTCATATGTACATTATCTATGCTGTATATACCTGTATCGAGAATTCCGAAGGGTAAAACAAGTCAGAGAAATATGATAGTTATGTAAGAGTTACAGATTGTGTTACATATCTCATTGAGTGGATAATTGGATATAACTGTTGTAGAATGGTATATTGTAACGGCCTTTTTGAGTGGTATATAGAGTTCTGGAAATTGAAGTAATCAGAATCTAATGATAAAATCAGAGGATCTATTTATGTCTCTCTGGCCTTCAATCATAAAGTATTATTATAAGGAATTCTTCAACTAGACCTCTTACAAACAATGAGTTCTTCCGAGAGTTCTTCCATCCCCGAATACAATCTTCTTATCATCTATCTATCGCTGACAAACCTTCCATTTCTCATGAAACCATCAGAAACACCCAGAAACCATCAGAAACACCCAGAAACCACCTGGATTCCTCATGAGTGAGTTTCCAATCGAGGGAAAGCAAAGTAGGAAATTCAGATTGCTTCTGGATTATCGAGTGTACTATTACTTGCGGTTCTGGTGGGTAGCCACGTAAGACCGGTCGATCGTATGACACCTGTCTCGCTTACGATCACGGTTCACCTGATTCCGCAAGTACACGTTCCACCTGCCAACCCCTTCCACCCTTTCCGTGGATTAATGCGAATCTGGTATCGATAAGATGAGTCGAAGGTCTGCTGAAAATGCTAAACTCGAGATGGTTGAGCGAGGTCAGTAGCCTGGTCCTAGAAAGATGTAGTCTGGATTGATCAAGAGTTCTAGTGGGATTTTCGAATAGTTTAGTTCAGCTACAGAGAATCAAGATCGGTTTTCCGGTGTAAAACCGGCTGGGCGTCGGCGGCTGCCGCCAAGAGACCGAGTCTCGATCTCGTAGTGCCTCTGGCTAGCGGGGTGCACCGACCGCTCCCCCCGCTCTTAACCCACCAACGTTCAATCTCCCTCAGTGCCGGACTCAAGCTGGCTTCCTACAGGTGCATTTGTATCCCTTCTTGATCTATTTTTATTCGAAAATGGTTCCTTTTTGAGCGAGTACTTTGATTTTAGCATAGCACTTGTTTGAAACTTGATGATGATGATGATAATGAAAGCACTAGGTTTTTGCATAAGATTAATCATCAGACCACCAGGGATTTGTTCTACTTTCAAAGCTTGTTAAATTGCGATACAACATTTGTTTGTGATGCTGATAGTATCGCTGCAATAGCTTGTAATCTTTACGGAAAGAACATCATCAATCCTCTTAAGAGAACAAATGAAGTTTCGTCAATTTCATCTGATGGACCTTGTCCATCAGGTCCTTCCCTAGAGGGAAATCATATTTATCAAACTGAAGAGTATTTCTTTAGTAAATATTCCCATCATACAATCTTCAAAGCCAAGAAGCTGATCACGATTTGTATAACAAAATCCAGTGAAAACAAAATTAGTTCCACTTCCCGGAAGGGTAGCCAAATGATCCTGTGTTTTTTTAACTACTGCAGCAGCTTGATCCCGGGGAAATGCAGCATCTGTTGCCACTGAACGGGGGCACATCAGTTTTTTGATCCACACCTGTTCCTCATACCATTCCCTACCGCCTAAACCTCCTGCGTTCAACCTGCACGACTTGGAGTCGGCAGTACCTGAGGATCTCCTTGTCTTTCAGGTGGGTTGCCTTGGCTTTTCCCTCCTTCTTACAATCTCCATCCTCTACCTTCTACCTGGTCCAGATCTCCACACGCGAGAGGCAGAAAAGGATGGAGAAACGCCGCGCAGCATCCAGCAGCAGCGCTACTAGCGGCCGCCAAATGGAAAGACTCCCTGTGAGTTCTTACCTGTATCTTGTGCGTGTAGATCAAGTGTGAGACTCACCTGCGTGGGTGTGTGCGAAGAAGCTTACCTGACGGCGTCCGACACGCAGTAAACCGCGCTCCTCGAAACTGGAGTCTTGAGCGAGCCTCCGCTCTTATCCTCCGGATTAAAATCGCGAAAGAAGTGGTTCTCCAGTTTAAGAAGTGGTACCAACAAGTTGGAACCACTTCGGATCTAGTTCTGAAGCAAAAGTGAAGTTAGCGTGTTGTTTTTAGTGTAACTAAGTGCCAAGGTGAACATAGGTGTGCCAGTGTGTGTTTGTGTGAGTGAGATGGTTTTCTGTAAGGAAAGATAGCGAAATAGTACCCAAAAGCTGCCAACCCGAATGGTTGGAATTGGATAGTTAGTACTGGATTCTGCACGGGGAATTGCCTCTAATCAGGAAGGTTGTGATCCTTCGGGAAGGATCTGTGGGTTCGTTGGATCTCCACCAGAGATGCCTTTGAAAATCAACAAATCTGATTGAACTCCCTCCACAAGAAGTTCCAGAGTCAAGGTAAAGAGAAGTCCAGGTCGCTTTTCTCTCTTGGAAGACCTTGGGTTAGGGTATTCTCTTTGAAAGTATTCCCCGCAGCGCACGGGTATTTCTGATCAAACATGGCTGCTTGGACCAGCCATGACGGGGCCGCGGAAGCCATGTTGGCAGGTGTGCTTGTTCAGATAACCAGTCCACGTTCGTAAAACACGCGGATAGGCGAAGATTACCGATTGAGGACCCTCGCGATCTTTCTTTTGCCTTATCTCTTTTTCAATCCTAATTTTCTCGATAGTCTCTTTTGGTTCTTGATTTTGGATGAAAACTCTGGTAGTGGTGCTAGTTCTAAAGCACCATGGATAGGCGTTGTGCAACCATTGGGCCGTGAACCTTGGGATTCTATGATCGATCGATAAACGTCCATACAAGTAAAGTGGATTCGGATGGTTATCGCACATAGAGCATTGACCCTACTCGATATTTCGAAGAAATACTTTCTAAATGAGTCGAAATATTTTGTGCACCCGTGGGAGCCGATACCATTTTCTGGGTCAACGAGCATAAACGGTTTCGGCTGATAGAGATAAGGTGAAAGTACAAAAATCGGAAACAATTATTACAACTGCCTTTCTTGCGCCACGACGTAACTATCCTTCAATAAATTCAGATTCCCACACTTTTCCTTTCAGGGATTGGAATCGAGTAGTCATTTGGGTGTCCTCTGGACAGTTTGTGACCGTTTAATGGGACATTCAGCTTTCTTAAGCATAAAGTTGATAAAAATTCGACAAATTATACGCGTTCCAGTAGTAAACTTCACAACTACGACCAATAAATCCTTCGCTTCTCTTCTTTAACTTGTTCTAACTGTTAGAGATGTCAACAAACCGAAGAGATGTTCCCAGGAGAAAAAATAATAAGAAATTTCTTTCCAGTTGCCAGCATGCCGACAGACCTAGTGGTGTCGTCGGCCTCTGCCGTCGAAGAGTCATCCAGAGGACGAGACATGTTGGGTCCTCGCCCCTCGTCAAGTTCCTCATCCAATGCAGGACCATCATCATCAAGAAGCTTCGACCCCTCAGGAGCGATCGCAGCTTATCATCATCATCATCATAGTCTCGTTGCAGGACTAGGACATCCGCATCATCGCGAGTCCTCAGCCTTTGTTCCAGTAGTACCATCAAGACTCCACTTAGCACCTTACCCTGGAGAGATGCACCACTTATCTGGTCCACCTTCAGGATCGTCTTCCTCGAACCAGGACCATGAAGGACCAGAATCTTCAGGTAGAAAAACCACCTCCAGTTACGAGATAATGGCTATGATGGCTGACAAAAGGAAGGAGCTGGCTGCTAGGGGTCTGCTCCTGCCACCACCTCCTCTCCTGGAACCTCCACCTGGCTATCCAGTATTCCCTGGACCATTTCCTGGAAGCTCTGCTCTCTACCCACCCGGTGGTCCCCTAGGTCATCAGCACCTGGATCGTAGACTTCTCAGGGCTCCTGGTAGAGCTTCCAGACCTAAAAAGCAATTCATTTGCAAATTCTGCAACCGACAGTTTACCAAGTCTTATAATTTACTTATCCACGAAAGAACCCACACTGATGAGAGACCGTATTCGTGTGACATCTGTGGCAAAGCTTTCAGGAGACAAGATCATCTCAGGGATCATCGGTAAGGAACTTTTTTTTCATTTAACTTCGATAAGCTTTTCTAGAATGACGTCTAATCAAATATCATCAATTTCAGATACATCCACAGCAAGGAAAAGCCCTTCAAGTGTGGAGAATGCGGAAAGGGATTCTGCCAGAGTAGGACCTTAGCGGTTCACAAAATCCTCCACATGGAGGAGTCACCTCACAAGTGTCCTGTGTGTGACAGAAGCTTTAACCAGCGTTCCAACTTGAAGACTCATCTTCTGACCCACACAGATCACAAGCCATACGAGTGTACCTCATGTGGCAAAGTTTTCCGTAGAAATTGTGACCTCAGAAGACACGCCCTGACTCATGCAGTTGGAGATGTGCCTCCTGAAGCTTTGAAAGAGGCTCTTCGAGATGAAGACAGTCCGGAAGAGGATTGTGGTCCTGAGCCAGGACCCTCATCAGCTTCCTCGAGTTCGATAGCCACGCCTTCAACATCATCAACTGGGGGATCATCAAGTGGATCATCGAGTTATCCACAACCTCCACCACAGGCTACACCTTCCAGGCCACAGCTACAAATCAGGAGAGACCTTTTGCAGGTGAAACCTTCCATAACTAGCAGTGGAAATCTCTCCGTCACACAAAATCCACCACCTCCTCTACCACCTCCTCCACCTTTAATTCTTTCTTCCTATCGACGAAGACTCGGTTCACCAGGGCCTTCGAGGGTCCTCCTGGAATTACAGGAGAGAGAAAAGGAGAGGGAGCGAGAAATGGAGAGAGAACTGGAAAGGGAGAGACAATTTGAAAGAGAGAGACAAAGGGAAAGGGAGAGAGAAAGGGAGAGGGAACGAGAAGAGGAGGTCCGACCACCTAGGGCACCTACTCCTCAACCTCCTCCACCTAGACCTGCACCTGTGAGACAAGGATTCACCATTGCTGATATCATGCGTCGGTAGAAGATGTAAAATTTCATATCAGATTTCGTATTCTGATCTTGAGATGGTATCAGATCTTTATTGAGGAGCAGGTGAACTTGGTAGCAAATTTTATAATCTCGGAAATATGCTTCCTTAGAAATTTAAAGTCATTGGTCTTGAAAATCTTCGGGGAAGAATCTGATACAGTAGAACCTATAATATTTAGAAAATGCTCCTCAATTGATTTGAACACCTCTCGGCAAATATTAAAGAAAAAATGGCAAACAGGGGCGACATTGCAGTACAAGAAGTATTTCATTTTCCACCATGAAGGGAAATTAATATTAATTAAAAAACCAGTGTTTAGAACACGAATTTTAAACTACTGAAGCGTTATTTCCGTTGACTGTTAATAGATTATAATTGAGTCGAACGTATAGTGTTCGGCTTTGTGGACCTCGAGTGGTTATTGAATTTATACTTACAAAATCGTTTTTATGTACAATCCGCGCTGAAGGTGCAATTTTAAATATTTTCAAGTGATATTATCTAACAGCAAACGCAGCCTTTTAAGATACAATCTTCTGTAGACTATAATAATTGTATAACGATATCACGAGCCATTGTACTTAATAGAGGTGGGCAAAATTTTTGTAAAAATGTATTTAGCTACAAAATACCATTAAAAATTGTAACTTTCAAGAAATTTACAATATTTTGATAATATATCTAAATATACCTATATTTAGAGAGATTTTTATGGACAAGGAACGATCGAAATAAATTGAAAGAAAAGTATTTTATTTTAATTTTGAGTGTTTGGGAGGAGGGTGTATATAAAACTATAGAGTACTTAAATAAAATGTAAAAAGTACTTATTTAGGATTGCTTTTAATTTAAATACGTATTTTAAGTTTGCCCGCCTCTGCAATTATTAGATATTAAGATTTTTAAATAATTTTTGTACATAACATAATTAATACTGTTTAGAATCCGTCGTTGATATCAATTTGATAAAGACGTAGATGAGAACAAGAACCTGATGTGATATCACGTAAGCGAAGGTCTGAGGCTTATGCTAATACTTTTCATTTTTATATTACGTGTTGCGCATTAACCGGTGCTCAATGGTGGCTTTTTAGTTAAAAAATGTTTAAAAATTTAAAAACTATTTTGTCACACTAGAAAGTGATACAGTTTAGATAAGAAAAAATTGTTGAATATTTAGGCAAAAGTAATTTTTTAATTGTATTCTTGTTAATAAAAAAATGTTTATATATAAATTTATAGAAAAATGTATTTTTGGTCTTTTAAGCAATAGTTTTCGTCAATAGGAATTTCAACTGGAAAGCTGCCATTACTCGAGACTTGAAATTTGAAACTTTTTTAAGAAGTTCTAAAATTGTATCTTAGTTTGTGAAAAATAATTATTGTAAACTTAGAGAGGGAAATATTAATCTCAAAAATACATATGAATGTGTGAAAGGTGTCGTCTTGTAAATAGAAATATTCTTCTTCGAAGTTGGTTTCAAATTTCAAGACTCGTTCCTATCACTATATTTTTCACATTTTCACGCAGCCAGGACGAAAGTACACAGTCGTCTACCTTCGAGTTTACATAGGATTTTCACGTATTTTATGTGTACATATTACGTACCTTTGTGCAGGTGCCTGCAGGTAGAAATAGTCGTTAGAGTTTGTATAAAGTGCTGTTAAAATTTTGTGGAGATTTTAAGTCTTAAAAAAGATAAAGTATTTCATTAAAAATCCTTCATCTCTTTTATAGAAGAGTTCTTTTGCTTTTTGATTTGATGTTTGGTTAAAAATTTTCACAATAGAACAACGTTTAGGAGATCGATTCGATTTTGTAAATCTAAACTGAAGTTTGGATGGAAGAAAGGATGAGTAAAAAAAGGAGGAAAAAAAATTAGAGGCTGGGTGAAAAAGCCTGATTCTCTGTCCTTGTCGGTGCGAATTTTAAGCAAAGGAGAATGCAAATTTTGTGGTCACATGACCAACCTGTGCCACTGTTTCGGTGGCAGGTGGAATACAGCAACCAAGTCCTAAACTACTTTTACCTGCTCTCCGAACTTCGAGTTCTAAAAATATTTCGACCCTCCTCAGAGTTTGGCAGCTCCTTTCTTCCCAAAGGATGACCATTAAGTGACCCTTTGTATTCCAAAATGCATATTCAGTGGCCATAAAATGATTACGCCATTTCAAACTGTTAGAAAGACCATTTTCTATTTTAAAAAAATAAATGTTTCTTGAATTTTTATAATAGAAAATGTTTAAAATATTGACCTGAAACAAAATAGAGAGAAAGCATTGCCAGAAATTTGAAACTTCAAATGTATATTCGTAAAACATTTAAATATTCTGTGATAAATGTTTAGTTTCGGTGCAAAAATTTGTACGTTTTAGGTATATTGTGTGATAAATTTGAAAAAAAAATGAAGGTCTTCCAAGTCGTCGAATTTTTCATGAAGAAATTATGGACCAAGAGATAAGAATTTGAACGTTTTTGTCCCTATTGTAGAATAAAAAAATTGATTGAAAAAATAAAAATGTTATATCGTGTGTTTTGTGAGAGATGAGAGACAAAGTGTGAGTGAGTTTTACAATTTATTATGCAGGCGTCTGAGAGACGTAATGAAGTTGCGATTTACGAATAGTTATATATAAAAATGTACAATTTATTATCTATAACGAGAATAATGCATGAAACATTCCAAATGTGAGATTGATTGCAGCTTTTCTGTTATTTTTAGGACGTAATTGTACGCCTTTTTAAGTATCTATATTTTTAGATTTATACGAGCGTTATTGAAATAAGAATGTTTGTAAATTATAATAAGAAAGAGAAAAATAAAAAATAAAATTACGTGCATATAATTTACTTGTTTTTATTTTAAACTTCAATTCAACGCAATTCAAAGTTATATATTTATTATTTTGTTATAACTAAGGAAGAAATATAATTGTGCAAAGTCATTATATAAGATGGAGTAGTTCAGGGCAAAGACCCTTAGGCATTCACTTCTCGAGAAATGTTCGTTTCACTATGCGTTGGTCTCCTTTTGTTCGCCATCTTGAATCTTTATGGTCCAGGGATAATAGCCACATTCCAACCAAAATGAGACGACAAAAATTCCTTACTTTAAACCGAAAATAATAAAAAAAATGGTAAATAATGAAAAATGTACCAACAAATCAAAATATTTTATCCCATGATTATTGGTATTTCAAAAACGACTTCTAAAAGTTATCCTTTATATTCAAATTTTGTATCTGAAGACAATTAACAATAAATTTTACACAAAAAAGATTTTCAATCTAGGTTTTATATTTTAACAATAGAAGATGAAATCAATTTTTTTAAACTATTTTGGTTTAAAATTATCTAAATACATACTATAAATAATTTTTAAGATTTTGTACAATTTACTGAAAATATATTATCTGCATTTTTTATTTATTGGCTGATGAGCATATAATTTTATAATGCAATTGATAATAGTTTTTTGATTGTGATTATTATTACCAATAAATAGTAAGAAATTAATTGTACCAAAAGAGTAAAATAGTTAACAACAGAAGATTATAACTTCTCTTATCTTCTAAAGGTTGGCTCGATTCCACCTTACCAACATTTAGCTGTCTGCAAGTGTAAGACAACCTTTTTTATAAACAATATTCTGTAATTATAAACATTTATGGCCAAGCATAATTTCATTAGTACCTTTTATTTAATTCCACAAATTTTCAAGTCGATGTCTTCTATATAAAAAAGTTATTTAAAATAAGAAATACGTGTCGGTAAGGCAGGAATAGGATCGGTGATACATTACCATAAGGGCATGTGATTCTTACCATATGAGCAAAAAATTCCTTCTTCTCAGATTTTTGTACACAGTAATAAGTATTTTTCGCGGAAACTCTGGGAAATGGTAAATATAATAAAAACGGTCGTCTCACACTCTCTTATTTTTTTATAACGTTGAAAAAAGTTTATAACTGTTTTACCGAATGGAATTGCTCCTATGGTAAGTATCACATGCCCTTAATAAGTCGCCAAAGTAAATTTCACTTCCTCCTAGATAGACGGAGTTAGTTGTTCTTTCCTCTCACTTGAAAAAAGTTTTGATTTGTTCAAATCTTGAGGAATATGCTCCACAGGAAATCTTTTAAATCTAATTAAATTAAATTAAATAAATCTATTAAATAGAATTAAAATAATAAATCCAATTAGTAATTTTTGATAAAAAATAATTTAATTATGATTTTCATTTAAAATCTGGTAGTAAATAATTCATAGGAAAATATACAAGTTTCTAAAGACAGTGTTTCTTTTGATTGATGACTTCGATAGTCGAACCTTGATCGGAAGTCGGATACATGTTTTACAACGATAATAATAGCAATAAAGCAATCCTACCGCCTTTTGAGCCGCATAGTTTATATGATCAATGAAAAGCATTAATCGCATTGACGTGAAGTCGATTATTCACGATAATGATTTCTTGTTCGCTTGAGTAAAGCCAAGGAAGGACATAAAAAAAATGAACGCACGCTGTGTGTCTGTTTTTCACACTGATTGTTTAGAAGATGGTTCATTGCACGAGAATGAATCTTCAGAAGCGCCATGTCAGATTCCTAATGATTTATTGAAGGAAATTAAGTTCATAATTGAAAATTTTTATTCAAATTTATTCATAGTTCATTACAACAACTATTTATCTATATAAGTCTAGTAATCCTCACATATTATCTCGAGACGTATTGCACATTTATAAACGTGCATATAATCCAATCTTCCAGGACATTTGCGACTCGGGAAAAAGTCTTTACTCAAAGGCATAAATTTTCATCGAGCCCTAATAAAAGGATTTGATTTTCGAATAAAATTTACGCAAATCTGGTGAAATCGTTCAGCAATCCAGATCCAGGGGATTTTAGATTTTTTTTTTTTTTTGAAAAATGAAATGGGCGCGTATTGATCAGCGATAGGTGTCCGCGGTTAAGTCGATGGGCAAGTCTCGATGAGTTTTATGTCTGGCGAAAGGTAGTTTTTACGAGCAGAGTCGAGATAAAAGGGGTGCTTTATCGGGACTACCAGAGAGCGAGGGCCATTTCCAGGGCCATCGACGTCCCATACGTGGACATTACAATTCGCGCATGGAGGTCCATTTCCAATGCGCGCGAAACGACGGACGCGTGGGCGCAGAAACGAGAGAACCACGTTCAGAAGGGCGTGTGTGCGAACTTATGGTAATCCCCTTAGTTGTGTTGGTACCAGTGCAAGCTTGTCTCACCGATAAATCGTTCACCGAGGCCTTCCGCAAGCATTTCTTTCTGTTCGCAACTTCGTCGAGTCGATTTTTACGCAGATTTTTACTGCGCGGTTTTATTTCAGATAAAAATGCTAATATGGCTTATATAATATGCATGGAAATAAGTATGTAAAAATTGTATATGATCTTGATTGGCGGTATCAAATTGCTTGTAAGAGGAAACGAAAATCATTGAGAAGTATAAAAATAATCGATTGTTATGGATGAAATCCTGCAATAACGCAATATCTTGTGTTAATATTAAACTAGTCGACATATCTGTAAAGATTTGAAGCGCAGTGAGTGATACTCCGTGCCAATTTATCTAACTGTGCCTGTAAGTAATCCAGCTAATGCAGTTCACTTATTAGCGGGTCATATATCGATAAAATAATGGCCCATGGTATCTCGCCAAACGCAGAAGAATCGCGACGTAAAACCTCTTCTAATCTGCGGAAAGCGGTTTCATCTTATCTACCGTAATTCACTGATAAAAGTCCACTGGCAATAATTAGCCAGGATTTCGAAACCTCTTTTTTCGTGTTCTCTTTGTCAACATCGGAAACATACTTCAATAACGTTCAAATATTTGATAATTATTGTACAATTTACTCACCTGTAAAGTGTGGCAATAAAAATAATCTTAATAGATAAATTAATATTTCATAATGAAAATGAAGCTCTTCAAAAATGTTTCTCCCTTCATGGGGCATTTCTTCGGTGCCTGTCTGCACGACCTGACGACCATGACACCGTGAATATTTCAGCGAATTCCTTTCGTCGAGCGCTGTCATTATTTCAACAATGTGGGGCGTCAATTATTAGTCTTCTCTTGACAAGCAATTTAAATAATGCCAAACAATGTATTAGTATAATATTTGTACTTGAACTTATTCTTCCTTCACAATTCACGCTTTGAATTCAAATCACGAACTACTTCTCACCCTGATGATATTATTTTAATTGCTTAGTAGTATAATTTTCATCAAAACGTATTTAATTATTCCACAATCGACTTAATGATCCCAAGGGAAAAGCATGATTCAGATTTTTTCAGACCGTCTCTCTTGAAAGTGATAAGAAAAATCCTTTTTATCGAATCCAAGGCGACGGCATGCGAGACAGTTTGGCGTTGTGAGTTTCGTTTCTCTTCCTCACCTGCCAGTTGAGACTTCATATTTTTTCCTCTACAGTGGTATTCAGGGCCGCAGATATTTGCCACGAATAAATAAAAATTTTCATGTTCTTATCTTATGAACGACACTACGTTCTTATGGACACTAAACTTTAACTTGTCAATTCTTCGTATGTGATTTCACCTAGTTTTCTGTGTTTTCACGTCGTGATTCATACAACGGATGATTAACTTTTGAGAAATGTATGTTTAACTGATTTAACAAATTTCAAATTTATTTGAAATCTAAAATCTAAAAAGTATGTTTATGGACATTCAGACGTTATTTACTTTGAATCGAAAATGAGTAATGTGAGTGTTGTTTTTCTGGAATTTAATCGATTAACGGATTAGACCAGGAAACTAGAAATCGTTGAAATTGTAAAACGACGTAAAATAGAAGTTTGCTCCTATAAAACATAAAATCCAGGTTTATGTCCTCGTCTTCTCAGTTTTTCTGCATCCAATGTAATCATAAGCGTAAACGCGTTGCAGTGGGTTATTTCCGGCAATCGTAAAACTATGCTCCTCACTCGTTTTACTCGTTTAACGTTACGTGTACCGTAAAGTTAAATGTAAATAATACTAAATAGCCACTATTCTTTAAGCGCCCTAACGCTCACATGGAGAAAAATGGATATTCAAACTTCACATCTAGATAGTCAAAAAATTGAATTACAAATATATTCATCCTAAATATCTGGACATTCATCCCAAGCATATAAATATTCAGCCTAATTATCTCTTTATTCAAACTTAGTATCTATAGATATTTAGATTGAATGTCTTAGATATCACCTATTTGAGTATATCTAAGATTATTGAGGCTGAATATCGAGATACTTAAACTGAATATCTTAGATGGCTGTCACATAGTTCACTATCCAAGAATGAATGTTCAATCCAAGGTTGAATGTCCATTTTTCTCCGTGCATGAACATTTTATCAATCTTGGGCAGCAGTATCTTTTCTATATATAATCCTGTTAAAATGTATCGATTAAACAAATAATAAACATGTCCCTCTTTCCCGAATTCACCATACGCATCTACATTTTTTGAGATGAATCAATCAGCCGCCATAATGACCCAATCTCGGCACAAAATGTTTTCCACGTTACAAAAATGAGCTCAATAGAACAGATAAATGACAATGACAGCGCAGGAGTGCTTGCAGGGTGCGTCATAGTTTCCAAGTAAGGAATAGTGAGTCGCGTAATAATACGGACGTGCGTACTCATTGAAGGTGCAGGCCAATGGTGAGTTCTACAATCTACACATATCGAGATACAAATTAAAAAAATTAAAGAAAAAAAATGGCGGCACGACCGTTCATTACACCTCCGCGCTACTAATAATACGGCTAATAGCGCGCTGCTAATCACTCTATAGCCTCAAGGATAATCGTCTTGTATGCAATTCTACGCATTAGAAATTACATCGAGTACATAATTATAACTTTGAATTTTGAGTAGCTGCTGCTCTAAACCTTGAATTCATGCAGAAGATGGCCTTAAGAGATAAGATCGCCTTAAGGACCCGAAAAATGACACTTTTTGCAAAAAAGTACATCTATGTCTTTACTCTTCAGCATCACACGGGTGTAATAGTTTAGGTATGCGTAATGACGGGCATTACGTGTGCGTACATATGTACTTACTTCACTCGCGTTATGACTTATTCCTTTACCGGATTTACCGACCTGGCGGTTGTCGTGAAACACGCCCATGTTTGTCTTGGCTTTTGAGTTACGCCGAAATTTTCACAGAAAGCTGCCGCCGCCGCCGCCGACATCGCAAACGACGACGAAGACGAGGACTTATCATCTGTAACGCCTCGTCAACACCAAGAGCTACGGCCGCGCTATATCCTCGGAATATATTGTTTGTCGATTTTTAGTCAGCTTTAGTGAGCCCGTAAAGCCATCGCTGTGTTATGTGCTCCTCGCCTAGTCGTAAAACCTTCCAACGCGCGTGCAAGATCATCGGAAACACCCTGACATATTCCAGCAGAGACGCAATAGCGAACTTTTTTTGCGATTGTATCTTTCAGGAATTTTTATTGGAAAAGTAGCTCGTTACATTTAATTCGTGTAGCGAATGTAGAGATGAGAAAGTATTATTTAATGACTGTATGTAATACTCATTAAGTTGAATTGATCCTTAATAATATATACTCTGAAAAATAGATTCATTCTCTCTCCCTTCAGCGTTCCTTTTTACCCGATCTTTTTTTTTCTCGCACTTCCGAAATTTGCAGCTCTAATCCGTAAAAGTATATTTACGTGACACAGTGACTGCGACAACCAAGTTTCGAGTATGCAAATTTTCTCGAAGGATTTAGAAACGAGATAAGTCGAGCGTCTTCCTTTTATTTGTTGATCCTAAAGAAGCCAGCATCCGTGTGTAAATGCGTGTATGGAATTCACCTTTTGCTTTCATTTTCGAAACGATGCCACATATTTGCCGTTCTGGTCATTTGGAAAAAGATTAAAGACAAAGGATCTCCCCCCTATCTCTGTCAACCCTTTCTCTAATTCTAGAAATGTCAACCACTTTCTCTCAACCTCATCCCCATTTCATATAATTCCACTCTTACCTGTTTCATTCACAGCTTTACTTTTTTTTCGTGTTAAATATCTCTGCCAGTGGTCAGAGTCGTTTTTCACTGGATAACAGGTCGAGATCGAAGGGCCTACAACGAAGAATTAAAGTGTGAAAAAGCTGTTTCAAGATAAGATTTAATGCGAGTCAGAAATTCGAAATTCTCGATGGTACAAACTTATTTTTTTAATGCTGAATTTCGCTGGTCATTTATATCTTTTCACGAATAATGTGTAAACTACATTTTTGGGCCTTTGGGATTTTTCCATTAATCAGAATTCAACAATCTGATAATTAAAGTTTAATTGGATAGTTTTGTTAATCCTTTATGTCGTTAGTTAGTTGTTAATTTTTCGTTAGTCAGACGTTGTCCATTTTCAGTTTCTCATTGTCATTTCTCCGTCATCATTATTTCCTCAGCATCTTTTCAGTTTATCTTGTCATCCGTCTCGTATAACTCCCTCGTGATTCTGCAAAAGTTTCTCGTTAGTCCCACCTTAGTCTCTTGTCCTCAAATTCTCGTTTCTTGTGAATCCCTTCCTCACTTCTCATTTCTATCCCAGCGCTTTTAAAATACACACCATTATTACGGAAACCATCTCCTCTGATTGTTACAGAAAGTAAAGAGATAAGATGAAAAAGGATCGCGGGCGGGGCTCGTTCAGTTTTGAAGCTAAGTGCCTAAAGAGCGACTTGGTCAGTCGGATTGCAGGTACTCATTCACGCTCGCTCTAGGCGAGGAAAAGGAAGCGAGGGAAACAAGTCAAGACCGCTTCCATTCATTCATTCATAATAGTGGTTCACGGCTCATTCAGAAATTCTCGTTCTTCGATTGTTCTACTGCTTTTCAGACCGCCCATTGGTCCACACCATCCGACGACTGAAACTAATTCTGTTTTTCACTTCGTAAAAGGGACCCAACTTTTCTCTCCCACCTTCCACAATAGCCACAATTCAGAGACTTTGACAGAACATTAGTATCGATGCCAAAAAACAGCATCCACTCCACATAACGCTAAAAATGTTTATGTAGACTTAGAATTCTTATTCTAATTCTTTACGAGGAATCTAGAAAAAAGACAATAATTTTTTGAACCATAACAAAATATTCTTCATTTTTCCAAAAGGAAAAATTCTTCAAATCATATTTCGACTAAACCAAAGCCTCAGTATTTTCCTCAAATGAATATGGGGCTATTAGTAAGTATCCAGAAAAAGAGCTATTTTTCTTTGATGAATCGCGTTTCAGCTAAAAAGAT
>JAUESH010000008.1:12228181-12254919 GCA_032275165.1 Synergus magnus | reverse complement strand
GTCTGATCTGCGCCAGATTAGAGTCTAGACGGTCTAGTCTGGGACTAGCCAACGCCAGAAGATTTTTCCACTAGGGTCGACTTGTAATAGGGAACAAATTTGGCAATTTCTGCACGGGATAGTTAATTTGAAAGAGGAATGCTGAGAAAACACCTGTCATAGGCAGCCGAGCTTAGGGATAAAGTAGCAGTACCCTTATCGTCTGACTAAAACGTCAGTTTCTACTGAAAACTGAAAGAGTGCTGAGGGAGCGCAGAAAAGAGACAATGGTACATTCGAGAGGAATAATATCGTCGGGTTATCGCTCGGTATTGCTTTTACTATGGGTATACATGAGGTTGGATAGATAGGCGGTGTCATGTAGGAGAGACTGGGCCTTGCAATGCGGTGGTCGCAATAAACTTTGCGTCGCTCGTGTTGCGGGCGGAGCATAACGCGCCGCATACGGCCAAGGTGCGGCTTCATCCACAATCTCAACTTCATCCTATACCCATTATGCGAACCAACTCCTCTCCACTGCCTTTTTGCCTCAGGGTAAAGCCTGGCTCACAATGGGCCCTCCATATCCTTCTCATCCATAATCATCGCGCCCCATGCAAAAAATTCCACTAAAATCACAATCATCTACCGAAAAGTGCCTCGTTTTAATTTCTTCAATTTCTTAGCATATTGAGGGGAACGAGATTGTGATCTGGTCATAAAACAAAACTAGGTACTTCAAAGGATAATGTACCAATTTTAGGCTCAGTCATCTGAATCAGTTTTTTTTTACTAATTTCAGTCAGTGAATGAATTCATTGGAATTCATCGCTAGAATTCAGTCACTGATTAAAATTAGTATTTCTGCACGGACAGGAAACATGAAATTAAAAAATGCCGAGAGAAAAAAGTGTGAGAATTGAATTTACAAAATAATTGTGTGGGCAGTGGTGTCAAAGTTCGTTTGTTCTTGGCAGAGGACGGTTAGGAATGCAGGATACAATGTAAGCCATGGATGGGCCTCGTATCTCTTGTGGAACCACCATTAGGAATCGTTTGTGTGTACGCACACGTTTGTGCTGGGTGCGTCCGCATATCTGCGACTCGCGACTTCTCGCCGAGAGAGAAACGTACTTTGCTTTGATGTTAGCCGCCGTTGCGGGGGACAGATATTATCATCGTCTTAGGTCCCCTCTCGTGCCATCGGGCCTTCCTTGCTCCGTGCGCTGGCGGCCTCAGCTTAGACATGCGACTTTGCGTTTCGTCGGACCGCGGACCCCTCCGGAGGGAGTGCGGACCCCTTCGAAGGGCCCCTTTCCCGATGACAAATCTATTCCTGCGTATGCTCGCATGTACCGGAATATAGTATAATTTAAAAGAGAGAACGTGTACAATACTATCGGGTACCGCTCTCAACCCGCTCTAAAAATTCTCTCGCATTAGGAAACAAAACTCTCTTAGAATTTATATGTGTATATGTTTTATATGTTGATTTCTCCTACTTAACGACTCGAAAGTCATTTATGTGTTAGAAAATTATGAGCGCTTTTGCAGCGATGCTGGCAGTCTTGCGCCTTTTTCAGAGACTCGTTAACGCATAACTTATGAGCATGATAGCACAGTACCAATGCGGTGAAAATCCAGGAGCTGACAGAGAACTCGCAATAGGAAAGATCTTATCCGATGCGATACATCATTTGTAACGAGAAACTTATATCTCGCTACTGAGGCTTTTTGAAATGAATTCTCGTTCGTGAGAAAGTTCTTTTCCAATTCAGAAGTTTATAAATTCACCTGTATCAGGTACCGAAGCGAATCAGTGGGAAATGTCGCAATTAAAATTCAAACAAAACAATAATTAGCTCCACTTTGAGATTCGTTCAGGAGGAAAGAGATTTGAAGGATTGGAATCCTTAACAACTTCATCAGCCTCGAATTTCATTAAGTCAAACATCTCGAGTGGAAAAGAGAGTCCAAATTACTTGACGCGAGAAAGGAGATATATCGACTTTCCACTTTTCGGCTGCATACCTGGGAGCCACGAGCCACCGAGGGCCTTAGGCCCACCGAGGAAAGGTGCCTATTTTCAGGGTGGCTGTCGATAATTCATCGTCAAGCGAGTAGCAACCGGTCCCAGAAACCCAGAGTATCCAACCAACTTGGGAGATCCACTTATCTGCCGCTTTATAACTTGTACTGTTTTCCTAAGATGAGGTTTGTCGCTTTTCCGCTCGTTATCTTAAAATCTCGTCCCGGGACCCTACCTGCTGATTTGCCAGAAGGCCCTATGTCGTTAATCGAGTCGAGTTTTCTTACTCTTGAGAACCTAGCACCACAGGATTGCTTCTGACAATATTTGTCACGGTTCGTATTTCTATTTACACACACCTAAACAACTATCGAGAGCGTCGACAGCTCAGCGAGTGAGTTAAACACACACGGAAATGGAAGAGAGGTGTTAATGAGAAATGAATATTTTTCACTTCCGGATGAGTTGAAAAACGCAAATTTATTAAAAAAGATTAATTCGGATCAGCGATGGTGTTATTGAAAAAACCAAAATATTTTCGGTTGAATCCTCCTGAATTAACTTAAATTATTTAGTTAAGTTTGAAGAACGCTTAATTTACAAGCAATAAGTAACACTTGGACAATTATTAAACCTGATTATAGTAAAAAGAGATATGCAAATGCGCTCAGTAATTTGAGTTAATCAATCAAGCTATCTTTCAAAATATTATACTTGACTGCATTTTCCAATATCGGCAGTCAACCAAGAAAATTGAATAAACCGCGTTGGCGTTTAAAATAAATCAATTCGATGCGTAGTAGTCAGTAAAGTTCAGTCGGAGATAAACTGAAATGCCTGAAACGCAATAAATGTTCACAATTCTCCTCGTAAATTATTACAAGTCAATTCTCTCGATCCAGACATTCCCCGGAACTGCAAGCCTTGTAATTACAAGCCACTCCACTTGTAATGCTATTAATTATTTGATTGAGAAACTAGTGAACTTTCTTGTGATTTGTGGAATTGTGCGAAAATTTCTCGTTGGTGGTTTGTCAAAAAAAGATTTTAGTGTGTAGCATTATGCTGCGTTGTGCAATGCATTATGCTGTTCTCAGTTTAATAAATTATGATATACTCGTAAATAATTAATTGTTCCCTGCGAAAAGTTTTTCGTTAATAAACATATAGTTGTAGAAAGTAGCTATTCTTTTTAATCTTTATAGGTGTGTTATTTTGACAATGGAAAGAAGCATCCTATCTTTCATTTCGATAACGACATTTCATATTTACCCTGGTAATATTCTTCCAGGTTCGTGGACGTCTGTTTGCCTAGCTTTGTTTCCGTCAGTTTCCGTTTCCTGCGCTATCGCCGTCCGGTAAACATGGCGGCACCTCTGATCATGTCTCCGAATATGCGGTTTCCTCAAGTCCCATAGAATGTGTCACTGAAGAATGAGTGACACTTCAAACACAACCAGACTCTGTAATTCGGAATATTTCCTTCTGACTCGAAAATGTTCCATTCGATTTAAATGACTTGTAAAGTATGCTTAAGAAATTCTAAGGCGGTGCATAAACCTTTCCAGTTGCTTTATTCTTAATTGAAAATTAGTCTCACTTCTCCAAGAGTCATAATTGTGGTTAGAATTCATTTAATCCCACATCCAGTTGCTATAAACCCTTTTGTCAACTTAACGCATGAAATTAATTTTATTAAGAATTTCTCGAGTGAGACTAAAGCTGATGTGCTCCTGCGGTTCGCCGCCATTTTATTTTCCGAGAAGACTGAGGTAGAGAACCCACAGACTTTATCTTCCTCTACCCACCTGGAAGTCCAGTTCTCTTCATTAGATAAATTAATCACCAAAGAGTTTGTTGATTACGTTTTTAAAACTTGTAAAGTAGTTTCTTGAAAAGCTTCGATCTCAATCGACATCTTCATTCTTCATTTCTCATTCCCCACGCTTTATTCAAAATAAATCGTTATACCACCGAAGGCTCGCATTCAATCCTTCAGCTCAATCTGCAGCCAATTTAAATTGTCGGTCACTGAACAGACTAATTTCGTTATCCAAATCTCCGACTCGGATTTTGTTCCCTCGGTGTGATGCGGGAATAAAATCCCTTCTCAGCAGCACAAAGAGAAGAAAGCGCGACGGAAGCAGAGGAGATCCAGACGAAAGTCGTAACGCGCCCAGGGCGAATCACGAAGATGCCTTAAACGCTAAGCTTCTCGAGATTCCCATACGGCTCGGTTCATTATGCGAAATACTGTGGTCACGTCTTCTCCCCGGTTGGCGGGGGTGGTTGGAGGCGTCGGTCTCGCGAGCAATGGCGGATTCCTCTTCTCCAGTTGCGCAACCCACGCGCACTTATTCTTCGTCATCTCCTCGTCTTCGTCCTCCTCCCTTGTTCTCCACGTCTTCCTCGCTATCATCATTGTCCTCATCATCATCATCGCCATCATCCTCTCTGGCGTCTTCTTCGATATTCCAAAGCCATCCGCCAAAGAAACTCCAAAGACCTACCCAGAGAACCTAGAACCCACCCATGTCACGGGGTTCGCACCCCCGCACCCCATCAGGACATCTCACGTTAACCAGCGGCTGGATTCCTCTTGAATTCCTTCTCTCATCTCTGGTACCAACTCGGGGGAGGCGATCATCCGCCTCCGAAGCATCCAATCACGGCACATTGGGATCTTTGTAGGCGGAGCTAAACTCCTGACGATGGCTCGCAGGAGGATCCCTGGTAGGGGGAACGCTGGACCCGCCAAGAGGTGGGGGCCTGACAACGACTACTGTGCATTTCCCACGTGCCCTGGGAACCCTTGCGGCAGTAAGGCGGCCCCCGCACTTCTCTTCCAGGCTCTTCTCCACAGCGCTCCTCTCTCTCCAACTCACGCCTCTCACTTCTTCTTTAAGTCTCAACCTGCTCAAGAGACTCGTGAGAAAGATAATAGGTATGAGTGGGAGCGACGAGGATGCCACTAGACCTCGCTTGGTGAATGAAGAGCGTATCTTCCAAGAGCTTCCTCAAACTCTGCTACTGAATTCTTAATCTGGAAACGGAAAATCTTCGGATTTGGCTTTGATGAATTAGCGGGCATTTTTCATGTGAGGATTATGGTTTGGCGAATTATGAAATGCATTTTCCCTTGGTGAATCCTCCTTCAGGAATCATAACATCCATGGAAGAACCACGAATCCGTCTCTAGGAATCTTAACTCTTCCAACAGATCAGTATGGGATTCCCTACTCCTCGAGAAATCTTGTCCCTCCTGCTAGATTTCTAACCCTTCTGGCTGAAATCTCGACCCTTTACCAGAAATCCTAAGTTCGATGTGGAATCTATTTCGATCAGGAATTCCAGACCCTGTGATATCCTCTCCCAACACCTTTCCGAAATCTTAATTCTTCTCCACTGCTAATTATCTCCACCCGTCACCAAAAAAGCCATAAGTTTCAGGTGTGGCGCAAGATTCCAAAGACTTAAGCCTCTAAGACTCTCTAGACTGGTGGCAGAGTGGTGGCAGAGCTGAGAGAGCCCTTTGGAGCGAGTGCTACCTCCGCAGCCGGCTTTGACTCGACGCGAGAGTAGTGGAGGCTACCGCCCCCGCGGGGGGTAGGAGAACCCCTTATCGTAGGAGTCCCCTGAGTGCAGAACCCACACAAGCGAAGGGTCTGGATCAGCGAGCAGAGAAAAGAGGGATGCTCTTGTCTCACGGGTAGGAAGGCGGTCCTTAGGGAGAAGTGGGGATGGGTCCTGAGGAGGAGAGGGACTGGGCCCCGCTCCCAACCCGTGGTTGGGCCCTAAGCGGGAGCTCAAGAAGCTGCGTCTCGAAGGATTTGTGAGTAACCGCGCTGCTATTCGGCGACCAGTGAGACAAGGACAGACTCGGTCGGGATAAAAACCGCTACTACTTCTTCTTTACTACCACTACTACGATCACCCAGCAGCCTCGGCACCGCGCTGTGCGGAAGGTTACAGGAGAACACCAGGCTCGAGTTCGGTAGGGAGGTCCCGGTCCTCCAACCAGAAGAAGCGGAGACCTTTAGCGTTACACTACGACCTACCGTCTTCGGTCTACTATTCGGGCTACCAAGTACCAACGAACCGACCAACCGGAGGTTCAGTCGACGCCGCGCACCCAAACGGTCCAGACCTGTCTGTCAGCCTTTGGCTTCACGCAGCTTCCAAGTCCTTTACTCACTACTCGTGCTTCGATCATCCTGGATTAATTCAACGTCCTTCACGGTCTTTTTTATTCGTGTGGTTCAATCAGTTTCCAAATCACCAGTCCGAAAGTGTCTTCGACTTCCTACCTGGAATCACCGGACCATTTTCTTTAAAAAGTAAGTTTTTATTGTTAATCATATTGTTAATCACATTCTTAATCAAGTATCTCTTTATGGTATCTAATGTTCGAGGTATAATAGTTCATGGAAATCGATCTAAAAATGAAACTATGTTTTGTGAAGTTGGAGGGAAAGGATTGGATGATTAGAAGATAAAGGGTGCCACCATTTTAACTCGATATCAAATGGAAGGGTCTAAGCGGTTGGGGCCCTTCTGGCATCAGAATCGACGAGCGGAGAGGGGAGGGTGTGGTCCAGGCCCAGAATCTCAGTAGCGACTGGTCTAAAACCGGTAGCAACGTTTTAGCACAGGGCGGTGCACGGTAGCCGCTGCTCACTTTGGTTGGCTAAGAGCGACCGCCAAGAGGAACTGCTCCCTTCTTATCCGTGAACCAGTGCACGCACGGTAGCCGTTCTTTGGTTGGCTGCTGCCTTCTTATCCGTCTTATTCATACGACCCAAGGGACGAGTCACGATACGGCGACCAAGACCGTCGGTTGGTTCCTTTTTTCAATCAGAAAAGGAACAGAGAAATTCGCCATCCCACGGGTGGGGACTATCGAAGCCTTGGAATATTGCTCATCGAGTCCTGAGCAAGTCCTGGTATTCAATTCGGTCAGTTCGGTCCTCCGAACCGAAAAATGTTGGTATTCTAAAATCAAAAGATTCTGTTATTCAGGGGTGATCAGTTCGTGAAGAAATTATGTAAAAAGACACAAGGAATAGAGGGAAAAAAAGACACTTTAGAAGAGAGGAATCATTTTAATCTCACAGTTTTACAAGTTCAGACATCAAGACAAATTAGGGAGAGACCCTAATTTGCTGGCCAATTCTCCAATTAGGGAATTCTCGAATGATGAGGAAATGAAGGATATTGGCGAGGAGGGACTGCTTTAATCAAGTGATTTTTAAATTTAGAAAAGGGTATATTTTATTTTGAATCAGTAATAATTGTTTCTCAAGGAGAATCCATGAAAAATCACTGACATTTTCACATCACGTGAACTTTGCTAATGCTATTTTCGCAATAGTTTCACGGTCGGTATCTTTTATGCATTGTTCCAATTCCTGCCCCATTGTTAAAGTGCGTAGCGTATTCTTGAATATCAGTTCAGCATAATCTATTGCGCAAGATTCTTCTCGAGCGATATTTGCAATGTCAAGAACGCGGAGAAACTAACACAAGAGTTTCTATTAGAAATCATGGGTCATGCATGAAAGTGGGAATAATAAAAGTGGCCGAGAAGTAATCATTAATTGGGTGCTTCTCGAGCTATTTATGTAGAAAAAAGTAGGTCTCGCTATATTCAGATCCATTGGAGAAAAAATAGGTCTATGAGGGTTAGTTGAAGTCTATCGGAGCAAGTGGAAGGAAAATCGAAATAGGAAAATGAGAAAAAGGGCATTGGGGCGAGAGAAAGGTGGCGTGTGAAACAAGGGAGAGATGAAAGGTGGGAGAGAAGAGAGTAAACAAAACAGAAATGCAGAAGCGTGCGTAGCACGGGGGCCCAATTAGACCCCACCGCCGTCGGCTTGCTAACCAACCGGGCTACGCCCCGGCACGCTTATTACTCATTCGGACACGCCACTTTATTCGAGTATGCGCTTACCCGACGGTAGCTCAGGCTTAGTCCATGCACAATGGCCGCGATCGACCCCAGGGGCCTTTTTATTGCTATGTTCTCCACGCATCCGGCAACCCACTTTGCGCTTCTCGTTCTGCCACGAAAACCGCATTCCGATTTCCGCTCTAATCGTGGCGTTCGGATCAAACATCTGGATTTATGCAGGTGTTTCTAGACCCAATCCCTGTGTTCTGCGTTCCTTGGGGAAGGAAAAAAAAGTTAGAGATGTGTTTTCTGCGACGAAAATTAGTCGTGAAATTCTTTCACACCGTTACCGAATTCTTTGCGATATATTTTTTTGAGGGACCAGAAAGGAATGTTTGGAATGCTTTAATTATTTTTTGTATTATAACATTTTGAAAAGTTAGAATAGAAATAGTGGTTTTGAGTTATTTTGATATTTATGGCAATGAAGTATGTAAATGTAATATTATGATAGATTGCAAGTAATATTCTTTTCCTACAAATTTGTCTTTATTCCTCAGACAATGTACGAGTATTCATAATGAAATCTATTACTCTAGAATACAGGCATGCATTACAATGTTATGAATTATGATAATAATCTCTACTGTTTCATAAGTACTTGCGGTACACATGTTGACCTCACGTTAATGATTTATGCACTATGCGGGTATTACGTGTGAAAATATGCATTTTAATTATGGTGTTCATAGATCACTTTCATTTTTAGAAGTTTTTAATTAAGGCCTGCTGATTGAAATGATTTTATGTCGCTTTTCAATTACAATCTTTAATCTTAAATTTCCTTCCAGAAAGTGATATTTTAAGAAAATAGTCTTTTAATAGAAGGAATTATTTCTAAGAATAGTCATCTTTAAGCCTTTTCCTTATATTTTAAATTTAGTAAATTTTTCCTTATTCTAGAACTTGATATATGTATGTTGCTGAATTTCAAAAGGAAAATTCAGTACTAAACTTATTTCATATAGCATTGTAATTTAAGGCAAAATTATTACACGCTTAAATCATAAAATAATTTAAACCTAATGTTCAGTCGCAAAAATTATAAGAAAATGAATATAAATATGAAATTTCAAGCCCCATTCCGTCGGAAAAAAATTGGGGAACAATTTTCAAAAATTAATTTCATATACAGAATGTAGATATAAAATGTTATACGAAGTACCAGTCGAAATCTGGACTTGTATTCTGAATACCATCTGAAACAATACATTTCATGGAAATGCAATACAGTGGGGTTTTTAGGGCAAAAAGGAAAATATGTATCACTTGACTACATGGATACCATCCGAAGTAACCAATATCCTCAAGGCCACTAGGCAAACCTAGATCCACCCATTCAAGAATCCATTTCCATGTACTCTTTCCACGTGGGCACCAAAGTGCCCGTTTCCTTTTGAAGTCTGATGATCTCTCATCATATGCTCATCATTGACGTAGACCTCTTTGCTCATTCACCTGGGTACGATGCCCAAATGCCCATATTAATCGATCCAACTCGTGAATACGTAAACACCATAAAACATAGCCAATTCGATCTTGTCCACAGGTAGCTTGCCAAGTGATCAAAGTGCGATCCATCGTCCGCAAGACGAAGGCAGTGTGATCTCACTCCCGGGAGCCAGCAGCCAACCAGTCGACCAGTCAGCCGCGAGACAAGAAGCGAGGGAGGAGAGGACACTCTGAAGAAGAGTGCGAGGGGCCAAGAAAGAGTTAGAGAGACTCTGAGAGCCAAAAGAGTGACTGAAAGAGAAAAGAGAGACAGACTTGAGAGTCGGTGGAGGGAGAGACTTGAGGCGATAGACAGAGAGTATAGTCAACCAACGAAGGAGCGGTGGGAATTTATAAGGATGTTCGCGATAATGCCGATGGAGACAGAGGGGCACGGCAGGGAGTTCGGCCGGCGGCAGAAGATGCGAGCCAAGTGCACCGTCGAGTTCGTCTGCAAGTACTGCCAGCGACGCTTTACCAAGCCCTACAACCTGATGATCCACGAGCGCAGTCACAAGGACGACGTGACCTTCTCCTGCGAGGTCTGCGGCAAGTCCTTCAAGCGGCAGGACAACCTCAAGCAACACAGGTACTGTCAACCACTATCGAGATACCAGCTTTCCAAGAAAATCTGAGATTGAGGACGTTCTTGCGGCGGCGTTGCCGGCTCGCTGGGTCCACCCCCTGTTCTAGTCTAAAATTAGTTCATACAGTAATTTATCAAATAATTGATCAAATGTCTTTTTTGCACGAAGAGTTTCATTTTCTCTCTAAATGAGTTTGAGTTTACCGGAGTTGCACGCCGTCGCATGGAGTTCTGACCTGTTCGATAATGATGGTTAGAGGATGGGAAAGTGGGATAAAGTGGATAAAAGTTAAGAGTGGATAATATTTGAAAGGTGGATAATCGGTGGAAGTCTAGATAGTTTTCATAGTTTTGTCTTTTAGTAGACTTTTAGTTGATAAGAGTGGATAATGGTGTAGGATTGGATAACAGTGTTCATTAATGCAGCATTTGTATGTCAAGATTGCAGAATGCGAAGAAGTTTGATGGAAAGAAAGCTTGAATGTCTCAATTGGGTCAAAGTTATAGAGAATTTTAAGGAAATTGTTTTTTTTTTTTAGGAAAAATTCACTGTAAAACAATTAAGTTAATAGTATCCTGATTTATTTACTTGAAAGAGACATTGTCATAATTTTGATTAATCTGTCTTAATTTACACTGATTTGTATTAATTCGTATTAATTTGAATTGATTTGCATCAATTTGCACTACTTTAAATTAATTAGCATTAATTCCTGCATCAATTAGACTATTATCCACTCTTGACTAGTCTCATTTTACCCCACTTTTTTCTAAAATTGAAGAATTTTTCCCTCAAGTAGAGAATGTCATTTACAAATAGATCGTATAATTCTTCGCCCAGAAGAAAAGAATCCTTAGTTGCATTAATAGGATGGAGTTCCGCTATTTAATTTTTTGCGGATTTAATGATCTTCTTGATGAATGATGAATACTTCTCTTGGACTCACTTTTCCTGCATGATTAATTTGACTCGCGAACAAAGAGATTTTTTATATTCCATAATTAAAATATCAATGTTTAATCCTTGAAGTCAAAATTAAAAAAAAAAAAGTAAATAAAATGAAGGCAATCCTTGGGATTCGAGTTGGCAATCAAATTCAAATAAATAATTTCAATTTTCATCCTTGACATAACTGAAGAACTTTTTTTCTGGGTTAAAATAAAAACTACTTAAAAGTGTCAAGACTCACACGAAGCGACTGATGATCGTCTGAAGTAAAATAGAAATGACAGTGCGGTAGGTAAAAACGAATTGAATTAATTTTAATTTTAATTTTTTCGACGCACACATAAAACTCCCGTTTACAACGACAATTGATTAAACGTAAAAGAGCTGCAAGATCGATAGACCTGGTATAGAGGAACCGGTTAAACAACTCTGCTCTTTTTTTATCATGTTTTTTTGTTTTTTGTAAATTGAAATTAACTCTCCTGCATTGTGAAGAATTATTTCCTGTCGACAAAAGCAGCATAAAGGCTAGCCGCGGTCCCGAAATTTAAATAGAGAGGAAAGCTGACACTGTCCAGTCTGAAACATCTTTTTTCATTCGTGTAAACTTCGCAACTTCTCGCCATCATCCATCACTTTTTTTTTTATTCGATACTATCTTTTATCTTTACTAGTCATTCTTATTCTTTAAAAATTAAGAACACGATCCCCTATTTTTTCGTTACTTTTTTCAATATATTTTAAAATTATCCACATTTCAACAATTTTATTACTTCTGTTCTCTTCGAATGATTAGTCTTATACTACAAATAATTATAAAAACGTGTTTATGGGTGGACAGTGGAGCATAAATCAAGGATCCTTTTAAGATTCGATAGATCGAATCAAAAATAATTTCATACCGGTTCAATACGCGCTACGTTATGTGAACATAAAACCTGTCGGTTGCCACTGAAACGGGAAAATTTATTACAAAATCGAGTCCCTGTTGCACATTCTGTCTACTGTTAGCAAACAGAAATCATCTCGACTTCTCAAGGTGAACTCGATCGTACAAGTAATCGATCTTGTACCAATGATAAACTTTGATAAACTTTGATAAGGTTTGATAAACCTTTTACATATTTCTTGATCTTTATTCTTCGTGTGAGTCCTTTGACCGTATGAGCTTTTAACGAATAATTAACATAATTTAGAATGTAAGGGTGTTTGTCAGTAGACTTGCAATTCCATACAATTGAAAACATTACTTTATATTACAATTATTTCTTGAATATTCATATAACACTGCTATGTACAAAAGTTCAATTAAAGTGTTATTTTGATTTGCTTAATCTGTTAAGTAATATCAATTTTTACAATATGGGGTTTATAGTATGAATTTTACATATAGTATGGATTCGCACGCCTACCAATCGAAGCAGAACATACAGAATGAATTGCACATGCACGAACATTGCACAATTAATTACTTCTTAATGGAAAATAACGGTCTCTTCTGGAATGATCAGCATGGGAACTTCATAACATGACTACATTTAAGACTTTGTGAGAATCCTTTCCTTCGCGTCGCGCGAACCTTCACGAACCAATGTTCATTTCACTTTCAATACAGTCTCGAATTTCATCTCATATACATATTTCAAAATGGACATTGAAAATCGCCAATTTCGACACGCATCACACAAACAGACAGTCAAATATAAAAACAGAAAACACTAAGAGAGATCCGTGATTTTCTTTGATGTGAGTCAGAGTCACCTTAAATGTTTTCCATCTTTTCTTCTCATTAGCTCTATAAACTGTCTTATTTAATCGGTACTCTTTATTATTCCACTGAATTAACTACCTCAGATATACAGAAATTGCAATAACCTCTCCACGAGAAACTTTCCCTCTGTGTGGGTTTTTTTTAATGACATTTAATCACTTTTTTCAACAGTAATTTAAGGTGGCTCTCAAAATTCATTTGGGTTCGCGACTGCGAATAATTTTAACAAAGAATAAATCTTCGATGGTGGTTACTAATGGATACATTGTATGTAATGGCGGTGGTCTTGTTTCTGTTCTGTTGTAGATGTGGGTGGCGGTGAGCGGGAGCTCTCAACCTCCTGCCTTCACGCACAAAAAAAATGCACTCTTCTCTGATCTCCCTAATTTTCCCGCAAGTCAAATTCAGAAAAAAAAAAAAGTCAAAGTAGGAAAACGAGTCAAATTAAGAACAACAAGTCAAAGAAAAATTGAGAGTGCAACAATCGAAGAAAAGTTCAATTCTAAGTCTAATTTTTGCGATACCGCCACCTCAATTCCACCCACACCCCTCCCAGCATGCCCTTCTGCACTTTATACTAACACGAACTCTCATGAAATGAATGGAGAACAGAAAAAAAGAAAAAAAAAAGATTGAAAGAGAAAGTGAAACTGTTTCCCCAAGATGAGCACAGCCAGCACACATCCTCACCTTCCGATTTCGACGATCTCTGTTCCAGGAGCATACACTCCGTTCCCTACAAGGGCTCCAACGGCTACTCAAATGGCTATTCGAATGGCTACTCTAGGTACTAGAAGCCATCCAGCCTTCCCAACAACTCCGTAGATTTGTTTTTTTTTAATATGTAGATTTTTAATTATCCTAACTCCTTTTCCCCGATCCCCTAATCCTTAAACCTTATCCTCCTTTTCCTAAAATCCCTGTAGTCAGAGGCGCAAAAATGCAAGGAACTAGAAGAAGATCTTCCTCGAAAGAGGTCGTTCCAAATCGAATGCTCTTGCTAGTCCAGCAGTCCTTAATTTGTTTGTGATCCTTTTCTTCGAGTCATCCTATACTTTCTGCATCCATACTCTTTCTCATCCACACTTTCTTTCATCCCTACTTTTTGAGTCACAATTATTTTTTGAGTCATCCATACATCTCGTCCTATTTTTCCCTATCATCCCTAATTGCCATCTCTCCTCCACACCCATCCTCCGCTTCGTACCAGTTTTATCTAATGCCGAACCCTCCACGAGTCCCGGAAGTCGATGCAGCGAGGTTCGACCTTCAAGGAGTTCTGCAGCATCCAAGAGCTGAGTTAGCCGGAAACGTGTTACGAGCAGACATCCAGGGGAAGAATGAAGAGACTGAAGACGCTTCTCCGAATAAGAGATTTTCCTCATTTTGGCACTTGTTCCTTTTTGTAAATCAAACTTTGATATATTTGTACACGATCGTCGTATTGAGAATTGGAGAGGACAATCTACATACATCAGTGAAGAAATTCGCCTGGTACTAACACTTCAAAATCATCATTCGAAGAATGTAGACCACTTGTATCAAGAGGATCATCATCCAAGCCATCTGGACCAGCCTCATCTATAATTAATGCCGAATTTATGTAAACGGAACTCATCTGGTACTAGTCACTCAAGATAATTTGGACATCTAGACCATCTCTTCTGATTAAAGAGGTGGTTCACAACTCTTGTCAAAAAAAGAAAACCCTTCTACTGAAAAGGAATGGTAATACGTTTGGTACTCCTCGAGGCTGATGTCCTAAATTGGACTACATAATAACGGCCTCTTCGAGCTGGTGAAGAAGCTCCCGAAGTATAGTGAAGTTTGCTACTGTGGACCACGCCCAGGCCCCAGGCGACATCCTCTTCTGGACCCAGCCATCTATCGGAAGCTGGGGCTACCTAAAGAGGAAACAGAGTCGGAAAGAGTCGCCGATGGAGGAAACGAAACCAGGGATCAATTTCCCCCTCGTTCTTCAGTACCAGTTGACCTTGGACACCGGGAAAGTTGATGTCGAGACAAATACGTCGAAAGCCGAGCATGTCTCCTGGCTTCCAATGGATAAACAGCGAGCAGAGTGTCACTTCGATTTCGACCGGTATCCACAAACTGACGAGCACCAGGATCGGCGTAGACATCGAGCTCGATCAAGCGGAATGGCACAAATAATTAATTGCATTTATAAGCTCGACCAAGAACGACCGCGTCCGATCATGTTCGCGGTAGGTCCTCGCCGATTCTCTTACGACATTTTAGCGATCGTTTCGTCGACCCACCCGGTCTCTCTGACCTCCACGATTCGAAAACCCCCCCAAGGCGCCAATATCTGGATAGACTTTTTTATTTTGATTATTTTCTCCTCTTTAATATTTTTTTCTTTTTTCTTATTTATTCCTTTTTTGAGCTGAAATCGGTATCGGAGTTGGAGAACAAAATTAATGTTGTCGGCCCTCCCACTGTCACGAAGAAAGTGAACAAGATTCGAAATGCAGAACCGGTTCATGTTTTTACTTTTTATACCCTTTCTGTACTATAGTTTTTGATATGGTTAATAGGAAAAATACAGGAAGAGATCGAAAATAGTTTATTATTTGTTCCTGGTCTTTCGTCGATTTTTCTTCATCATTATCAAGAAACCAAACAGAAGTTTAAAATTGTATTCTAAAATTCAAATTTCTTCTAATTGTTTGTTGAGTTTAAATTTTTCATTAAATTAGTTAGAATTGTCAATCTTTACGAAATTTTGTAACTCGGCTACAAAAGGCGTATAAGTCATGGAGGGAGAAGCAGCTATGGCGTCTCGAGATTATCGAGACAAAAGCTTATAAGTTTGCTTGCCTTGCTCGTAACGCGCTTTCGAATCTAATTTGCAAATAAAACAAAAAAATGTGATTAAAAATCGTAGGATTTGTTTTTCGTCTGATGCGAAAAATATTTAAGTCGCTTTCTTTTCTGAGAAATCTTGAACTTCCAAAAAAATGAGACTGCAGTCGCGCTTTGTAAATAGCTTAACGTATTACTGTGTTTTTAATATTATTATTGATAATTATAATAATTATTATTATATTATAAATATTACGAGCATTACGAATATTATATTATTATATTATATTATTTTTATTATTATTATTTTATAAAGTAATAGGGATTAGTCATTTTAGCACTCGATAGGCCGCTCGATTATACCGAGTTGTACCCTGTTGTACCTAGTACTAGGAGTGATAATAATTTTATTAATTACAATCAATTGTATATCTATTTTCACGTACGTATCACGTTAGCTTTACCACGAGCCAATTAGAAATTCAGAATGAGCGCACGTGCTGTGTGATGATGTTTCGTTGCTCTTTAAAAAAGAAGGAACAAATGTCCGCGTGTGTTTTTGGTCAGTCGTTGTGTATTGCGGTTGCGTTTACTACCGAACTGTCAATAAATTTGCCCAGTCGTTCAAAAAAATTGACGCTTCTTTTTTTCACATACCTATCCTTTTTATTGTTTTATTTTGCTATTCCTCTCTATAAAAATCCCATTTTTTGTGGCCATTTCAAAGATTTCAAAATACTTCAAAAAGATTCCAAGGGATTTTAAAGGATTTGACAAAGAGAGGAAATTTAATCTTTATTTTTTGATAATTGTATACAATTATAGTTCAATATTCAACTTTTATCATATCTTCAAATTCCAGATTAATTATCATACCTTCAGTAAAAAACAGGATATGTAAGGCTTAAGGAACTATTTGTAATTTCAATTATTGATTATAATCAATACATTTAATGACAAAAAAAACTTTCTTTGATATAATGTAAAAATTTGGTTAAATCAAATAAATTTTAGTTGAAGCAATGTCACAAAAGCTAACAAACACAATGTCATTTATTATTAATTTTATACTGGTGGGAATACAACGGCCCCCATCCGAGTATAACCAAGCGAAGCGCTGCTTAACTTTGGTGATCGAACGAGAAGGCTTCAACAATTCCATCTGTCCTCTGATCTCAACATTGTAATCTGGAATCCAGTACAAGTCGATGGTAAATTTTGCAAGCTTGGTGTCACAGATGTGGCACTCCAGTTGAGGAATGAGGAAAAGGGAGAAAATGTAAAAAGGAAATTTAATGTCCTCGTTAAAGCTGCTGAAAAGGTAGGTTATACTTCACAGTTTACACCTTACTGGAAGGTATTCCAGTAAGGTATTCGCGTACCAAGAGAAGTTCGCGCGTAAGAACGGTACAGCTTGTTCGACGAGTCGCGCCGGATCAGTGTCGCATGCAAATTACTTACGATCAAAAATTTTATACTGCATTTTGTTGCTATCAAGTTTATGCAAATAGCCACAGCTACCTTTTCATGAGTATGACCGAAAAACTTGTTTCGCGTTTATTGGACTTTACGTTTACCTGTCTTTTTACCGTTTCGCCAATCACGACTTTGATTTACGCAAGTTTATTTATCAAAATTTCACACTCCGACGGAAATGGCTTTTCAGTACCGTATCTTATGCCGTGGACGAAAATTGTTTAGAAAGATTTATCGTCCGTAAGGTTCAAAATTATTTGGAAAAAGCTTCAGTGTCCCAAAGATGTCGAAATATTATTTTAAAAATGATCGAATAATAAATGACTTAATAGAAGTTGTTCAGTTGCAATGGAAAGTGTTGAATGGGAGTGGAGATTACAACCTTTTTAATTGCTTGAATGAACTTCTATAATTACTGAATTAACCTTGGTAAACGTCAAACGTAATATAATATAAAGTAAATAAACCAGAACAAAAAACTATCCTCAATCAAAAAATATCATGGGAAATTTTTTCCATCAGTAGATAAGATTTTGATTGAGTGAAAGAAATTTCAGCATAATGTGTTAAAATTATTGAATGGGAGTGGAGATATTACAAAGTTAATTACCTCCATGAATTAATCAATTTACCTTGATAAGGCCAGTAAAGTTACATTAGCGAATAAAAATGTCATTAGTAGAAAGTGATTTAGCATAATATAAATTGAATATTATTTAGTAATAGTGCACTTAAAACTATACTGGTCACTAGTCTCTAAGTCTCTTCTTCATTCTCTCTCCCAGATAAACGTATAAAATATAGTACAAGTTGCCTGACTAGCTGTGTTGATCTTTCAAATGCACGATCGAACGATCGACATTGGAGGGGCAAACATCGATGCTCCCAGGTTCATAATCGTCATGTAATTCGTAAACGAGTCTGAATACGTAGCTGGGAAGACCCCCCGTTGTAGAAAACGAGTTCCCTCTGGACTTGAAGTCGAGTGGCTGCTTTCAAATGCCATCCTGTCACAACAGCGAGACGTACGTGCGGCCACGGTGACTTAATTATCTTTATACGTAATTACCGTCTGTCGACGAGCGCGACGAAACTCGTGCGTGATATCTATTTCTCTGCAGAAGCTTTCAGACTCAGGCCCGAGGCGACATTCTCACAACCTGAGATTAAGAACTCAGGGTGACTTTAATGCCTTCAACTGATAAAAATCCATAAATCCGTATTAGAATTAATATATTACAAAAGACAATTTAAATACTGCAATTATCATTAGCAAGAAAAAATGTTAAATGTACTGGCCCGTGTGGAAATTTTGAGTTGGCCCCCGCGGGTAGTAGTTTGCCCCTTTACTATGTTGGTCCCACGATGGAAAACTGTGAAGGGCCAATATTTAGAAATGTCTAAGCTGGGCAATTTCCACACGGCCCGGGTTGAATTCGCCTTATATTTCCGAGGCTCGATCGGAAATCGAGCCCCGATCTGGGGCTCCCCGGTCTGGGCCATGGCAAAATTTCTACTCGGGGGAACACAGATATTTATGCTCTTTATGAACTGAGGAACACACGAAAAGGTTTTTGTATAATGCTAAGATGGAAATAAGGAAAGGTGAGTGCTTTTTATCAATTTAACATTTATTTTTCTAGCTGCAAATCTGGCTTCCAATTCTCGTAAACGTTTCCGTTGTGTAAGAGACTTAAAAGCTACCTTCGAAGAGTCAGGCAGCCAGATGGGCGGACAAACGAGATGCACGAAGTATATGCACCTTTCAGACGAATGCATATGTATCCTTTTCGCTCTAGTGCTATTCACTTTGCTTGAACTGGGAGCTGCTCTCACCTCCTGGGGCAAAAGTCGTGAGCAGAATGCCACTGTGAGGAAATATTCCGTAATCTCAGCGATTTGACTTAACGATTTGCTGAAGCACCGACACTTGCAGATTATGCACTTTTGTTCAATGTTCCACCCAGTACTTACAAACTGAAAGAGAAAATGGAAAAAGATTAATCTCGAAAAGTACTCGAATATTTAAAAAAAGTATATATAATAACATGAAAGATGTTTGTTACTTGACATTTTATTTACCTTGGATTTTTCCGATCTCTATTGGAGACTTATTCCATTCATTTTGCAGAGAGTGAGAGAGTTTGTATCATGGAAGATATCAGAGTCGTAAATAGATTAGACGCAACCTCTTGTAAAATGGAAACTTATAAATGTATTTGTATATGTAAGCGGTAAGGTAGCGGGCAGAAGCTTCCCATGGACTCTCACCTCCGCGGGCGGAAAGTGAACTTCTTGGCTAGAATATGTGCGCGGATGCTGGGTGCGATCATTTTGGGGCGAAAGGTCAGGAAAAATGTCTAGCGATCGCTACTAATAGCTTCAATGCCACGGGCCGCTTTCACTGCGGAAGAGCGAAATAGATCGTTGGATACTTGGGGATAATAGTCGGATACTTTTCAGCGTGGAACCGATCAGTCATGATCCATGGGACTATACTAATCGATACGGATAGGTTCATGTCTGCGAAAAAAAATTCCCGCCATCTCGATGCACTTTCAGTTTTTAAATCTCGATCGAGCGCGTCCTTGAGTCGCTAACCCTTGGATCAGAAAGTTACTTCCGACAAGAGTGGAGAGAAAAGATAAGAGATAATGCGGACGTGGTTGAAGCGACGATAATGGATGGGACACGGTTTATCAGATGTTTCAGATGTGTGTCAGATATCTTCATCGAGCCACATCTGCTCTTCAAAGAACCTCAAAACAGTTTAGTTGACTTCGAAGGAACTTCAGTTGAACTTCTAGGCTCTGAAGGAGACAAGATAGACGATGACACGGGAGAAAATACAGATAAACGCACTGACATGGATGATCATTGATCACGTGGCTGATCGGACCAATCGTTAGTAAGTATAGTATACAGTGGGTGTAAGAGTCGATATTGTTGTATAGATACGCGGAGGCGAGAAGCGACCAGTATGCACCATGGGTTTCCTAAAGGTTACTACCGCGGCATCATCGCCACATCAAACTACCAGCTAGATTAGTCCCCTTGGGCGAACACGAGGTGTGTTTTGCTCGACTGGTCTCTCACCCAGCAGTTCATGATGTAGTAACTCCTACATTGCCGGGCGGTAGGTAGGCTGCTAGCCTGCTAGCTAGGTATATTAAATGATCCAGTCTAGGAGACTACCAACACATAAGTTTCCGTGCACACAGCCAGTATGAGATCTGTGGGAGCGCCTTTCACCTAATTGTTCGTACAATATGCGAATACCCAGCCACTACGGTTCCCATCGACTTCTGGCGATTCCTGAAAATTCTGCTACTGGCTTCAGTTCCATCCATTCCTCCCATTCATCAGGGTTAGACTATATTACCAGCTCTAAGATTTTACCTCTAAGAGTCAACCTTGAATCAATGAGCCGTAATATTTTAGTTGTTGATCCTGAAATTTCTTTTAAATTTATGTGGTTTATACACTTTTTAAATAATTAGGTTCCTTTTTGAGTTAAAGATTAGAGAGTTTCTCTTACAGCATTTATATGCAAAGTACAGTTAGTCTCAATATCCGTTTCAATTATAATTTAGACTCATTTCGACCCCAATTAGTGGTGCCTTGAACTTTGTCGAGCTGCGCGAGTTGTTCATTACACAAGTTTATAACACAGGTTTATAATTAAAGCAACTAATATACGAATTTTTATAGAAAAAATCAAGTGCAGATAAGTGCGAAGATATTGTGTAAGGCTACATTTATTATGCAAATTGATATAAACAGAATTTCCCTCAACATCAGCTCCAATTACAATCTAGAGAACTGGTTCTTATTGCGCAATGGAGTTTGGATCAACGCTCAAATCCGCACACGTTTTTAATTTAGTTATCAACATTCAATAATTATAATAATCTTCAAGAATCATCAAATCATCAGAAATCATCAGATTATCGAGATTTAAAAAAAAAAAATTGAACAAAGAAGATTTTGTGAATGACCTAGAGGAGGGTAGCAGGTAGGATGAGTTGCTTTTCGCACCTTTTCTCGTACGCAAAACATCGGATGCTTCGGCTTATCTCAATTCCAAGCGTCGACACGGATTTACATATTACATTCTACGAAAATAGCACCCGCCGGTTATCTGTACCTCCGGAGAGTCCGAACCCAACGGCCCACGAAAACCCGTATTCCTCCCTTCGGTGATTCGTTTCGATCTATAAATTACAAGGCAAGACCGCCTCCGCCCGGAGTTCTGACTCACCTACCAGGCACTGCCACTTTAATAATAACAATTATTTACGCCGGTAGACCATCGGCGTTGACATTTAAAGCCCCGTTCGAAGGATTCCTTGGCACCGCAGAGACCCAGGGTGGAAGAAGTACTTTCCTCTTACCGAGGGCTCGTGCGGGGTCCTGCCTACTCTCAAGTACTTATGACCCCTTCGGTAGGAGGTGCGATTACTTCGTCGAGTAATCGCTTTTACGGCACGCGTTCGTAAAATATGGATTTCTTTGAGAGAGAAACTCGGCTCTTTTTAAAGAAAATATTTATTCTGCAGTTTGGGATTTGAATTGCCTGGAAGATATATTTTAATCTTAATACGTGGATTCACTCGATTATGAAGTCATTTTTCTTCAGGAGATTAGCTTCAGCGAGATTTCGAAAGACTTCATTAATTTTGTTGAGACGAAATCTACTTGAATGACCTTCAATGGACTTATCTTCAATTATCTTTAACTATTTTCAATATTTTTAAATATCTAATTGACAATGTCTTCAGTGTCTTCAGCTGTCCTCAACTGTCTTCACCTGTCTTCAACTATATTCAAAAGAATTCAGTGTCCTCAACTATTTTAAACTGTCTTCAACTATTTTCAACTGACTTCAACTATATCTTTAACTCACTACAGAGTCTTCAATTGTCTTTGGAGTCTTCAATTGTCTTCAACTGTCTTCAGTATTTTTAAATGTTTTTAATTGACTTCAATGTCTTCAGTGTCTATCTGTCACTATCTTCACCTGTCTTCAACTATATTCAAAAGACCAGTGTCCTCACTCCTCAACTATCTTCAACTGTCTTCAACTGTCTTCAGTATTTTTAAATGTCTTTAATTGACTTCAATGTCTTCAGTGTTTTCAGCTGTCCTCAACTGTCTACACCTGTCTTCAACTATATTCAAAAGAATTCAGTGTCCTCAACTATTTTTAACTGTCTTCAACTATTTTCAACTGACTTCAACTATATCTTTAACTCACTACAGTCTTCAATTGTCTTCGGAGTCTTTAATTGTCTTCAACTGTCTTCAGTGTCTATCTATCACTATCTTCACCTTTCTTCAACTATATTCAAAAGACCAGTGTCCTCACTCCTCAACTATCTTCAACTGTCTTCAGTATTTTTAAATGTCTTTAATTGACTTCAATGTCTCCAGTGTCTTCAGCTGTCCTCACCTGTCTTCAACTATATTCAAAAGAATTCAGTGTCCTCAACTATTTTAAACTGTCTTCAACTATTTTCAACTGACTTCAACTATTTTCAACTTTTTTCAACTGACTTCAACTATATCTTTAACTCACTACAGAGTCCTCAATTGTCTTCGGAGTCTTCAATTGTCTTCAACTGTTGCTGACTGACTTCAGTATTTTCCAAAATCTTCAGTTCGGTGTTTTAAAATGTCTTCAATATCTTCAACTGTCTTCAGTATTTTTAAATGTCTTTAATTGACTTCAATGTCTTCAGTATCTTCACCTGTCTTCAACTATATTCAAAATACTTCAGTGTCCTCACTCCTCAACTATCTTCAACTGTCTTCAGTATTTTTAAATGTCTTTAATTGACTTCAATGTCTTCAGTGTCTTCAGTAGTCCTCAACTGACTTCACCTGTCTTCAACTATATTCAAAAGACTTCAGTGTCCTCAACTATCTTCAACTGTCTTCGACTATCTTCAACTGTCTTCAACTGTCTTCAGTATTTTTAAATATCTTTAATTGACTTCAATGTCTTCAGTTTTTTCAACTGCCTCGGCTATTTTCAAATATTTTAAACTATCTTTAACTCACTTCAGAGTCTTCAATTGTCTTCAATTGTTGCTAACTTCCGTATTTCCCAAATTGTCCAGTTCGGTGTTTTAAAATATCTTCAACTGTCTTTAACTATCTTGAAATAGCTTAAAATGACTGCAACTGAGTTGAGTACCAATTAGTATTAATAATCTTAAGTACAAGATACTCTTCAATTCATAAATTAATTTTCTCTACCGTTTAAGTAAACATACATACTACCTGATTACGGATACAAAGTGAAAAGGTCTCCTTGGAAAAAATGCAAGTGAAATCGACTGCATTTTCGAATGGCTCTTCCCTATACTTAGTAGCCTGAAGTGAATCGATCCTGACACGGCCCTGGCACACTTACCGGATCGGCTACCGAGTGCGCCGGTATAGCGATAGTTATGCAAATCTGATTAGTATCCCCGTATTCATAAACCCCCAAGAAGTCGAGGCGCGACTACTCTCTAACATCAATATTCGTTCCTTATAGGAAATTTATTACGTTGCTTATCCCATTGACTTCTTCTCGACTCTCACTCGTCTGGTTCTCACACGTCCACCCACGTACGGAAGACGGTCAAGGCCCAATCTTTATCGATTCCCAGTTCGATTTCGGTCTCCTGGGAAACCAAGAAGCCGCCGGGTCTTCCGGTCTGGCTTGGATCGCGTGCTCGCGTGACCCGAACGATGCACACGTAACTGGTCCTAATCATTTTGAATTATGATTTCGGAAGCTCGAGATCTCGTGCCCACTTAGGGATTATTTAAATTACACTGATTCTTTAAATGGCTTACACGGAAGTCCCTTCTGGGTTTAAAGGTCAGCCGCAACTGAGTTGCATTATTACACATGAAATCCCTAAGGAGTTTTAGGTTTGAGTTTCTTTACATTGCTCGTGACTCTTCCTAGCACTTTGTAGTCGATGATTCGCTTATCAGATCGACCGATCAGGATCTTCTTATTCAGCGCACGATCGGCCTCGGCCAAATCCGCGTGAACAATGATTTATCGCGCCGTGGTAGCGCACCGGCGCCCAACCACCTTCACGCACAACTGATTCTTCACCTTTGATTAGGCCTATTTTCAAACTGCGATACATCCATGTTGCCAAGAAATACATGTCCCGACGATTTGGCTGGGTGATCAAGTACGAAATCATGTTTTATTGATTTTTAGGGTTTCGCGGGCCTGTAGACGTTGGCCCTTATTTATTTTATTTTATATGGAATTGTAGTTAGAAAAGAGGCAAGCTGGCGATTTATCAGATGTCCGAGGTTCGCAGGCATCAAAGTGAGCCTGCTAAGTTCGACGAAATGTCATTCCTGCTCACACCTTATCTTCCTCAAGGCGAGAGGCTGATGCCGTCGTACCCGGTGCACTATCGAGGAGCATGATCTGGGCTCGTCATCGGAGAATGTGGGAGTGTTGTACCCGCGAGTGTCGCTTTGACAACCACAACAAGGCGATTCATCCGCGAGAGCTGGACGAGGTGTTGAAGGGGCGTTGACGATCGTCAGGTGTCGTCGAAGATGTCATCCTAGAGTCTTCGTCATCCTCCTGCAGCAGGCCTCGACACGAAAGGGTACATTAATGAGAATTCCTAATGTCAGGCCATGTCGACCCTTCCAGAACAGATGTCATCGGATTCGTAATGTGAGAAAAAAGAATTCTCGTGCCGAAACCCACTCCTAATTCATGTTCAGATCAGTCAAAGGATGATGTGAATATATGAACACAAGTAGGCGATAAGATATAATCGGTCTATGGGTTCTGAATTGTTGCTTACTACTGATTGATGATTTGATTGTTAATACTGATTAATAGTGCGAAATTGGTATGCTTGAGAAAAAAGCTACCACAACTTGATAATTGTGATTCCAGTTCTCTAGGTCAGGGATTTGTTTAATCTTCCCTAACAGCTTATACACTTGTCACGTGAAAGGTGTCAACGTTGGACGACAGATTTATAAATCAGTTGATTAAAGGGAATTAGAACACAACAGGTTTCGAGGCAGACGTCGAGACATGAATGCGACTGATGGAATTATGCCGGATTATCGGAATCCGGATGGTCTACCAGATGAAATCTATATTTTTCAGGTAGGAGATTTCCCATTGATCATGGGAATGTATCTGCTGATCTAGAAGCAAACCAGAAGAGTTTGTCAGTTGTGAAGGCTGACGTGGGCAGTTGTCAAGTTTGATACTTGATAGAATTTCAGCAGCTGGCCTTGAATTTCTGCAAAAGCTTTCCGTGTACTGTTTTACCATGCAAAAATCCAGTAATGTATGCGCATAAATCACCACTTTACACTCGTAATAAAGAAGATATATTAATATTATTTGACCAGTGCACCTCGTCGGAAGGGAAGAAAGTGAAATATTGTTATTTTCCTAGCATTCAAATCTAGGAAGTGTAATTACTCATCCGGATACCAAAATATCGTGTCGATCCTTATCTTTATCTTTATCTCTATCCTCACAGAGAGTCTTTACCAGTTTATTTATAATTATTTTCATTTATCATCGAGTTGTGTCCTTCCTGGATTATTTTTAAAGCAGATGTTAATTTAATTGAGAAGATGTCAAATCGAAGTCCAGTTAAATTGACCAGTTACCATTATCCAAGTTTCAAGGTCGCACAGGGGACATCAATAGATTCTCAAGTATGCGTATTCGTTAGCCAAAAAAAAATATATCAAACATATGCATGTGACTCAGAGGTATTTTGGATTGGGATTGTTGGTGGAGTGACTGTTCCTGTTTCTCCTTAAACTGAATTCGTGGCTGCTCATTGGCCCCCGCAGGGGTACCAACCTCGTCCCATTATCCCATGCTAATTCCTGACTATGGCTGTCATTGCCTCAGGGCGAAGACTGACAAGTAACACCTCTCGGCTCGTGTTCCCTTGGCGTAGGAGTGTCTCCTCGCTCCTCTTCTTCCTCCCCCCCCCCACACACACATAATCCCACAGAATAAGCATTGCTTTGTCCCCCTCGCGGTTCACCTTATCACTCTTCTTTCTTCTGCAGCGCCCTGTAGACCGAAAATCAACTCGTCATGCTCGCTTCATTTTCTCCCGACGGTAAAACAGCCATTTGTTAGGTCGTGTCAAACCGAACGTCGCGGGGTGTCCAGCTCGAATGGCATCGATTGGCGATTCATCCGATCGACGCTCATAATAAATATTCGACTGTGCCCAGTTTCGACCTGTCGATTTTTCTTCTCTCTTTTTTTTGTCCCTTTTATTTTCCAATTTCGTTTGAGTCATTTGAAAATCTAACTGGTTTTGACCGGTAGTTTTAGAAACACGAGCTTAAAAAGTTATCCTCGGGTAACTTATGTTCCTAGTGAAATGATGTTGTAAGTATATTTCCTTCATAGCAAAAGGAGATTCCGATACTCTCCCTGAACTGATTTAAGTAGAAAAAGTATTTCATGGTGGTCCAGAAAGGAGTTTTCAAAGTTGTATACCTAAATAGTATTTTTCTTGAAATTTGTTGTTAAGGAGACATGTAGTGTTGCAACATCGATGAGGAACCATCGGAGCTATCGATGTTTACCTTGCGATAATCGATGTTTTTGCATCGATGTTTTACTTTCGATCCATCGATTCAAAAATCGAT
>JAUESH010000008.1:12211908-12222974 GCA_032275165.1 Synergus magnus | reverse complement strand
AAATTATCTATCCATATTTTTTTTTCGATGCATCGATTTTTCTTAAAAATGACCCGATATATCGGAAACATCGATAATTTCTTTCGATGCTATATCGATACCAAACATCGATGTTTTTTATTCGATGTTGCAACACTAGAGACATGATTAATTTGTAAAAATGAATAAGTGCGAAATTCTGATATAGCTAAGGAAATTTAAGTAGAAAAAGCATTTCAGGGTGGTTCATAAATAATCTCGGAAACCGCAGCTACGAAGAAATCAATTATGAATTTTAATCGAATCAAAAACCCGTGGGAAAGACTGAAATTTGTCTAAACGAGTAAAATCTTCAAATATGAAACTCAAAATATTGACTCATGAAGTTTACATAAGAAAACATCTTTATCAATCAAAGGCTACCTATTTCATGAATATAGATACCGCGATAAAACCAGCACTGCCTCTTACATAATACTTACGAGAACATTATACCGAAAGATGTTTATCACTTACCTCTCGATCAAATCTGTAATAGTCATTATTAACCCGAATTTAATTAATTCAATCAATTATATCAATTATGCTTCAGCCACCAGTGAGCATAATTTACAACAACTTTGATGAATAAATTATCGAAAAGATCATAAAATCAAAAAGAAAAAAAAAAAAAAATACTCATGAAATTTACCTGAGCTGAGATGAATTCTAAGGGAGATTGCGTTAACTTATAATTATAGCCACAGGTAAGAATAATGAATGAATGAAATCACACTAGACCGCAACGGGAGAACGACTCTCATAAAACCATGTGAAAACTTTGAGAACCGAGGTTGGTAGTCACAGAATTCCAATCATAAAATTGACTCAGGAATGTGAAGAAGTTATGAATAAAGATTAATGACGCTTTTCAAGAAATGATGGAAGTTATTGAAATATAGACAGACACCTTTCTGCGAGCCTTCCGGCTACTTAGTTGTGCACTAAAGAGAATCAAGGAACTCAAAAAAAATGTTATTGCCTCACGATTTAATACTGATTCTTCGAAAAGTCAAAGTTCTTAAAAATTACATTTTTATGCCACTTAAATTTGATATCAAAGAACTATCAAGCTCGGCATAAAGACAAGATTCACGTCGGACATAAAATCAAGAAAGCATAAAAGATTTAATCTTGAATACAATCTCGGATCTCATAGAAATAAAGGAGCGAGTTGTGCGAGATATAAAATAAGAGTCAACCTTCTATAATTGTCTCTTTTATTATGACAGGATGAGATTTCGCATTGAGTGGTCTATGAGGAACTTCGAAGGAGCCGAACCAAAGAGAGAAAGTCCAGGGTTGTGAATCGTGGAATGACATTCGTCGACGCATCGTTTCGCGTGAGAAAGGAACGAGCTTCAAAGAGACCCTCGGACTTTCGTGGCAATCATATTTGTTACGCAGAATTTCACGAGGTGCCCTGAACAGATCGGTGTCGCGCCGCTTCGTGGTCTGTTGGCCTCGTGGACGCTCGTTATACCACGGCGCTGCCTCGTAAATAACTGTCTTATATATTCCCGTCCGTCTATCCTTCTATCTCGCTTCCTCAACCTTTCTTTTCTTATTCTTTCTCTTACTCTCGATTTTAATTTTCACATTTCCTTCAGGAAAACAACCCCTAGCGAAAGCTTCGGATTGAAATTCATTCTGAACCAATCCGAAATTTTCCAAATCATTCCGCAATTTGTATCCGAACCAAACAGTTTCATTCCGATTTTATCTGAAGGGATTTTTCAATCCGAATTAATCCGAGGCCCATTCGAAATCAATCCGAACGAATCCGGTTAATCCGAATTAATCAGAATTCATCCAAACTTTCTATCAGGATAAGTCCGGTCAATCCGAATTTATCCGAATTTTTCGAAATCATTCGGATTGATTCGGACAGACTGGATTAATTCGGATCCATTCGGATTGAAAGTTCTGATTGACTGGATTCATTCGGATTGAAAGTTTGGATTGATTCGGTTTGACCGGAATCATTCGGATTTAAAGTTCGGATTAATTCTGATTAATTCGTATTGACCGGATTAATTCGGATTACAAGTTCAAATTTATTTTGAATGGGCCTCGGATTAATTCGAATTGAAAACTTCCTTCGAATTAGATCGGAATGAAACTGTTTGGTTCGGATACAAATTCCGGAATGATTCGGAAAATTTCGGATTGTTTCGGAATGACTTTTAATCCGAAGCTTTCGCTAGGGACCCCTTTGCGTCTGCAAAAACCTGAAACTTCAAATCGAGATCGAGCTTTCGAGAATTCAAACTATTTTTGATAGCTCAAAATTTCAGGTACACTGTAAAAAATTTCGGAAAATTTCCCCACAATTTCTCAGGGATTATTCCACATTTTTGTTTGGGAAAATAGTTTTCACTAACATTTTAGGGAATTTTCGTAAATTTTTGGAAATTTACTAAAAATTTTGGGAAAATTTCTTAAAATTTAGGAAATTGAACAATACCTAAAATTTTTATAGTGAATCTTCCTAAATCTTTTGATAATTCATTGGAGAAATGAGGAAATATTCCCTAAATCTTTCTTAATTAAAAGAATACCTACCAAATAGGAATTATTCCAAAAAATTTTGATTTTCTATGCAAGTTAGTTGTCTCAAAGGTTCTGAATTTCCAAATTTATAACGTAACGTTTTTTGGTAATAAAAAAAAAACCCTCCCCCTCTATCACGAAATACAAATCTGTCTCCCTTTTAAGAGAATTTAGGGAATTTTCCTAATCTTGGGAAAATGGGAAAAATTCACAAAATGTGGAATAATATTCCCCAAGAGCGTTTTGGGAATTTTCTTTACCAAATGTTTGGGGAAATTCCGGAAAGATTGCGGAAATTGGCGTCCCAATAATTTTAGGGAAAGTTCCCGAAGAAATTTTTTACCGTGTATCTTAAAATTTCCCCACAGCTCAAAATTTTTTGGTAGCTCAAAACAGTTCAAAAAACACACAACTGATAACCAAACTAGACTTATGATTAGAAAAATGCGAAAAAAATTAATTCTATTGCAAATCTTTGATGATTTTTATTTTTTATATTGTTCTTGTTGAATTATCTGTTAATATTATCTATAAAAATAAAATATAAACCGTTAAATCTTGTCCTTAGTTTGAGAATCTTATTTCCCACACTCTATCACAAAATCTTTAACTACATATTTCGATAATCTACCCACCAACATAAACAATAAACTAATCCTTTTTAAATTAAAATATTATACCCCAATAAACCACCTTCTTTTCTTCCCAAAATTAACGCGCTGCTTAAATAACCAAATTTCCTTAAACCAACAAACAATCATCGATATTTCTCATCCCAAAACTTCTCTCTGATGTTTTAATATTTAATATCTTTCTTCATCATAAGAATTCATATCCTCGCAAAATATGTAAATTCCTTTGCTATATCATTTTATCCAAAATCCACGTATGTCATTTTGGGCGTGTTCCGTCCACTTAATTATCCCCCATTATACAAAGCTCATAACCCGCCCGATCTTCAATAGAAAGAAAGATACGGCTATTAATTCAATTTTCAATGAGATACATTTCAAGATATAAATAGGCCTTCTGAGTGATTTTAATATGGGATCCTTCGTCTGGTTTCAACAGGATTCGTTTATTTTACTGCTAAAATATTCCAAATTACGTCATCGAGACTAATAAACATTTCGAAGTAACGTCTTAATGTTCTCGAGAGATTATGACATTTGGAAGATACGATTTCCGGTAGTTGGGACGAAATAGATTATCAGAATGATTTGTGAATGTAACATTTCAATTAATAATCTGAAAAAAATCAAAATTATTTGATTTCAACGTACATATTTACCTATCAACATGGTAAACATTTTGAAAAATATCAATGTACCCTTTCCGACGATATTATAGCTACAAGTTTGGATCACACCAGGACAGAGGAAAGTTAAAGAAATTCTAGTGCAAGCTTTTGAAGTCTTTAAACAGATGCTCTTTTGTTAGCGATCCTTTTATTTTCTAGTACGGAAAGACCGACAAGAGACCGGCATTGACGAAATTCCAATAACAGCAGGATATCCGGGATCGTGCCACTCGCGACGTTAGGGCCAATCGCATTCGATTCTCGAGTCCTGTTTGAGACTCTTGATCGAAAGTACCGATACGAGGCCCCATTAATTTCATTATTCTCATTGCGTTAAACTCACTGCGGTGAGCGTCGAGGTACTTGGTATGAAGACCTTTGAGCTTGAACGTTTAAAGAATTTCGGAAGAGGATCCCAGAGTTTAGGCCAGCGGAACAACGTCGTTCGATTTTATCGCGATCGAATCGACATACCTAATCGACACCTTCTACCAGCGACTCATCGACGCCTTGCGAAATTCGAGGCGAAATTAGAATGAGCAATCCGATTCCGAATAAAAATAGCTTTTAGGCTTTTTAATAATAAGAGCTCAGCATATTTTCCTTGCGTTAATACAGAATATTTTTTATCATTATTGCCCAATAAAATAATACTACGTTGTTCATTAAATCATTATGATAATGGAAAATCAGTCTTCGCAACTCTATTTTCGGATTCAAGTATATTTTGTTGTTATTGGCGAATCCTTCAACCATTCGTATATATTATACTTATTCAGCTAAACTGTCTTCCATATAGAATTTTGATTCCACCGCACCCTATAAATTCGCCATGTATTGTAGCAATTCGTCACCGATTTGCGATCTTTCGTGTTTTGAACAAGAGAAATTCATTGACCTTAGTCAGGATCTATTTTGTTAACCAAAGCGATCGAAAGTGGATGACTTAGTATGCAGGGCTTCCCTCATTGTCAGTTCTCGCCGACCAAATTAAATTTATGTGGCACCGGGAGCCGAGGGTGTGCATTTGAAATTTGAATCGGAGATAGGATATGCATACATTTACGATCCTCGTGTTCAGGACAGTGTTACTCGCGATTTTGCAGTTCCGACATGCCGGATGTCACACCGAAGAACAACACCCGAGGCGACAGCTTTGCACGTGCGACGTAGTACCTACTTTCTTATACTTATACATTTACAATATTCACTATACATTTAGTCGCCAGGGATCTTCGTACCCTTTGTCATCTTCTACGTGCGAGTCGCATGATCTACAACCTTGACGTCCAACTCGAAATGTCTGCATGCAGTATGACTCAAAATGTCGAGGCTCGTGAGTCGAGAGTCAGTGACGTCCATAATTTAGGAAAAGAACTGTGATGAATGGCCGTTTTGAAAAGGAGTGATACTTATATTTTTGAAGGAGTCATGCCCGTGCAGAAATTGCCCCAATTAGCCCTATTTAAAATAGGGTCCTGACGAGGCCCTGGTCGGCATTTCTATTTTCGATAAAAATATTTTAATATAATTAGATCTGGACCCGGTCGGACCGTGTGTTTCATCCCCGATCTGAAATCCCGCGATCCCGAGTAAAAATTTTGCCATGGCCCAGATCGGGCCCAGACCGGGGAGCCCCAGATCGGGGATGAAACACACGGCCTGACCGGCTCCAGATCTGGCCGCCCGATTTCCGATCGCGCCCGATCGGGCCCCGTTTGGACGCGGCGTTTCATCACCGATCGGGGCCTGATATGGCAATTTCTACCCGGGATCTGGACCCGATCAGAGCCAGATTCCCCAATCTGGGCCCGACCGGGGCCACAGCAAAATTTTTACACGCGGGAATACCAATCTAACTTTGGTATTCCCATCTTAAAATAATGTAATAAAAGTGAAGTATTGTTGATAATGAAACAAGGCATTGAAGAGTTTTCCACGTCAAAACCAAATATCAGGTAAAAATAGGGAAATCCCAACATTTTCCACACCTCATTATTTATGAAAATATAAGAGATGATTATATTTATACGTATATTGAAAAAGTTACTAACATATATATTGTTGACAAACATGTACATATTTTTAGGAACTTAAAACAGGTTTTCATGAACTCTCTTAATCTGAATCAGTGGAATTTCACTGATTCTCAGCTATAAGTATACCACTGAATCAATTAGTGTATATACGCTGATGAATCAGCGGAATTTTGCTGACAGAGGGCGTGATATTCACTGATTCATCAGCGCAAATACGCTGATTGAATCAGTGGTATACTTATAGTTGAGAATCAGTGAAATTCCACTGATTCAGATTAAGAGAGAAAATTATTATTAAACTACATTTTATGATTGTATTTTTTCATAATTTTTAATAACTAGAGATTTAAAGAGATTTAAAAAAATTACAAGAGTTTTCTGTAATTTCAGTATGATTTCAAGAGGTTTAACAAATTTTAAAAAATTCTAAAACATTTTTTGTTTCAAATTACCACAAAATCTTTAAACTGTTTTGAATTTTTTGAAATTCCTTAAAATCACTTGAAATCTCGTGAAATCCTTTCACATGTTTTAATAACTCTGAAATTTCTTGAAAATTTTTAAATTTTTTTGTATTTTTTAAAAATCCTTTGAAATTTTTTAATATCATACAAAATCCCTTACAATATTTACATATATTATTAAATAATTGAAAATCCTGAAACTATTTTGAATTTTTTTTTAATTCCTTAAAAGCTCTTTAAAATCACTTGAAATCTCTCGAAATCATTTAAATTTCTTAAAACCACTTAAAACCTCTTAAAATCCTTCAGGAAATCTGGATATCTTTGAAATTTTGTAAAATCTCTTTAAATTCCCTAAAATTACTTGAAATCTCTCTCGAAATCTCTTCAAATTCTCTAAAATCTCTTAAAATCTTTTAAGATGTCTTGAAAATTTAAAAATCTTGTGAAAATTCTCGAAAATTCCTAAATTTTTTGGAGTTCGTTTACAATCCTTTAAAATTCTTTAATATCATTTAAAGTCCCTTGAAAAACTTAAGAAAATGTCCCGTGTAGAAATTTCCCTATCTTTCCCTACTTGAACTAGGGTTCTAGTGTAGCGCGAACTATAAGAGATGAGAACTTTTAGCCCGCGCCACACTAGAACCCTACTTCACTGAAAAAAATATTTGTGCAACAAAAATTGTTTTGTTGGCTGAACAAAATGTTTGTTGGTTCAACAAAACGTTTTGTTGGTTTAACAAAACTAAATGCTATACCAACAAAAATTTGGTTGAGCGAACAAAAAAATTTTGTTGCACAAATACCAACAAAATTATTTTGTTGTCCGGACCAAACCTTTTTTTCAGTGTTCAAGTAGGGAAAAATAGGGAAATTTCTACACGGGGTGTAAATTACTTTAAAATCTTGGAAATCCCCTGAATTCTTTTGAAATTCTTTAAACATTCTTCAAAATCACTTGAAATCTTTTGAAAATCCTTAAAAGTTCTTTAACATCATTTAAAATCCCTTCGCGAATGTCTACCGAAACTTCGGTAGACGTTACAGTCAGAGGTTCTAGAAATAAACATTACAGGTCGCTGAAAAGCCACTATATTTAGAAATTCTTTAAAAATTCCTTAAAATCACTTGTTTCAATATAATTAATACCTCTTTTTTGTAATAGGATTTTTTTCCGAAAATTAACTAATTAATTAATCAAATACTGCAAATAATAAATCCAGAATTTTTTTTATCTTATTGGGGTATTGACCAGTTTTCCCTACGTGGGGTATTTACCAGTAAAAGCGTGACGCGCCATGTGGGGTCCTCTCCAGTTTTCCAGATCAGGACCACATTAGAACTAGGGAAAACTGGCCAGGCCCCCGTCAGAACCCCATAAAAATTTCTGCACGGGTGATTGACTCTTCTGGATAGGTGGAATATTTTTAGAGTCCAAATGTCTCTATATAGTCTCACAATCAGTTCCGAAAAGGCAGATTCGTTGGTTTCCAGGGCTCTTTAAGATACATGGCCATCGCAAGTACTCAAGGTCAGTTTTGGAAGAAGGCCCTCCCGTTGAGGGTCTCGAGTAAAGGGGTCTGATTTATTTGAAATTACATTACCCAACTGCTCGGCCCTGGTAACGCGCGTTACCTAATTGAGAAACGCAATGGTCGGTGAGTTATCGCCATTGGCGAGAGAGTCGCCTCGACGACTTGGAGAACGCGCCTTGGAGAACCGCGAATAGTTTTACGGCTCCAGAGAGGGACATCCTCGCCCATGCGTCCTGCATCCTACGTCTTGCGACAACGCGGCTTAGCCCGACCACACGCGTCGACAAGTAGATAAACTGATTGAAATACGACCTGCATTATCTATCTCCCCTACCAACATCCTTCTCTGCTCCTCCCTCACCTCCCTCTTGGCTCTTTTGACTCAGAAAGGTGTGTGCATTCAACGAAACGGCCCCCTGCCCTGGTCAAGTGGTCATTCTCAACTGTTGGCTCTTGACTCTTGGATCTTGGAGACTTTCTTGGCCTTTCCAAGTGCCTTCTACAGCATGTTCACATTGCCACGTGTGGTCACCCCTCAGATGCTGAGATGCTGAGATGCCGAGATGCCTGACATAGTGACCAGTTCTCGCTGCCGCGCACCGAACTACCGGATGCAACGACTGGCTTGTGACACTGCTATTTAACGACTTCCAGTCTTATAACTCTCCATGACCCAAGAAGCGCCTTCTGATGTTAAGTACCTTGACTCTCTCTTTTAAGATTCAATATTTTATGGATTGACTTTTTGCAGCTTCCAAGTTCTTGGGTGAGGTCTAGAGTTTAGAGACTTTATAGATCTGTAAAATTTAAATGGCATGTGTGTTCTTGACACCTGGACCATCAGGATTGTTTGTTGGATAGTCAGTTTCAATCGCTTGCATTTAAAAAGCATTCACTGGAAAAGTGTTTGGTATTAAAAAAACTTGCTCACTGCTGTGCGCTCTATCGGCTTCTCTGATCATATAGTTAAAAAGGCAGAAGTCTCAAACACCCTTTACGGCGGAAAAGTATACTGTGCAGTATACATACTTAAATACTCCATACATTTAAAGACCAAAGAGAGTGGTCGTCTTCTCACGTGGTCGTAAGACGCTGGACCCAAGCCATATATCCTTTCCCCGGATAAAAGTCCTTGATTGATGGAAAATAATGTCTTCGGTTATTTACGGCGCGTAATAAAGCGGTGTATTTATATTATGTCCATCTTGGAATAATAATGTGCAGAAGACGCCGCCGCATAGTAACCCATATGTGGGATGTTTTAACTTTGAAATTCCGCATCCTGAACCATAAAGTACTGCAAGTAATTGGGTGTTAGATACGACGAGCCATAAGTCCTCGCAAAGGAGATATTCTATCAAAGGAGATATTCTATTTGCTCTGGAGGAAGGTTTGAGAGCTGGAAATTTAATATTGAATTTGAGGTTCCTTTCGTTTACCGTATATATGAAGTCAAGAAGAAACTAAGTCCGACTACTGAGTTGGTGGTCGGCCACTAACACCGTTATCCTAGAAAATATTCCAATTTCTCTAAAGTCTAGACATATCGTTAGGCTCGACAATGATTTTTCAGCTTAAGTGTAACATATGTTGAGATGTAAGTGAAGGCTGTAAGTGAGCTTTAGAATCATGTTTTTTAATACAAGCGACCGGTCTTGCATTCTGGTAAGCTGAATTTACTGAGATTTCCCAGCGATTACTTCGCTTTGATTGCTCTTGAAGTTTAAGCAGTTGCTCGATGTTTACCCGTTCCATCAGCTCGCGTCAGCCGCTTACGGTTATTGAATGGCATTATACGAGCGGAGTAAAGTCGAGATTTGATGGGGTAACATAAACCAACGCGAGTAATTTGGTAGGTGGAAAGCTTCAGGAGATTTTAATATCTAAGTATTAAAAAGAAATCTAAAGTCGCATTAATCGGTGACACGGAACTTCAGTAACAACAATAATAATGAAAAGAGCCAGCTGCGTATGTCTAGGAAGATTGCTAAACTCACAGAGAAATTAAATTTAAATCTACACTGTAAAAACTAAAAAATTTCTTGGGGAATTTTCTCTAAAATTGTTGGGACGCTAATTTTCGCAAACTTTCCGAAATTTCCCCAAACATTTTGTAAAGAAAATTGCCAAAACGCTCTTGGGAAATATTATTCCACATTTTGGGATTTTTTTCTAAAATTTTCTAAGATTAGGAAAATTCCCTAAATGCTCTTGAAAGGGAGGCAGTTCCACATTGCGAGACTTTTCGTGAGAGAGGGAGAGGGGTTTTTTTAATATTATCCAAAAACGTTACGGTATTTGTAGATTTGGAAATTCAGAAACTTTGCAATCGATTTAACTAACTTACATAGAAAATCAAAAATTTTTTGGAAAAATTCACAATATTTAGTACACTGTAAAAAATTGTGGAAATTCTTCCTATCAAATAGGAAATATTTTCGAAACTAATGGGAAAAATTTTTTTCCCAAGAAAATTGGTAATTGTTCCATGAATATTGGCAAATTTTCAGTATACATAGGTAATTTCCCGAAAAGTTAGGAAATTTATCCAGAAGGTTCGGAGAATGACTACATCTCCGAAAATGTACGAAACTTTTCCAATGTTTATGGGGAAATTCTTCCAACAAGATTGGAATTGATCCACGAATATTGGCAAATTTTCCGAATACATTGGTAATTTCCTGAAAAGTTAGGAAATTTATCCAGAAGGTTCGGACAATGACTAAATCTCTCAGCAATGTTTATGGGGAAATTTTCCGAACAAGATTGGAATTTTTCCATGAATATTGGCCAATTTTCCAAAAGATTTCGGAAGATTCCCTAAAATATTGTAGGTATTGTTGAATTTCCTAAATTTTACGAAAATTTCCGTAAATTTTTAGTAAATTACCAAAAGTTTTAGGGAAATTCCTTATAAAGTTACACTCTAAATTTGAATCAGTCAATATTTGACTGATTCAATTAGTCAAGCATGTATTGACTGGCAAATCAGTCATTTTGACTGACAAAACATTCGTTTTGACTGATTAATCAGTCAATACTGGTGACAGATTCAATCAGTCACCTGAAACAACTGATTGTTAGTCAATAAAAGTGACTGATTTGTCTGTCATTTTCTAAGTGACAAGTTAATCAGTCATTTGATGTAACAAGATAG
>JAUESH010000008.1:12162962-12173682 GCA_032275165.1 Synergus magnus | reverse complement strand
TGACCAAATTTTGGCTGCTGCACCCATAACTATGGTTGCAGCAACTATAGATATGGTTGCCCCATATTTTTCCATTTGTATGGTTGGCCCAACCATATCTTTCCTCTCTGTGTGACTATTTACCGAATGACTGAACTGGAGGAACTATTATAACTGAACAAAACGAGGGAAGGTGAGACCACAGTCTGTAACATATTACGCGAGATCGCTTATGGTTGACCATGATCCCTTGTTTTTTGCTCAGGATTTGGTCGAGTGGATGTTTGGTTGTACCCACGTTATATCCTTGTAGTTTGCGGCGACCGCATAGGCCGCAAGAGAGGACACAAAATATAAAAAGAGGCCGAAAACTAAAAACTAAAGGGGCCAAAAGAGAGAAAAGGAGAAAGGAGAGGGTAGAGTGCCGATTGGAGAGCCCCTATAAATAAAATCTCCGACTTTCGCGGTGGAACCACCGATATTTTAACAGGTCGCCGCCACCACATGTTTCAGACCATTATGTGTCCCGTGTCCGGATCGGAAAGAAATGAAACTTGTTTTTAAACAAAAAAAAATGCGTATACATTAGTTAAAGAAGAATGGAGAACGTACTCGTTTAAAAAGGGTTTGGGAAAGGGGGTTGGATAAGAAAATTTAAACCTGGATAATAAAGTATTCCTTCAAAAGAAGATGACTCTTCAATATGGAAATGTTTCTTCCTTTAATTATGATTAAAATTCATGTCTCAATATACTAAAGGTGTCAATATCTCGATTTGCTGAGGTATTAAATCGAGACCTTTCTGTCGGTCGTTGAGAATTCTTCTGGCAGCCGTAAGAGTATTCCGGGTGGCCATTCGGCCACCTTCCGCATAAGTTTCTCCGATCGTATATCGGCAAGTACAACCTCGTTCGCTCGTATGGAGATGTTATGTCCCGTGTATATAAGCACCAAATACATTCTCGTACTCGAAGCGTCGTACAATAGCCTATTGTAAACGACTTGAACTTTAAACGTATCGTTCAATTTATAATTTAAAATATTCATTTTTTACCGGCAGTTCAATACCTTTTTTTAATATTTTGGGATCTCCGACCGACTAATATAATTTTTATATATAAAACTCTGAAATAAATATAACACTATAATTTTGGTGAATTGCAAATGGAAAATTGAATAAAGAGGAAGGAGATCTTTGTGGTATTTTTCTCAGTGTTGAAGGACGACATGCGCATGCAGATCACGTCGGTTGTAACCGGTGATAGCATATCTGTGGGCGGCGCGTGCGTGTGGTCTCCTATGTCTCCAATTCCCTCTCTCACCCCCAAAATCCACCACACAATTAAGTTTTTTTTTTAATTTTTTGAAAAATTTCTGTTTTCCCTTTAAAATGTTGTATATTTTCCTTTCAAATGCATGTGAATATTATAAGGAATAAATATAAGCGAGGAAGGGTCCAATTAGATTACGTTTTGCTAAAAAGATGAGTATTAAGTGGAAGTTTGAGTCTTGAAGAAGCTGGAAGATTGGTGCTTAATGGTATAAGTGGCATTTCTCAGTTGTATTGGCCAATCTTGAAGTCTTAAGTCACGCGATGGTACCCGTAAAACTGTAAAGTCACGTGAATGCTCGTAAAGTCCCGTAAAACCTCATAAAGGCTCGTTGAGGTTGATGAAGTACTACTTGAAATGTATCGTTTCATGGAATGTAAAGGAGATAGGCATATTTTCATATTTAATTACAAGAAGTACATTTATTATCGTTTTATCATTATCTGACATAATTTTTTTTATCATTTTGAACTATTAGTTCTATTAATTTATTCTTATATAAATATCTTCTTAGATAATTAAATTATATTGTTCGAGTCAAATAAAATTTCAGTTTACTAAATAAAAAACATGTAACCTTTATTTTGTGAGGGAAAACTGTAATCTCACAAACAGGAGTAAATCTTATAGCTATCACCTGTTATCTGATTGAGTAGCATAACTTTAAACAGCTGCTACTAAACGAAAGGTTCCAAGCATCCCTCAGGAATTTTCTGTATAACTGGGCACAGTGGGCGTAACAAATTTAAAACAAGGAAGAGGCAAGGCGACTCACGATTATCATATGCTGTCTCATTTAAGAATCATTTTTTATTTTCTTCGACTCTTCTTTATCTTCGCCTAATGATTATCACTTTTTTACATTAGAAATGCGAAATTCAAGAATATATTCTAATACTACGATTAATTTTTAGACTTTCATTTAAATAGATTTAAAAATATCATTAACATTATCTCAGCGCTTATCTTGAAAATAATTTAGATAATTTATTTTGAAAATTGAGTCAATGATTTCTGCATGGGAGAAAAATTCATTTAATTTTACAAATAACTACCAAAATTCTATAATATTGTTTCCATTTAGACGCATGGAATTGTTTGAGGCTTCTTATTCAATCACCGAAGTTAAGCAGCTCTTAGCTCGGTTGTATTCGGATGGGTGCCGCCGTAGTAAAATGAGTATTTTATAGGTTATTATTACTAAAAAAAAAATTCGTTTTTATGCTCAGCAATTATAACCGCCTTTAGTATTGAATATTTTAATTCTCATAAATTGCAAAACAATTTTTTTTTGTTGAAAAAGTAAAGGTTTTCAAATACTAAAGAAAATACTAAAACAATATTAACATCTGTACTTCCTAAGAGCTCTTCTCCATTACAAAATTGATACCTACTTCCAGCAACTGTTAGAAAATTATAATCCCCGGATTTAAAGCACCATTTACCATTCTGTCCGCCCATACTCTTTTCTTCCAACAACGCCTTAATTAGTTCGAAAAATGTTGATACAGAGAACCTTAATCAGCTCTGGAAGAAAATCATCATTCAGCAACTAAGGACCACTTTCGCTTTTCCTGAACCTCTTAAAATTCGTTACTCCCTGAGGGTTTAAATTACAGTCTTCGAATTGACCGATCACCATCCAGCTTCCGACTCATCGACTCGTTGACTAGAAAATTTTAGTTCTAAAACATCTTTTCAATTTTTTTTCCATAGGTATTAGATACAGAAATATAAAAATATTACAAATTGAATTTTTCCTTTATACCCTGATGTACACTTTATACCCTGAATACACTTTATACCCTGAATACACTTTCGTGCAGTATTTGGTACAAGTATAAAAAGAAATACAAATTGAGGGCAGGTGTAAAAAATTTGTGCAGTAAAACGTCTCGAGAGGATTTTATGAAACCATAAAAGAGAGAAGGTGTAAGATTCTATACGAGAAGGTAAACGAATGGGTGCGTGTTTGGATGCGAGAACCTCGGGCGCGAAAGTCACCTTATCGGGCCGAATGATGGTCCAAAGGGGCCCCAGAGAACGAATCGTAACCCTAGACCCATCGGGGTATCATGTCCTCGCGCACCTGGCGGCCCCTTTTTTGTAACACGATCCTAGTTTTTCGTTCCCCATAGCCATACTCGTAAAACACGCCTCGAATATAGACAGAAGAGAAAGGGCCATAATTAATTAGGCTTGAAAAGCTCCCTCAGAAAAGAGGGTCTACCTGTTAAGAGTCCCAATGACAGGAAAGTGGGACTACTGCCTTAATTGAACTGCATAATTTTCTCTCTCCTCGTTCCAAAGTTGGTTTTCATCATTTTAGGGATGGAGAGGTAGAAAGGAATATGAAACATATTAAAATCGATCAATTAAATCACTATTTGACTTTGATCACAATGTGATCAAAAATTCTTCTATAGAAGAATTTTTTTTGGTTTCTGGTTTCCCTAGAAACAAGGAACTGAAATCTCTATGAGAAAGTCGAACCTTTCACGTAGGACGGCACTTGGTATCTAATGGAATGCTTCCTACGGGCCAGAAATTGACGATAAATAAATTGTAATAAATTGTGGTAACTAACGACCGCGTAAATAAATAGATGTATACATGTATATTGTATAATGCGGTGTTCTTAAACCGAGAGCGGTGCCTTATTTCGGTTCTTAACGGTGAAAATTAATCTTCCAACGGCCCACACAGCCAATTATCTTGAGGAAATATTGTATAGTTATTTAGTGACGTGCGATAATAGTGAGGTATCAGAGACCCGCAATAGATATCCGCGGAATTATGCACGAGGCTTCGATTTCCATAAAGAAGGCATGACAGTTAGTTATATCGCGAATGAGATTCTAGGTCTTTTTTAATAGGATTTCTACAACTAAATTTCTCGCTAGAAATGATCTGTATCTGATCACTTTTGTTATCGATCAATAACCTCAGTTTTCGAAAATACAAATACAAATAATATGAAAATATAGATTCGTTTTCCTAATTTGGGATCTAGATGTCTTAAAGATTCGAATTTTTTTAAATTTATATAAAATATTATAAAAATTCTCTAAATTTATTGTATTAAAATGTTGCAGACTTCTGAAAAGAATCCTAGTTACATTAACTAAATAAAAAATCACGCACCTTCAATTTGTTTTAAAGTAATTATTTATTCTCTCAAAAGTTTTCATATAAAACACTCGTAATAAAAATAATCTTACAATTCCGCGTTTAGAGTCTCAGACTTGAAGTAAATCCCTCCACAATCGAAAAATCGCTTCTTACACATACAAATATAAAAAACAAAGGCACTCAGATAAAAAATTATAATACAAAATTTATTTTACACATTCATACAGAACACAGTTTATCATAATAGTACAATTATTGTCTTTCCTTTTATTAATCACATATCTTACTCTCTTACTCTCTTACTCTCTTTCTCTCGTTAACACACATGGAAAATATATATCTATCTATATATATATATAATAATTATATAACACATCTATAGCACGAGCCTAGAATTAAAAGAGATTCGAACTTATGTACTTACGCACTAATTACGACGGGAATGAGTGATTGTGAAAGAGTCGAGTTAGAGAACGAAAAAACTGAGAAAAAAACTGAAAAAGTTAATTAGTTGTATCGAAAGAGTCAAACTAAATGATTTCTTCATTTGGGTGACTAATTTCTTCATTAGGGCGACTAATTTCTTGTTGTCCAAATAAAAAAATTAATTTAGAATAATAAAGTTTCTCAATTCATTTTAATTAGTTTTTTAGTTACCAAGGTTTTAATTTGAATTTCTTAATTAATACATCTAGTTAAACCAGAATCATGTTATAGGAAATTTCCGCCAGCGAATAAAGAATTAGTCGCCCTGATCAGTATAGTAATTAGGTAAACCCTTTTTAGTCAACTAATTAGTCTCATGGATGTCGATTTTTTAGAAACTAAAATTTTTTCGGTTAAGAAGTGCGGTCTAAGAAGACTCCTGAAGAACGGCGGTGCTGGATCCAGGTACAGGAATCCTCGGCGACGGTGGCGACGCCGCCACCCCCAAGTTATGTGTCAAAGAATGTCTCCTCAGGTCGCAATTTCTGCGAAAAACTTTTCCACAAGAGGCGCAGTGGTAGGGCTTAATATCAGTATGAGTCAATAAATGAGTCTTTAAATTGCTTCTTTGATTGAAACTTCTATCGCAAACTGGACACTTGTGAGGCGATTCTTCCATGTGAAGAATTTTGTGGACTGCTAGAGTTCTGCTCTGGCAAAATCCTTTGCCGCATTCTGCACACTTGAAGGGCTTCTCCTTACTGTGGATGTACCTGAGGGCAAAAGAAATCATTTATTAATTCAATTTTCATTGTTATTTTAATTTAGAGCGTTTTTTAGATAATATAAAAATATAGTTAGATAACTAAAGACACAAATCTGTCAGCAAAGTATTAACATTTTTTTATTTCGACCCACGCACTGAATCACTATTCTTACTAATGACATCAAGTATAAATTATGATAAACAATGGAAATTTAGTTCTTTTTTAAATCCTGAAAAACAATATTATCTAAGAATATTATCTAAGAATATTGATTCTTAAAAAATTCTAGCGTCGTAAACCATTGTTACTGAGATTAATGCTAATTGATGTTGTAATTCAAGATTCCTGTTACCGACAATTACCGACATTCGAGAATTTTAAACGGTTCATATCTGTTCTTCATATGATCGCGTTTTAATTTTCCGTTTATTGAAATCTCACTCAATATTTCATTGTAAAAATAATTTTAAAATGGAAATGTGTGATAATTAAATAATAACGAATTGACATTAAATCCACCATTTACAGTGATTTCTGTAACTATTAACAAGTGGTTAATTGTTATAAAACTACTTTTCACTTGACTCTTAAGAATTAAGTCTGTATCCAAAATTTACCTCTTCTTCTTGTGTTTATAATTGTAGATAAGCATCTATAATTTAAGCCTATATAAATTTAGTAGAAATTTATTGAGACATAAAGAATGTAACTTTAAAAAATTATTTTAGTAGTCGATACATAAATTTTCAGTCTTAGTGACTACAAATGAATCTTGAAATTACCGAGTTTTGTAATAGATCGTGTGAGAGATAGTAAACCTGTTTTCTCATTTTTATGCGCAAGAATTTTTATCTGAACAAACTTAAATTATCCTGGGAAGGCCCGGAAGTTCAGAGAGAATGTTGGTTACTAAATCTTGTGTCTCAGAGTGGCATTTCCAAATTTGTGGTTTTCAGATTTATTATCTTCTCAAATTTTAATGTTTCCAAACTTTTGGAATATTTATTTTGAAATCTCACTTCTGAAGGATTTAGAATAATAGGAAACTGACAAAAACTTGATTTAATATAGCCAACTCAGGTAAATAAAATTAACTGCATAATTTAGCCATTGAAGCTAAGTCTAAGTTTAAAAATAAAGAGTTTAAGTTGTCAAAGAAGGAATCAAAATAATAATCATTCTGCATATGCGACTTTATATCAAAAAAGAGATGATAATCCACCTCTGACTTTTTGACTTGTGTCAAAAAGACAAAATACTCAGGCTTCAAAGGATGAAGGACAAAGACATTTATGACTCATTACTTCACAGATCATGCTGAGCTTTGGCGCAAAAACGCCTCATTACCGACGGAAGAAATACCAGGCGACTCATTTTAAATTTAATAATACGAACTCCAATTAAAAAAAAACAATTAAAAAAAAACTCAAGAAAGAAAAATAAAACCATCTGTTCATAAATCTACAACCCCAAAATTAAGTTATAAAATCGAATAAAGGGAATTAAATATGACCGAAAAATCGGGGCTTGTCGTAAATTCCACATAAACCCCACAATTAAATCAAACAAATCATCCATCAGGTCCTAGAACCCTACCTGTGATCTCTGAGATGATCCTGCCGACGGAAAGCCTTGCCGCAAATGTCGCAAGAGTACGGCCTCTCATCCGTATGTGTTCTCTCATGAATCAGCAGATTATAGCTCTTCGTAAACTGTCGATTGCAAAACTTGCAAATAAACTGTTTCTTGGGTCTCGCAGCCCTACAATTTCTCTGCAAATTATTGTCCGTGGAAGTCGAGGTCGCCTGCAACGACGAACTTTGCACCAACTGTCCAGTATTCCCCGTCGGCAAAATGCTCTGATGTCCTTCAGCGATCCTCTGCAGAAGCACGTCGTGATTCGCAGTGGAAGAAGAAGCGAGATTTTCCCTCAAAATCGCATCCTCCTCTTCCAGAAGAGCCAAATCCTCCTCCGGATCAGTCACAAAATCGAGATGAGATCCATCATCATCATCCAAGGAAGTAGTCGTGAGAACATTTCCTAAATCAGTCTTCAAATTCGTCGATGAGGCAGAGTGCACGGGCACATTACCCCCCAAAGTCATCGAGCATCGATTCGGTCCCATGATGCCGGAAATCGGTGAAGAAGATGACACCGTCCCAGCAGCCCCACTGACATGAAGACGATGAAGAGTCAAGTAGGCATCCAGCGCTTGAAGATTAAACGCCGCTGCAGCCGCATGTCCTGGTGGCAAAAGGGCCACCCTCTGAAGAGTCGCAAGAAGCGCTCCTTGGAGTCCCAAGGTCGAAATTGAGGACGTTGAGGAAACATTCGTGGCTCCACTGACGTGAAGCCTCTGAAGAGTCATATAAGTCTGTACGCTTTGGAGAACACTTTGCAAAGTCAAATTCGAGAGGCTGGTGCCCTCCATGGAGCTGGTCTCGGTTGATGAAACAGTTTCGTGAAGGTCGCTGGAAGGCGTTGAGGCCGTCGTCGTGGCCGTCATCTCTCGTTGATCCTGATGCTGCATCCTTCCTCCGGTTGAGGTCAGTTTTCCAACAGCTGCACTGGGTCAGCTGCACTCCGACAAATCACCACACGAGATCTCGCGACCCGCACCTCTAGTCTCACATTGGTCGATCGCGATCAAGGTCGTGCAGGGTGGTTTGGAAGATCACAGATAACGGGGCCCGTGACCGTCGCCCGGTCGCATCTTCGGGAAGAAGGCGTGAGATGCTCGCGTTGCAAAGGCGCCTTCGCGACTGCTCGAGCAGCCCGCTGTTGGGCGCTGCTGGTGGAGCCACCTAGCGGCAGGTATCTCAGTTTCCGGGGCCTGATCGCCCCCTTCACGTACACAGCTGGGCCAGGGCCCAGGCGCTTCACGGCTTGGCAACACACACGCGCCCACAAGATCTGCGGGGGAGTATAGACTATACGAGAGGCCCCCCGGCATATTCATAAGCGTGCGCGCACGCTATCACACGAGCCGTCCTTAACAATACGGGCCCAATCGATATTCCACTGTGGGCCTGATTTATAAGGCTGGTAAACCAAGGGACCGAAAACTAACCCGGAAAAAAGGAAGCAGGTCAGGTGATGTGGAAGAAATCGAAGAAACAATCTGGGTAAGGTGGTTATTGAGGAGGATATCGGATTTTATGAAATGGGTCCAGGAATGGAAGGTGAATGTGTAGGGAGGCAGAAACATCATGAGATGCTGGCAGATCGATAGAAGAGAGGTGAGGGAATAATAGCGACTCGCATTCCTCTTTATGACAATTTTATATCTTTATAATTTTATATCCTTTTTAATCCAGATCGCAAAAACGAATTCCAAGTAATAGAATCATCATAGATAATTGATCTCCCTCGGGGGAGAGACTCTGCAAAATATAATAGGGAGCTACAGGTTAATTGTTTACCTCGTTAATCAAGATTTTCAAAGAGAATAAAGTACGTTTCATCTACTTTACTTTATCCACTTTATTATCAGAAATGCGGTTCCCCTATCGCCCTCTAATTAAAGAGCCCATTAATCGAACCCTCTGAAAGGGACCCAACACTAAGGTTCAGAATCAACCCGGAAGAAAATAATCCCTTGGTACTTATTTGAAAAAAAAAGGAGAGTGCGAGTGGCGACGGCGCGGGATATGCGGAAAGGTTCGACGGCTAGAAAAAGGGCCCGGGCCCCGTTGCTCTTCGCTCTGCCATGCCGCGCCGTACCATTTCGCATCGACTCGACTGCAAAGCCGCAACAATTTACGACGGCAATTAATGCGCGAGAGTAAACCGTGTATAGCGCCTATAGTTAGCTGCTCTTCGCCGGTCCCAAGAGAGGGGCCTTCTCAGTCCCTCCCTCTTTTTTCTCCCCTCTCTCTCTCACTCCTTTACTCTCTCTTTACCTCTACCTATATTGTCCTCTCTCTTTTCTCGGTCCTTCTCTCTCGCGGAGGGCAGACTAAATAATATTATAGGTGGTGTTCTCACGGTCCCGGGACGCCCGCGGGCCAACATTCACCCCTCCCGCAACTTCGCCCACGCCGGGGCCTCACGGGCCCTGAGCCACGGGTGTGCAAAGAGGTCCGACGACGAGACTCGGCTGGCAGAAAGAGAGGCAAGGGTCAGGGGTCAGCTCGCGCTCGCTGACCGTCACCGGGCGACGGTTCCTTCTCCTCCCAAGTCTCGTTCCAAGTTTCCTCCTCCTCCTCCCCCCTCCCTCCCCCATTCTTAGTGGTGTTCCTCGACCCTCCCCCCTCTCTTTATGGTACCATAGCACCCTCGTCCATCTCAGCATTCTACTCCACGGTTCCTCTTCTTCTGCAAGAGGCGCGCGCTTAATCACCCACTGACTCTCGCCCGACTGACTGACCGACTGGAACGAGATTCAGCCTCTTACCCACACATTCTCAAGTGGTTTATCGTACATTCGGAGATGTCTTTTACGCAATGGACCCAAGTTTGATGCGCTCGGGACCTGGAACCGTGATCGTTAAGCTGGTTGATTTAGTGGAAAGGACAAAAGTGTAGTCTTCCGAGGAAGTTAATGAAGAAAATAAAGGCTTCACCGGAGATGAAATCATGACGAATTGGTACTTTTTACTGATATTGAGCAAGCTATTCGTTTTTATTTCAGATTTGCGGTACAATGAAGAGGTTTCACTGAAAAATGAAAAGCAGATAGAGAGGTAGTGTTGCAACATCGATGCGGAACCATCAGAATTATCGATGTTTTCCTTGCGATGATTGATGTTATTACATCGATGTTTTACTTTCGATCCATCGATTCAAACATCAATGTTTTCTTTCCGATGGATAACAAATTGTATTAGATAACAAAAGGCAAAAGAGGGAGAAAAGGGGAATAGTCAACCTGAACCATTTTGAAAAATGTGTTTTTTTTTTATATTATGTCCTTTCCTGTTTGGAAAATGTAATAATCTGAATAGGTTGGTTGAGAATCATCCACTAATATATTATATTCATAGGCGTAGGAAGGTAATTTTTTTCGGGGGGGCAAATCTGATTATGAAATTTTTTTACACCTACCTCTCAATGTAACCGTGCTTTGTCAGTATTCATGTTAT
>JAUESH010000008.1:12050997-12070932 GCA_032275165.1 Synergus magnus | reverse complement strand
TACAATTCACCATTTTAAAGATGTGTTTATATGGATTAGCTTTTCGTAACTGTCCCAGTAATGGTCGGTTTACCTTATTACCTTCGGAAATAACAAAAGTAAAGTATAAAAGTATAAGGACGGAATTAGGGTTTAAAAATTACCATTTGCAGTGGTATTCTCTACCAAGGATGCACGTTTGACAAACACGGCAATGAAACGCTTTTGGTGGAGCACGTCTTCTACAGTTAGGACAAAGTTCTCCACTTCCTTCCCCGAGTTCCAGACCCTGGACATGATTTCCTTCTTGTATGATTTGATCCGCCAAAATCCTCGTTTTGTATCCACAATACAAGCCACCGACAACACAAATTATAAAAACTAAATTCTCCTCTGGCAGAATCTCGAGCAATGGCACAACAGTAGATTCAAAGACGACCATCAACATAAGCACACTTGTAATTGTCCACATAAAAAAAAATTTTGTCCGCAGTAAAAATCGTAGGAAATTGTTGTGGAGATAATAAATGAGGAGAGGAGTTATCACGAAAATTAGGACGGTGCAAAGAAGGTTTTGTGCTGCGATAATTGCCAAGATGGGAACCGCAAAAAGCGGTATCACGGCATCGACGGAAATTTGTTTAGCACCGCCATTCCACGTACAATAATTACGAATTCTTTCCCAAAGGATCATTTTTCATTGGCAGTTTTGCAATCCCGAATTATATTTATTTTAATTACTTTAATTTTGTGTTGGCGGGTGCACTGAGTTTATCGTGTTGATGTATCAAAAACTTTTTGAGGTTAGAAATCCGTCGCGTGGGGGAAGTATTGCGCATGCGCAAAGAACGATTGCTTGAAAATTGGCGGGAGATTTGAAATTAGCGTAGCAAAGCTTTCATGTAATAATTAAATCATTCGAATTTAATTACCTTATTTATTCGTTTTATCTTATAATTAAAAACTGAAAAACATGACCATTTAAGTATTTTGATTTAAAAAATCTATTCAATTTCACGTGTTTATTTAAAACTGGACATTCAGGTATATAAACATGTATTTCTTCATTCTATATAAAAATACAAAATTTGGACACTATATCACTAGTATACATCTTCAATTACTTTAAACTAAAACTCACATATATACAATTTTTGATCAATGATTTGCATACTAGGCAGTCTCAAAATTTTAATAATTACAATATAAGCAAATTCAGATTACCCGGGTTTTTTAAAAATTATTTTTACTATAAAAAATAATAGTGCATATAATAAGTGACAAATGCCCTTCGATTTGAAGAACAAAAACAATTTAGTATGTTATTTTTGATGACATTTGTCGAATTTCTCTAATCTTTAAGGCTATGTATAAGTTACGCGACTTAGCGTTTGTAATCATGTTTCAGGTTTTCAGGCATCACATTAAAAAACTAACAATTAAAATGAATTGTTCGTAGCAGGTAAATGTAAAGAGAATGATAAGGAACGTTTATCTACTGGCTAAAATGCATTTTCTCTATTTGTTTTCAAGTGAGGTGCCTGAAAAAATGAAAGCCGGTAAGGTAGGAGTTGGATAAGTAATAATACATGGCCTTAATGCTTAAAACGTAATTCCTGATTAAACTTATGAAATATCAACTCCTTAAAATTTCTAAAGTCATAATCCTGCATATTTGTAGAACCGAGGAAATTCTCGAAAAATTATACAAGTTATCCTTTTCTTTTCATTTCGAAAATGAAAAGAAAGGGATAACTTGTATAATTTTTCGAGAATTATGTAATTGTATTATGTAATTATATCATCTATGATGTTAAAACAGGGCATCCAAATTTAGAACTTGCAAGATATAAAACATTCAACAAACTTGAAATCACTAAACTAACTACTATAATACGAATTTAATTTACCCTGCAAGTCACAAACTTTGAAATATTTAATAATATTTATTCCCTAATGGAAAACGTAATTTCTTTCTATAAAGAGAATACATATTTTTCCATAAGTTCCGTAAACTTCTCGCAAATGCATTTAATATAGAAACGATCGTAACTTAAATAAATCGGTTCTGATTTAATAAATCAGGGCAGTATAAACAGCTATACTATATAAACAGCTATTCTAGAATAATCTAAATTTAAATGAACAGAAGGAAATAGAGCTAATTAAAGACATGTGATAATTACTATAAGAGCAAATTTATTTTCCGCAACTTCACGCTTACAATAATAAATATTGTTTGCTAAAACTAGGCCATTTACCTCCGTTTCGTTTAGACGAAGGTAAATGGCCTAGTTTAGCAAAAAATATTTATTATTGCAAGCGTAAAGTTGCGGAAAATAAATTGCTCTTATGGTAAAGTATCACATGCCCTTAAGTTTTAATTGAAGAAATTCTAATTACGAGAAACGAAACAGTTTCGTTATCATTTTGAATGAACGTTGAATGAACGTTTACGATAAACTTTATGAACATATTTTTTTGTAATTTTCAGTATTAGTCTTATAAACATAACTCAGCCTGAACATTTTTTATAACTTTCTAATTACTAATTATATTTTAAGCTTATCCCGAATAATTGAATAAAAATTAATTTGTATAATAACCGACTTCTAGCAAAGGGAAGATCAATAAAAAAAAGAGCCCAAAGCTTGTAATTCAAATTGAGGGAAGACTTTTCAACGGAAGGGAATACACTCATTGACCGATTATTTGCACATCTCGGGTCTTGAGTGCAAATAATCGCAGCGCGGATTCAGGTAAAAACTCAGGACCGTATATATCGTCTCTGAACCGAGCACCAGTGCGTAGAAAAGTCGCCTAATGAGTCACCACCGTGATCGCCACGTAAACAACTTCTGATACGGCACTGCCTCTTCGAGCGTGCGAGCTCGTCGAGGGTACATTTAGGCACCCGAGGGACGCTACCGGAGGGGAAAACCGTGAACTATGCATATAACCGCGGGGCAAATAATCGGTCGATGAGTGTAAATATCAAAGATGGAAGAAAAAGAAATAGTTACCAGTTTTTCTGTTAAATTAATACTGCGGTTATAGATTAATTTCTACAGTCTTTGGTTTCTCATGGAAAACTCTTCGTTCATCAAAATCTTGTTCTTTTTTTTTTGGTCCTAAGCGAAATTTCCATTATGTATCAATCCTTTTCTGGCTCTTTGTTAAAGAAGTATCTCCTTTAGATTTCTTAGAGATAATACAAATTGTGGGCAAGAGCTTCGTTTGGCTCTATTTGGAGACTTTGACCCACGAGATACGCCAATTTGTGGGCGTACATGCAAGGTGCTGGCACTCTTACTGTGCCGCACCAATTGTAATAAAGATGACATAATTTATAAGTCAATCGCTGCAAATGATCTGTTTTCATATTAGAATTGTCATGGATTACGATATAGTGAGTTGGCGAGACTGTTCCTCTGCCAACGTTTTGAGAAACCAGGAAGAAGTCGTAGAACCTTCTTCGTGTGATGTCGCTATCTACGATGGTTCCTGGTGGTGGATTGTCGAGATCACGCCGCTAAAATTGATTAATTTGAATTTAATAACACCCCTCAATAAATATCTCTAATTTTAAGTCTACTACTTACATTAACGGCTAAAATCCTCGTGTTTATCCGCTTTTGGACTATCACGATAATCAATTTTGGACAATAAGTCTCGTCGACCATCGAGAAAGCAGATAACAACTGTTTTACTTCGTAGTTGGAAACTGTATCCAACTGTCCATCGCCTACACCATCACGGTAGAGGAAAATTCTATCTGGGAAGAATCCATTTTTCTAGATAAAAAAAAAAGCATTAGAACAAAACTATAAGTAAAATTCATCAAACTTAAGTTAAGAACAATATTAAAATTATTGGTTAAAAAAGCACCTGTTCATAAGCTTTGATGGCGGAAATCAAACATATTTTCAGAAGATCGATTAACTCCTGGTTGCGAGATTGGATGCAAATTTTCGAGTACCAAGAAGTAAGACCTTTGTCCATACTGGCAACGAACGCAGCGACGCTTCCGTGAGTTACTTTTCCAGCTCCAGCGTGGTAAACATCCACTCCGCAAATCATGAACTTATCCTGATTGTAAACAAATAAAGGAGTACACAATAATTAATACCAGACTTTGAACTACTGTGTAGAGCTAAACAATTATTTTAAACTCTAAAAATAGCTAAAAAAATTCAAAATCTACTTACGAATGGGACTTTCAAGGCCCAAAGCGCTCCTCCAAGTTTACAATTCATTTGCAGAGCAATCTTCTCGATTGCACTCTTGGTTTTTTTCGGATCCATTCCGATTGTTTTTGATAGAATCACCTGAGATGGAACCGGCATTTCTACACAGCAAAGCCTGCAAGTAAGTAAATTGTGTTAGATCATAAAATAGTTTCAATTGGATGTTCGATAGTCTGTAAGATAATGACATAGATGTAGAATCTTACTTTTTAACTGTTGAATATCTGTCTTGTCGAATACTTGGGAACACCATCACAACCATGTCAATGTGGGGTCTAATAATCTCACGAAGGCGGGTTAAGAAACTTTCAGTCCTATCATTTGGCAGCGCGATCATTTTAGGTTCTCCGACATTCATTTGGACTTCAGACCCAACGTGTTTTAATATTTGAACAAACTCCCTGCACTTACGTTCATCTTTCTTGTCAAAGAGAAGGACCCACGAATTCAAATGAGGCTGGAAAAGAGAGAAATATAATTTTCATACAATAACAGTATTTATACTCAAGAAAAGAATGTTATTAAAAGTATTATGTATTTTAAATAGAAGAATAAATTATTAAATACTAACAGTTCGCAAAACTGGCGTTCTAGTAGCAGCGGGCCAAGAAGCTTTGGGTCCAGCTGACAACGTCTTGTTTTGCCCAAAAATTAGCATTTCGGGGTCCAAAGCTCTTCCTTTGAGCTTTATTGTATCGTCTTCCAAACGTAATCCCCAACCTGCCAAAAGTTCCCTTGTAACTTCATTTTCTTTAACTTTTTCAATAAAAGTCCGAATCACGTTTCTACGATTGGTAGGGTTTAAACTTGTGATTCCATGGATGTCTTTCATGATGCGGAAATCGCTACGCATCGCATCAGAAATTCCGGTCAAGTAGCAGAATTCCGGAATAAGGAGAAGCATTCTCTCTTGGGTCTTCAAAATTAATTTCGATAATTATTATTTTAATGGAAGGTTCATTAATATAAAAGGTTTTGGATGCACTAGGCTGGAATAAAAAAAAGACGTACCTGTCCTGTAGAAGTGCGCTCCTTTGCCCGATTGATTAACAACGGCTGTTTGTGGTCTACAATCGTCAGATTCCATTGATTTTTATAATATTCAATCAGCGAAATTTTTTCACCTTTTCTCTCAAATTCAAATGTGGGATTCTTGTCCCAGGCAATATCATCAACTCGGTAAGTCTGATTGTTATATCTCGTGAGTACCGAAATACCTAAAACCTCTTGACAAACAGCATCCTGATAGTTCCTTGGATTCTTCTGATAGACATCTCGACTGTATACCAAATGCAGTCAAATTTTAATAAAAGTTCTTAACTTTGAAAAAGTACATATAACAAAACAAAAATAAGCTTTTAGATAAAAGCGTTATTTCATTATTAACTTACATTAAATCACGAACTGTATCTGTTCGCATGACCTTATGACTCGAATCAATACACAGCTTTAAGCCCCCTTCATATTCATTTACCGCTGTTACGTATCCTGGCCAAATTTCCAAACGATGTTGTTTAACAATATGAGCGCAGGCTGGATTAAATGTTTTTCGACCGACTTTAACCAATTCAAGAGCACGCATTACACGATTTATTAGAATATTAAAGAAAGTAACATTCTCGTGCATAGCTTGCGTCTTCTTAAAAATGATTAAAAGCTGTATTTCTGACCCATCGGCTGGATGTTCAGATACCAGTGTGGTGCGCTAAAAAGTTTAAAAAAATAAATAAATTTAATATTGAGTTATACGTGATTATTTATTAAGATGATAACCAAAAGTTATAGTCTTACGTCTTTTTCAAGTCTTTTGGGCAAATACAACAAGGACCCATCAAAATTTTTGGTCCTTCCGAGGAACTCTTGATGCTGGTTTAAAAGTTTTCTTCGCAGAGGACGTGAATCTATGTCCGGACAATATCGGACTTCATAAACGTTTAACCCCATACCAGGTGTTATGCTTAGGTTTATGTAATTCGCAGTGAGCTCGATTCTGAAAATGAAAAGTATTTCATATTCTTACTTATTGGATTCTGGAACTAACAATAAGAAACAATCACAACGATATAATTGATTGCTAAAAAAAAATATCAACTTACGGTCTGCCAGCTTCTCCTTGACGCGAAATTACTTCAGTCTCTATAGAAGACCTAGTATCCTCCAAACTTATTTTAGAAAGAGGGCCAGTTACTCCACCAACATTAACTGGACATGACCTCGTCGGTATTGATCCCGACGATGTTGTAGTAGTACTTGTGCTCGAACTAAAACCCGAAAATGATTTTTACTCTTTAACTAAATTATTATGTTTTGCATACATATCATTTTTGAGAAAATTGAAGAAGTACCGTTGCGAAAATCCAGATAAAAGAGAAGCTCTGCCTCGACCAACAGAAGGTGCTGTAGAAGACGCTACTGTACTAGTTTCTGTTTGAATAAATTGCAGCAAACTCGCCCGTCCACGACCTGCTGCGGGTGTTGATGCCGGGGTAGGTTCTGCTGGCTGTGAAAGTAGAGCGGCCGATAAAGATCCTCGACCACGACCCAAACTTGATAGAGGACTTGGTCTATCTTGTTCAGCTCTTCTGGCTTCTGCAGCCTCATCTTCTTCTTTCATTCGCCGCAACATTTCCAAAAGGGCTCCTCGCCCTCTACCCGCTCCGTTTGACATTTTCTGAAAAAATAACAAGTTTTGTTAGAAAAGTTATTTATTTCTCAAATTCGGTTTGCCAAGCCTGGTTGCTAGTACTGGTAAGATACTAATTCCGATTTTAGGTGGACCTGTTTATGAATAATCTGAGTCAAGGACAATTGACTATTAATAGCAATCCCATCGAGATGTGAAAAAAATGAACGAAGAAGGGGATTTTATTGATTCAGAGCTTCAAGATTGGACGAAAGTGGCAATAGTGGTGTTGGAAGAAAAAATATAGTTATGCGATAAGATTATGCTACAGTTACAGGCGTCATAAAACAGCATTCTCGCTGATTTGACAGAATATGCAGAAAATTCTTATTTGAAACCATGTGAAGCAAATAAAGTGCAGAGATGTGAAAAATTACATTTATTTAATTGCAAATAATTAAAATGCAAAAATTGCGAAAAAATAGTGTTATTCTAGACAATCTAGACCACAACTCCAATTTAATACTTTGGAAATATTGGAATGTCGACAGAGTAAATTATAATATGAACATAAGGTTAATTATTTCCTAATATTAAAAAATTGTCTTCTTTTGATCTAGAGTTTGTTTCTTTGTTTTAGTCTCTGATGGAAACGTAAAACAGGTAAAAGATGAATTTAAATTCATATAATTTTAGTACACAATAGAGCTGTTCGACTTCGAAGTTACTGGGAGTTTATACTTTCACAATTCTATTTTTTTTTTATAGATATCAACTTTTCAAGACAAACTCACAAATATAAAATCACGAGCGTGCCCTCAGACAAGAGTGAAAACTGTTTTCAGGACATACAGCACAAATTGCTGAAGAACAGGACGTTTTGAAGGACACTCACCTTCGCAGGACAAATTGCTCCAAAACAGGACTGTCCTGCGAAATACTCCGAAATAGAAGAAATTATTTCAAGCCTTATTTGCAAATAAAATCCACAGAAACTAGTTTTTAAAGACTTTTTTTTATCTAATGCACGTGTTAGAAGAAGCTGCAAGGAAGTAAAAAAAGTTTCTAAAAGATTTACGACAAGAACTAACCTTAATTTGTCAGCTGTACTCGGAGCAACTCGGAAGAAATTCTGCGGATGGCCACGGCCTGAAGCCCTTCGCAACTTAATTCAAACAGCTAAAGTTGAGTTTTACTTTTTATGTTTAAAATGGCGAAAGAAAATTGATGAAGAAACCGAAATTAAACGAATATTTTACTACAAATAGAGAGCAAAAAAGTAGCTTTTTTGCTCTCAGATTCAACCTGCTTCTTGGAACTGGAAGTCACGTGGTAATTTTAAAATGCTGATTGGTTGATTCAAAAACTCGCGCATGCGCTTTGATCCACTAGCGGGAAACTGCGAAAGTTTAAATTTAATTTACCTGGAAAAAGAAAAATGCCTATCTAAATGCGATTTTCAAAATGTTACCTAACATCACTATTACTTGGATCCCTTCATCTGAAAAAAGAGAATATAACAAAATTATAATTGATTAAATATCAACACTTAATAATCTATCCATGTAAAATAATATGTAATTTTCTTTCGCATTAATAAAACTTTATTTAATATAGATATACATCATATGTTTCATATCTGTATAATATGTATAGAATTTATTTACATGGCTTGAAGCCTCAATATAATTAAAATAGAATTATGACAATAAACTATAAAACGAATAAAACAACAATTAGCTCGGCGAATCTGCGCATGAGAATAAAATTTAACGGCGATCGGACGAGACCGCAGTCGTTCGAGGTACAGTGCGGCAAGAGAAACTTTCAATTTGAGCTTGCTTTCTTGCGTATTGTCCGTCACCCATGATTTTTTTTTTATACGTAATAATGGCACTTGGCCCACTGGCATGTGGCTTCTTAAACCTCTAAACAAGACATAATTTCCTCCCTTAATCGCATTTTACCTAAAAATGCCGAGTCTAATTTCCTTTCTACGTATTTCACAAAAAAATACAAAGTTCTAAGGTATTTCGTATTTTAGATTCTACCTTTCAGGAACTTTCGTGACGGACGTTTCGCAGCACAAAGTTAAAAACGATTAAAAACGACCTGAGCCCAGTCAAAATTTGCATTCTTTCAATTCTCTCTGCGCTGCACCGCCTTCGAAATATTTTCGCGCAGACGCGAGTCTCGAAGGCCACAATTTTTATCACAAGCCCGGTCCTTGTTCTTGGTTTAAAATATATAGGTTTCACATCTTAGATATGCATTATCTATGTTTAGTGTAAAAATTCACGATGTAATCTAATCAAATCGATGCCTCAGAAATAGAAAAGTTATATACGAATATAAATCCGTATGTATTTTGCTTGATTCATTTTTGCTAATACCTAGGACTTAACAATAATTTAAAATATATTGTCTATAGTGTCTAAAGCATCGATTCAATAAGTCACAATTCAAATATTTCCTAGAAATGATGGAAGACCGTGAAAAGAACCGAAGGGCAAAGATTCTTAAAGCGTATTATTATACAAGTAACAAAGGGTCAGATTCACATTTATAACAATCTTCACATTTTTCAAGTCAGATTCTTTGCCTCTCGGGAATTTCATGTGTTAAGGAAGCGGCAATTTAATTGCGACTTCCCATCTCTTTCGAGTGCAGGAAGTGTCTCGATTGAGGATTTCCACCTTCTCTCGTTACAGTTGGGAAAAGTATCGAGACGAGAGATTCCGTGGAGGGAATTGCAGACCACTCGGCCGGTCAGAAGATACAACGAATGTGTCATATAAGAGTGCCGAATGGCCGTTTCGGATGTGCTAGAAGTCGTTATCCCAGCCTGACACGTCATCTGGAGGAGGTGGGTCGGAATCTGGTGGATATTCGTCAAAGTTTGCCGTATCAGTGGGATTTTGAACTCGAGGCATTATTGGCGGTTCGAGAGTTCTTGCTCTTAGGCCTTCCCAGTTGAAACCATCAAACCATCTAAGGAATAGAAAAAATAATTTTAATAAGGGAAGTTTATTCGTATCTGTATCTAGAAATATGATTAATACAAAATGTTTGTGGAATTTTGTTACCCAAATACCTTTGTTAAAATCCTGATGTTTGCATAGAACGATAAATGTTTTTTTTTTTTAATTTAGACCTAAATGCATTTGATTTCGATAAAGTATTATTTTTAAAAATATACATATTTTCAAAATTTTACTCACTTGTGCTTTTGGATTTCGCTAATTCCTCCCTTTTGATAACCAAGTCGCTCGGCTGGATTATCTCTGAAAACAAAAAGGCAATATATTAAAATTATTTAATAATGAAAACACAAAATTGAACCATAAATAAAAATATATAATCTATTTTTTTGAGTCTCACCTGCACAACTTTTTGATAAGAACAGTGGCGTTTCTCGTTATCGTTCTGGGAAATTCGATGGCGTCGATTCCTTTAAGAATTATATTATAAGTCTTCATGGGATCAGCACCAGTGAATGGAGGTGTTCCAGTGAGAAGTTCAAACATTAAAACGCCTAGAGACCAATAATCTGCACTAATATCGTGACCTCTATTGAGAATAACTTCTGGTGCTACGTATTCTGGCGTTCCACAAAAAGTCCACGTTTTTCTTCCATGATCCAGACGTTTTGCAAATCCAAAATCTACCAATTTCACGTATCTAAAAATAAAAAGATCAAAAATAAAAATTAGATCACCAAAATAAAAAAACAACTAAAGTTATAGTAAAGACAAATCTAAAGTTCATAAAAATTCTGCTTCAATAACAATTCTTGGTATGCAATTTCTTTGTTATTCAAATCTTCAATTGAAAGTTATGGATACTTTTTCAGGACAAATGAAATTGAATCCCGTAAGTTTATCTCAGTGCTTCAGAAGTAGAAAGTCCTGAGAAATCTCGTTTTTTATAGAGAAGGAAAAATCTGGACTTTTGTATCATCAACATATGAAGGATCTTGAAATTCTCGTATAGTAAACATAGACGATTATAAAAGGCGGATGGGTCAAGAGAAAGTTTCATTTGAGAGCTCATAATTTTCTACATGCGATGGATTCTCTCTAGAATTAGAATATTACAATGGAGATATTTCACAGATTTATGAATGTCAGGGACAGAAATTTCAAGTCGAAACAACCAAGAATATCAAACTATAATAAAAATTTTAGAATTCTATGCAAATTACCCTTGGCTATCTAGAAGAAGATTTTCAGGTTTGAGATCCCTATAGATGATGTTTCTAGAATGAAGATAGTCGAAAGCCTCGACAACACAGGCAGTGTAAAATCTAGTTGTAGAGTCGTCAAAATGACCTCTGTCCCTCAAAACCGTCCATAATTCTCCACCAAGACATGCCTCCATCAGCATATACAAGTACTTCCTGTCTTTAAACGTTTTAAAAAGTTTGACAACGAAATCACAATCAGCTTCTCCCATAATTCTCTTTTCCGACATGATATGTTGCTGTTGCCTCGTCTCAACAATTTGTGCCTTCTTCATTTGTTTCAGGGCGAATGATCTCGAATTGTCACCAGCAATCTGCACCAGTTCCACTCTTCCAAATCCTCCGACTCCCAAAGTTGCCAAGGGCCGAAGGTCTTGTAATCGAAGGTCTCTGAACTCTTCGTTAAGTCTGGAAATTATTAATCTTATTGTTATTATTTCAGATGAAGCCTTCTTCTTAACTTTCAACCAAGTTTTTAAACTTTTCCACTTTTTAGTTTTAAAATCTTCGAGCATTGTAGCGAGAACTAAAATTTGATGCTTTCTGACTGAGTTTCAGATATAAATGACTGCTTCTGTAGCAGATTTTCGACTTTTATCAGAAGATAGTCACAAGAAATTTTTTTTTTTTCATAAAAATGCAGCAAAGTAGAAGGGATAGTGGTCAAGGGATTTCCAAGGTTTGGGGATATTCCCAAATTCAGATTAGTTAATTTTAAAACCAAGCGACTATTTACTTTAAATCTTACGCAATTCACTTTAGGAAAATCTTATCTTAACCAATGGGGAAGATAAGGAATGTGAAACATATTTAAGATATACTAACTACAAACAGACTATTTTACGGTCTCTTATTATTATAGACTCGGTAAATAACATAATCTTCTAAGTCTAAATTAAGATAGACCTTGAAAATAGAACTCCTATTTCTTATCTTAAATGTTTTGTTTGATTAATGCGATTAATGTTATTAAATTGGGAAAATTTTACGATTCAAGTCACTACAAGAATAAAAGAAAATTTCTGCTTGACTGGCGAAGTTATTAACTCAACAAGGTAGAGGTCACGACTGTATAAATTTAGATGAGTTCGTATTAAAAATGCGTGTGAATCATGGTGAGCAGATCGATTTAATGATCGGGAGTTTCTCGGTAATTTATGTTAGAAAGTAGAAAGCGCAAGTGAATCTACTTATCCAGTAATCGCAACAACATTTGATTCAAATGCTGAATCCCTCGCTAGAAAATACTCCAATGACCTGATAATAAACTAACTTGAAATATCTATTTTGCAATTTTGCAATTATAACTTACTTAACTAATTTTTCCACATTTTACAAATTTAACTCTCTTTCTTTTCCAATTTATTTTTCACTCAATTTGCTTTTATTCCCTACTTCCTATTTCCTCGGATAAAATTTATTCGCTGCAATTCAGCAATTTTTATATGCAAATGCAGATTCTCGGTGAAAATCTTTATTGGCTTAATACACAAGACAATTTTATATGCGATAAATTACTGAAATACTTCCTAGTTTTATATGGACATAGGAAATTATAATTTTTTAGATTTTAGATTCTAATAAGAAAAACTAAAATAATAATTTCGAATTTTTTTTCTTTGGAAGGTTTATAAAAAGTTTTGCAATTTTACTAAAAATATTTAAATTAGTAATTAGAGAAAAGTGAAAGATTATCAAAGGAGGTGGATTATAAGGCTCTTTTTTTCTCGTAATGAATAAAATATGCAATTACGATTGAAATCGGTGAGCGACCAAAAAAAGGCCTCAATAGCCCACTTCCTTTGCAATCCAAATTTCGAAAATAAAAGCAAAGACGTAAACTACCTACTTTTTCGACATGCAATACCTGAAACTTACTTTTAACCCAAGCAGATTATTGTTCCATCCTTTGTGTCAGGCGTGAAACACAATTTTGTAATTTTAATTAACACTGCGATAAATGGACTTCCAGCAATTCCACGATTTCACGAGAAACTTGCTAAAAGTTCAAGGTAATTAATCGCGGTTTGTTCATTCTCAGTCGTTACTTTCATACCCTCAATTTATGACTCACGAATCAAATGTTTGTTTAACTTTTGAATTGATAGTTGGTATTTGATAGATCTATTTTAACGCCTGGTAAATTAAATAGCAATTGACATTTAACATTCTTTAAGTATCGATTCATTTATTATTGAATTGTCTTACCTTCTACGTTCGACTAGCTCGTCCTTGTATCGAGTCCGGATCTCATCTAAGGATGAAATAAGTTGATTGAAAGTTTCCCGATCTATCACGAGACAACTGACTCCATCCGGATCGTCTGCTATTATATTTGCTGTTCTAAGATCATCTCTGAAAATTAATTTTATACAATTTAGTTCCATTATTCTCAAGGGGAAAAATGTTATTGCTTTATAATCGAAAATAATTAAAGGATTAATAATTTAAAAAATAAAATGAATAAATAATTAAATAAATTAAATGGAAAGAAATAAAGGGTAATTTCAAAATTTCTTTATTAAAAAATAATGACTAATAAAATTCGAAATTTTCTTATGTTTCCTAATTTATTGGAATTTTATTTTCGATTTTTAATAAGCAATATAAATATAAAAATACTAACCCTTGAAGTGCTTTTTCACCGAAGAAGTCACCCTTGCCCAAAGTTCTGATATACTTTTCATCTGTCGTATCCGGTTGTTTGATTGTTACCCTTACTTGTCCTCTGCTAATTATAAAGAATGTATCTCCCCTTGCTCCTTGTCTAACAATGTAATCACCATTGTTATAAAATGTCTAAAACATTAATAGTAAAAAAATATAAGTTTCTTCCAAACTTTTTTACATTTTATAGAATCAAGTTTTTATTCTAATTTGTTTACTGCTCAAAGAAAAATAATAACCGAGCTCCTTTAATTTGATACTGTTATTGTTTCAATTTATTTCAATTTACCTCCTCTAAGACATCAGAGATTTTGATGAGAGTTTCCTCAGGAAGATTCTTGAAAATAGGAACGCTGAAACAAAAAATTCCATTAGGAAAATTCTTTGAAACTAATTAAAAAAAAAAAAAATAATAATCTTTCCATTACATCTGATTTGCATCCTAGAATTCTACTTAATATCTGAAGACTAGCGATTTTAACCACGCGTGTTACTGATTTGCCGCTCTACTAATGAGAATCTATTTATAGAAAGATCTTTCTAGAAGAGGAATATTAAAAGAAAAAAAAAATACAAATGGACATTCTAACTTTCAAACAGTCTTCGAAAGATTCAATTTGAAAATATTAAGTTTTAATATGCAAAAATATAATAGTAAATTGAATTTATTATAATTCTGTTTGAAATATTATTTTTTTCATTTTAGCCTTAATTAATCATTCAGACAAAGAATTCTCTTATATTAATAAATTCAGTCTTTGCTATTCGCATAAATCTTTTAGACATGGAAAGAATATTCATTTTAGTAAAACTAATTTCGTTTTTCTTGACCTTTTCTTACGAAGTTAAAAAAAGCTGAACGTAATCTTGGCAAATCCAATTAAAGAGATATAATTGATAATGGATTTCACGCTCCTTCGAAGCCGATCAGGCATGCGAAACTCAGAGATTCAAAAACACGAAGTGATGATGAGGTTGATCGTTGAAAGCTATTTATAGTATTTATACAGCTGGCTATAATAGACCATAATTCTTCGGAACTAGAAGCTTACAATTCTTCATTTTCCAAGCTTTAAATTATGGATGGCCCAGACCTCAGAAAATAATATTTCCCGTCGCTATTTTCGCACTTCATTCAGAAAATTTCATGAATGAATCCGGAATTTATAAACAAGATTTGTCACAGAAAAATACGTTTATTTACAGTTTTCCATTAGTGGATGAAAAATATACTAGATTCTTATAAATCTTTTCATAAAAATCTTTAAAAAAAAAGGCTGGGAAAAATGATAAGAATTTGCATTTCCGTTTTGCTTTCTCACAAAAGGTGACAAAACTATAATTTCGTAATACCTCTTAAGGAAATCCGTATATTCTGCCTGTCTCGAAAGACCGGTTCTCATCATGATAGTTTGGAAACATTGTCGGTCGATGGCCCATAATTGGCAATCTGTGGCTGCTGTTATGGTTGCCGTTCTTTTGCAATTGTATAGAATGGCCAATTCGCCCAAAACTTTTCCTGGTGCCAAACTACTCAAATATTTTCCATCCCTCGAAACTTCCACTTTTCCCTCTGAAACAAAAGAGAAAATCAATTTTAAAAAATTGCTCAAATTCAATTTTAAAACATAGTAAGATATTCTGAATAAGAAAAAGAGAATATGAAATAAAAATAGCAAAATAAAGAAAAAATCAAATAAAATAGTCAGTCGAGACTTTAACTGGCATTTCTAATCGATTGTCCTGCAGAATACAATGGACCTTCTACCTAAATGGCACGCATGATGTTCCAATGGCATTTAAACTGATACCAGTTCTTGCAAGAGGCTACAAATTCAATTCAATGTGACATTTATACGGAAATTTTCTAGCGGGCTTTAAATTTTAAACGCCAACTCAATACAAAATAGGGTCAGTCAGTCGGATTTAAATTGATTGCTGTCAGTTAAGGCAATTCGTGAATTGTTAAAATGAAATAATGATAAATTAGTTTAGGAATACGTAATAATATTTGATTTTAAATAAAACAATTTGGCATCTATTAAGCCATTTTTCAATATTCTCTATAATTTGGATGAAAACTGAATGACTCGACAAATATTCTTACTTAGTTCTTAAGTATATAATTTTTTATTACTTCCCATTGGCAAATATGCATTAATTTTTTTTTTTATGATTTTGCAATATTAAATAAACTAAAGAGAAAAACCTGATAGCGGAAGTTAAATGTTTCCGGTTAAATTTTTATAAACGGCACTGGTGCATTTCTTGAGAGGTGTCTACTTGAGTCTAAAATAGCCATGAACTAATTGAGGCTGTAAAAGTCACTTTATCCTTCTTACAAGGCAAAAAACATAATCATTATCTCATTCGAAATAACGCCCTGAATGCGTTATTACTAGAGCTCTGAGGAAAAATATAAATCAGTTTCCGGATAATATTCAAGGTATGAGGTAGCTAAAAGAATAAAAAATTAATTAGAAAACATTTTTAAAAAAGAAGGTAAGGAAAGTAGAAAATTTCGCATTTGCATAATGAATTAATAATATTAGTATAAAAGCTCATTTTTAATCCATCAAAGAAATTAATTGAAACATTGTTAGCAAATGCCTCGTTATTTTTGGGACCTTTTTAACAAGCCATTCATTTTTAATGGACCGTAAAATCATAATATAGAAGTTTCCAACACCCAGTAGTTTAAATTGGCACGATTATTCTCTCTCAAGTAGCCAAATATTATCTGAAGCCACGTGCCTAATAAAAAGTGACAGCATCTCTCCAGTGGGACAATTTTGCCCCCACCCACGTGTACATTTGACACTTTATTACGATAAATGTTCTATATATGATAATGTCCCACAATTCAGCGAATCATTTATTAAAATTGCAGAAATTAACAATGAAATATTTTGATCTATATAAAGGGCTGACTAAGTCAAAGGGGACCACTGAAAATTCCCAAAAAATAAAATTCCCGACACTGTAAAATTCCCGAATAAATAATTACCGAAAAATGAAATACCCGACACTGTAAATTGCCGACAATATAAAATTCCCGAAATAAAATAAAATAAATAATTTAAATAATAATTTTAACATTTTTTTTTTTAATTATTCTGTATTCTTAAAATATTTTTCAAGCACTTTTAGAGATCTTTTCAGGAATTTTCCATTGTCGGAAATTTCCTAGTGTCGGGAATTTTATTTTTCAAAAATTTTCAGTCGTCTCAGTTAAAGGAATGAGAAAAATTTTTATATAAAGAGATTATCATTTTATAAAAATAGGAGAATTTCGGGGGCAAAAATATTTTGGACTGTATTTATACGAGAAACAATTTTAAAGATTCGTGTCAAGGTCGAAGAAATCTGATTGGAACGAACGACCGACTTTTAGTTTAGCCTACATTTCAGCCCTTTGTGGTTATTTTAAGCTGCAGGTAAATGTGAAAGTGTTGACCGAATCATTAAGATAATTTTTTCTGGATAAACGATGACATAATATAGCTCGTAAATAATATCCTCTTTGTGTAATAAAATTTACGAACGGAGAAAATCTTATATTTCTAGGTCATTCATTTTTTTATGAGAAAAGTGATTTTTATATTTCAATAATGGGTACTTTAATAATTACTTTCACATAACACTTGTCATTTGTGAATTTTTTTAACTTTCTATGTTCAATATGCTTAGTAACGATGAATTTCGTGAACACTAAATAAAAATAGAGAAGTGTGTACCTAATACATATTTAGAAGATAATTTTTCATATATAAATATTTTGAGGAGAAAGTTTGAATTTTTGAATCAATTATAAAATTCGACCGAGTAATAAAAATGTAAATTTGGAGTCAATCAATAAACCTGAATCTGTGAACTGCTTTATAAACGTAATTTGATTGATAAAATCAAATTGAATCTGATAAATTAATCGTTTGATCGAATATGATCCAATTAAAGCTTTTATTACTCATTTTAAGACCAATAAACATTTTTTTATAATCGTAAGTGGCTCAACTGGAATCGTTTTGGTAGATTTGTCGTAAATTTGGTAACCGATTAATCCAGGTTTCGCGGTTCGATGATCAAGTGGGAAAAGGTGGTGAAAATTTGAGGCGAAGAATAAAATATAATGAACAGGAACAGGAAAAGGTAAAAAGCATCCGCTCTGCAATTACAATAATTCAAATGGATTATACGTGCGGACATGCGTTCGTGAAAGCCCCTCTAAAAAATTATATTATTGCTTTGAAGCATCTCTTTTGATTGTAGGACACGCTTCCGGAATTAAAAAAAAATATATAATTTCCTCCAAAAGATACTAAATTGTCTATAATTACATAAATTAAAAAATAAATCATTTCAAAGATTCAAAATCTTGTTTCTTTCGATGCACCTTTTTTAGAAGATGGAATTGTAACAGCTAATTATTGCGGGAAAATTATATCATGGAATTCTTTATAAGTAAATATACTATATTGGGATAAAGAATTTTTAAACAGTCCTAATGCTCTCTTAGCTGACGATAATAGTTACACGTTTCAACATTTCCCACGGAGACTATTACACCACATGTGCAGTTTATAAAAGAATCTCGACGTTCAAGAAATAAACCATAATTTTACACTTTATAACATCATAGAAAGTTATTTTGAAATTCAAATTAAAATTAGAGCTGGGAAATATGTAATTCCAAGAAGGCAATTCTATTTTAAGTTTTAAGTGGAAATTTATTCACGTTATTAGTATCATAGTCAATATTCATTGAATCTATTGACATTCAGTAATATCTTTGATTGGAGAAGTGTTTGATACTAATTGATGTAGCAATTAAATTGACCCAGGAAATAAAGCTATCAAGAAAATTACAATATTAAATTTCAAATTAACATTGTTCACCACTGTAAAAAATTTCTTCGGGACTAAAATTGTTGGGACGCTTATTTCCGCAAACTTTCCGAAATTTCCCCAAATATTTGACAAAGAAAATTCCCAAAATGCATTGCGTGACTTTTGGTCACAGAGGGGGAGGGTTTTTTAAAAATTACCCAAAAAAGTTACGTTATTTATAGATTTGGAAATTTGGAAATGCAGAATATTTGAGACAAGTTTAACTAACTTACATAGAAAATTAAAAACTTTTTGGAACAGTTCCCAATATTTAGTAGGTATTTTTTTAACTCGGAAAGATTTAGGGAATATTTCCTAATTTTTCCAATAAATTAACGAAAGATTTAGGAAGATTCCCTAAAAAATTGTAGGTTTTGTTGAATTTCCTAAATTTTATATTGTCGACAATTTTCCAGTGTCGGGAATTTTATTTTTCGGGAATTTTCAGTCGTCCCGAATTTCCCTGTAAAATTAATTTGGCAAAATTGCATTCCCGGTTTAGCAAAGCCTGACGGCGGATGTGTCGCAAGTAGTGAATCAAGATACCAAGAAGAAGGGCGCTCTCGAATAAAAATTTACGTGGGTTCTCGCGCCTCCGGTTATTACTACTTGTTTGTTATTAATTCTTAGTATATTGAATAGCCGCGGCCGCTTTTGTGGTCATCTCTCGCCTCGAATCTAATTCCTAGAACCTCATCTTCAATTGCAACCACAAAAGAAAATTTCCCAACTAATAAAAGTTAAATTTCAAACCAGAAACCATCAAGTTTCTCTGGATTAAAAAAACAATTAGCAGTTGATGTAACGATTTTATTAGTTCATGTTATGTAACTATTCAGCTTGTTAAAAAAGCAATTATAAATACATCAACCTTTAAAAAATATTTTTAATATTATATTGAGTGCACGTCCGAAGTCTTATTGCGAAAATTGTATAAGCTAGCATTTTTTATAGACTTTTTTTTCATTCGATTCGACTGTACGAAACGGGAGTTCCAAGGCGGGGAGGCCCATGGCCGTATTGTCAGAATATATGCTTTCACTTCCTCGCATCATAAAGGTCTTGTTCAGGAAAGACACAAAGACATCGAGAATCTCATTATTTTTCCACCAGAAAACCCGAAACTTTAAAAAATGAAGGGTTCATTGATTCGCGCATTGACAGGGTAGCCACAAGATTAAATTTTTCAATTTCCCTGACATTTCCCTGACGTTTCCCTGACTTTCAGACAAATTTCCCTGACAGAAAATGATTAAAAATGCGAATAAATTTTCAATAATAGTGCTATT
>JAUESH010000008.1:11884001-11908365 GCA_032275165.1 Synergus magnus | reverse complement strand
AAAGAAACCTCTTAAAATCCCTTAAAATTATTGAAAATCTCTTGAAATCATTAGAAACCCAGAGAATGTCAAAGAATACCTGGAAATTCTTTATAATCCTTCGAAATTCTTGGAAAGCTTCTAAAATCTGTTAAATAAACTATAAAAGTTATATATGACAAAAGTAACATACCATAAATGTCAATTTCTATTTTCCCTGACAGCTACTTGCATTTCCCTGACATTTCCCTGACAAAATTCTTTTTCCCTGACATTTCCCTGACATCCCTGACATGTGGCCACCCTGATCATTTGTTTAGAAAAGAATGATTGCCAATGAGAACAGCGCCAACTGTCGATATTTAATTGACTTTGATTCAAGGATACTCTGGTTTAGAAATTTCTAAGCATTTGTAAGATTTTGAATAGTAAAATTTTTAAAAATTTATTCTTGCATATTCAATATATTAACTTCAATATTTTAACATCTAAATGGAATGAATCATAATCTCAAGGCTTTTCGAAATCAATGGCTTTATCAAAATAATAAAAAAGATCAACCGTTTGACAAATTTGTACAGATACCTATCGCTATAAGAAGAAGATTGTCTGATATGACAAGTGAATCTCTAATTGAAGCTATACATGCACCTAATCTAGAAGTTGTCCAAGAAGATTTAGACATTGAAATTGATGTGAATCAGTGTGACAGAGAAGGTTTTTTTTCCCTCTATGTGGCTTTACTGGTACCCCAGGATGTAGAAATAATAAAACTACTCTTAAACTACATGGAAAATATAAATCGGCGCGACTACTTTGGAACATCCCTGCTTCAACGCGCCTCATTATTTGGAAAAATAGGAGCAGTAAAGCTTCCTTTTGAACATAGAGCTTCTGAAGAAAATTGGCCAGTGTCAAATTAGAGATAAGCACCAATATCATCAGTTTTCTACTAATAAAAGTGAACGACTTCAACCAATTTATGATTCTGCATGATGAGGAGTTGGCTATGGATCTTCTCAACCGAAAAATTAATTTCCAACTTGATACCCTAAATTTTGATTATGGTGATGATGTAACGTTAATTAATGTCACTGTACGTTGTGCCAGTACAAAAATTATTGAGAAACTTATAGAGTTAGGCGTTGATCTCAACAGAAATTGATATTCAGTTAGAAGTCCGCTGGAACCAGCAATCAAACGAGGTGATACAGTAATTGTACAATTGATACATAACGCTCGGGAATCTCGATGTTCTTTGATTAAAGCAGACTGCAATTGAAACGGCAATTATTCTAAAATCGTTTCCACTGGATATAATTTACTTTATGAAGTGTCTATCAGAATTCTGTATTATTCTGATTCTATATAGTAAAGGATTTCTTCCTAACTTAAAATGCATTTTACTTCTTCAATTATATACTCTAATCTCAAATTAAACTATTATCCCATTCAAATAATGTTTTTGATAATAAAAAATAGTTCAAACCTGACTTACTTTTTTTCCGGCACAATGTATCAACTTTTTCATAGCAAGCTTTATGTCTTCCTGACTTTCCAAAAACGATGATTGGATTGCTTCGAATGTACGTGGAAGGGCTGGTGCAGATTACATGACAATTATCCCGATGGCGATTTGGAACATTCGTAACGGCAGTAGATCACAGTCAGTTGATCTCACCTGCGTTTAATTACTCGAAAACAAATATATCAATCCTTGAGAAACAGAAGAATCATTGAGCACTGCTAATAAACAAAAATTTTTGAAAATCGACTTAGATATATACCTTGTTTAATATAAATTTTAATTTAAAAAAGACAACTTGAAAACCTCTGGAGCTTTTTGAACCAAAAAATTCACTTCTTCCTCATTGTGCAGTGCTGGACTCAGGTGCGTCCATGAACTGGTATTAAATTTATAATTCCGTTAGGCGGGGGCTCCAGTGCGACTACATTCATATTTTCACTCAGTCCTTGTCCCCTGCCATGTCATAGGCCACGTGCAATGACTACCACTCTCTGGAAGCATATTGCAGTCGACGACACACGTGCGAGGTCGCAACAATGCTTTTGGGACAACAACTGCTTCCGTTGACGGAAACTAATAATCTCAGTTAATGGGATTCGACTTTGCAGGGGGGTCACGCCTTTTATCTTTCTTCTGAAAACGAAATCATTTGAGATTATCATCCTGGATTTGATTAATAGAGTGGATTGAAATGCTCTTCAACCAATGAATCAATTGAAGCATTTTCACGATTTCTACTATTTCCAGATTATCCTACAAAAAGAAAATTAATATGCAAATGACCCCGGAAGGCACTTCAAACATTCAAGAATGATCAGTGAAACTCGATCCTTGATGCGATTTCATCTCGCACGTGTCGGAAACTCGTTCACTAACACTCATCCATTGTTTCCTAACATACTGTCTAGAGAGACACTAAAAGTTTCTCAAACCATTAAACTCAGATAGCAATCTCAGTTTATCATCCAGAAACTTCCATTCATCCTTTAACTAAAAATAAATACACATTTAGAAATAAACTTTGTATTTATTCAAACGCGTTTTGAAATCCATTTCGCCCCTTTTGATATAAGCGTAAGGCACTGGGAAATACGAGACGCTTCTGCTGATGGACATTTGGGTCCTAAATGTAAAAAATTGTCATAAAATAAAACTCAGGAAAGCGTACTTATAAAAGATCTTCCATTTTGATATTTCGTCGCACAGCGTTGGTGTATCCCTCTTTGAATTTGTACCAGACGTCTTTTTTAAAAAGGTACATCTTGTTGGGCACAGGCGCTTTTTCCTTCGGAGATGTCTCTGTTGCGATGCCTAAACTTTTTTGTTCCTCGAACTGCGCTTGGCCTACGTCTTTGAACTGCTTGAAGAAATCTTTGTATTTCTGGAATGAGAAAGAAGTTCGCTTTTTATTAAACTACCTCAGACTAAGATTTCGTACTGAGGATTCCAATCTACTTTATAGCGGAATGAAAGGAAGTATTCAAATTCAGAGAATTGATAATACACATTGTAGACTAAATTTATGAGAGACAGGAACAAAGATCAAATAAAGCGAAAAATCCAAGAGGACAAGTAGGAGGAGGCATTTGAGAGCAGTGGAAAGAGAACAAGAGGGAAAAATCAACTTTTATTTGTCGGGAACGTCGTTAGGGGTAAGTGAAGGACCGAAGGGTGGCTTGGACGTAATGGCGCCTCCAGCTCAGTCTTCCAATGTGTGTCTATAGCGCACTTGTCGTGCCCCTTTCTTTCTCTTCCCACCACTTTCTCCCTCTATTATTCTCGTATCTTATCTTCCTGTACACGTCCAACCACCCAGCCAGTAGATTTATTATGTAATACTGATTTCAAAGGGCAAAAAATTCACAGAAAGAAATCTAGCAGGTAAAGAAGTTTAACTCATTCATTCCAGCTATGTAAATAGAATCAAATCTAGACTTCAAAATCTAGACCTATAGGGTTTAGATTATATAGACTGGACTAAATTATCACTACTCTTTTCTATTTTACAGATTCAAAATGATTTAAAACCATAGGAACAAGTCGGTGAAGAGAGCTCTTTAAGTTCCTGAAAAGTTTTCAAGCGAGGTATTTAGAATTCCCTGATCGAACTATTTTAATTAATTAGACAGGTCTGTGATAAAGTTAGAAGGTAGTTACGTTCCTGAGAGTTAAGGAGGCGCATTACCATGACAATGGTAGAAGTTGGGAGAACGATGATGAGGCGAGAGGGAGGGAAAGCTAGGTGGTGGGCGGGACGTCCAGATTGCGACGTCCGGCATCCCGACGCTTCGAAACGCTGCCATCCACTTCGATGAGTTCCCCTCCGAATGCCTCTGAATACTCGTGACGCCCCTGCGATTATACTTGCCCTCAAATATACACTCGACTTAACTGGTATTCCTCGCCAGGATTCACACACCACGATATCAAGCGTTCCGCTATCCACGGACACGTGCCATCTATATCCGACCGAACGTATATTATCAAGGACCCCCTAATGTAGCCGCTATTAGGACGTTTATATCTAGAGACGGGAACTGCCCGCTTTCATCGACCGGAAGCTACCGAGTAGGAGAAGACGGAAAGCTGCCGGTCTCATTGTCCGCTTTGCTATAAGTGCTCCTTCCATTCTCCACTTCCTCCGTATAGCAAATTAAGAGGAGCTTACGACGCTTGTCGGACGCTTACAATCTTAGACGATACTTGTCTGGATTCTGCAATCCTAATCGGTTCGGCCATCAGCTTTAATCTTTCGGAAAGGTCATTCTCCTTGGAATCTAATGACGCTTCTAATGACTCTAATGGTAGTTCTTTACATCAGGGATTGTTGGATTTGTTTGCAAGTCTGTCTTAGTCATCAGCATTACTCTTCTTGGAATCGTTTCTAATGATTCGAATAGTGATTCGCTACTTCAGAAGTAGTTGCATTTCCATGCAAGCCTGGCAAGAATTGTTTAACCACAGCCCAAATAATTACAATTTCGCCTTAGTAATGTTGACAATATATTGGAAACAAGATTACTTAGTCACCAGAGTTGTCTTCTTTCCTTCCTGAGAGAGATAAAATAATAAAGCAGTAACGACCTACTTTAAGCTCATTTAACCCAGGCTGGGTAAGAACCCGCTTAGTATTGTGGTTTGTCAACAAGCTCGGGTAAACAAACTGCATAAAGAGGACCGGTGACCTACTTTAAACTAAAGAGACGTCCCTTTTGAAGAAGCTGGACTTTAATTTAGTCTTCTACCTTCTATTTAATTATTAATGCAAAAATATGCAATCCGAAACTCCGGCTACTGAGAAGGATAGAATGAAATTCCTGCGCCATCTACATGTCATTGTGGACCACTGTTCCATTGCCAACAAAACTTTCCTATACGTTACAGATCCAGAAAGTTCCCGTTTCATGTTTACAGTTCTAATATGTATGAAATCAATTGATCAAATCGACTACCCAGCCATCAAATCGATCAAGTTAATCAAAAAGAAAGTGTGAAATTTTGGGACTGCTTCCTCGTTAGTGGTAGGATAACTGCGTCAGAAGACATAACGAGCGAACCCTCGCACGAGCAGGCAGGCAATAATACCATGGTTTGCACAAGCGAGACATCTACGAGCACATATGTAGAGAACTTACTCACACATGTCATCATTATTCGCGTAGAGAACCACCCCCGGAGGTCGGGCCATCATAATATAGATTAGCTCATATGGCTCTCCCCTTGTGTTAGCTTGGATCTGGCTCATAGCCTCGAGTGCTCCGGGATTCACTATTCATACACGCGACAATTAGATAGGCATTACTCTGTATATACACGAAGTACGCGCAGGGGTGGTGCGACGTTGGAGTTGGTTGAAGCGGGACTAGGAGGGGTTGCTTGAGTCAACCCCTAAGCCAGTGTAAACACGTTTTAATAGAGATTCGCTCGAGCGGTTATAATAGCTTTGCGGATGTAGCGGCTCGTCCGCTTTTCCAATCCCCACTCCCCCCGCCGCCACCCTCAAATTCACCCCCAAACCTAACCTTCTTCCTCAGCTCTTCTTTTAGCGCCCGCGCTATACAATCTTGGATACTTGGATATTCGGATAGTTGAGTACGCATACTGTTCCATCTTCATGAGTTCTTCTTTTTCTGATTCTTCTTCTGTTCCGGTTTTTGTTCTCGTTATTATACTTGTCTCCTTCTCCCTCAGATTTTCTTTGTTTCTTAATGATTTGCACTCCTCTGAAATTAGCCGACGTGCTCTCGAGGTTTCGTGAATAATGAGTGAAGCGTATTAAATTTCTGAGATGGCGGTATGAGAGCTAGGCAGAATAAAGTTTGGATTTTGTGTGCAAGAATCTTTAGACTAGAGTAGACTAAAATGCAGGGCAATAGATGCCAGATTTTTGTGTAAGAAATTTGTTTTTAAATGAATTATATATAATAAAAACTTACCCCATCGAAAGGCCTCACTGAAATAGGTTCCAGCTGTTTGAGATGATTAGGTACATTATTCTTCGTTTTGTCTTCGTGACTTATCGTGATTTCCCTTGGTTCCTTAGTTTCTGTCGATTCTTTGGGTCTCTTGTCATTGATGACCTTCTGAGTTTGTTGACGAGCACTTGCAGCACTCATTGCGGCAGCTGCTCGCTTGACACGTTCAACTTCCAATTCTTGAATGATAATTTGCTTCACTGCGTAGGAAAGACCACGTCGATATTTACAATCAGGGAAAACTCCGACTTGAAACAGGTCTCTGGAACAAATATTAAAAGTTGTAATATTCAACATTTATGGAAACATATTTGTATATTATAAATTACTCAACAATTTGCAACTTACGGTTCAAGATGATACTCGAAACCTCCTTCCGGTTTCTTTTCCTGAATGAGAGTAAGACCATAATCCAACATAACGTTGATCAAGTTCATCAGTTCTGCTTTTTCCTTCGGCGAATAAAGATGGGCCGAGACTGATCTCAAGCGGGGTGTCAAAAGTTCTGGTAACAATGGAGCAATATCGAGTGCCAGGGTTAATCTATCTATTCCACAGGATTTTTGAGACGCAGTTAAAATTGCGTGATTTCTTCCCAATTTTTGGTTCATCTGAAATCACAAAGAAACAGGAAGTTTTTAATTGATTTAATTATTAGCATTATTTTAATTAATCAGAAAATATACAAGTTCGTAACTTGAATCTCGGAAAGAAAATTCTCCATGGTCCTTGGATTAATTCCCAAATACGAAAGGATTATTCATTTTAAAATGAGGATTTAACAAAAAAAAAAGACTAAAAAGCGAAAAATAAAATGTGAACATGGTTTCTATAGAAAGTGAATGAAGAGAATCTTTTCTGAAAAAAAAGCCAGGACTGAAAATAGGGGTGCAAACGAGAGAAAGCCGGGAATAAGTCGTTTCGCCAAGTCTTATCGACTTATCCGACTATTTGAAAAGCACGATTTTACGAAAAAGAAAACTTTTGAAAAGAACTTGTATGAAACCTATTTCCTCGAGTTCACAACAAGACAAAAACTCGGCTTTCGTGTCGTCGTACAAATTATCTCGGGGAAAATGAGCTTTACATAGACACGGAGTATGAACGTAATATGTGTCCCCGCGAAAGTGGCCGCTTAGTGCCAAGTAGAAGGTCCATTTATACTCATCTCCAGTAGCAATGTTTGCTCTTGAAATCGAAAACTTGAGGCTATTTAATGGGTTTTTTTTTCTGAGTTTGTCTTCTCATTGATGCATACTTTCTCGGAAACTTATTCATTTTAAACCGAAATGGATTAGATTCAACGTCTAAAACGTTAAATTAAAGAGCGTGGAAAGAAAAATTTGATGTGTTAAAAAATTACCAGTAAGCTGGAAAATTAAATATTTCAAATTCGGCCATTTTAAATTCAATCGTTTAACAGTTGAACAATCTACAATTAAAGATTGTAAGTGGATGGTAGATGGTTTTAAATTCTATATTCCAGGTATTTAAATTTTGTTAAAAAATGATATCCACATTTACTCAGAGGCTTCTCACAAGCCAAAGAGACCTCTATTCGCTATTCAAAATTCCCTAATGAAAAAGTGTTTAGCGTTTCGTGAAATCAGACGTTGAGGGACGTTAAGAGCGAAACGACTCTTAAATTGCCAGAGAAAGAGAGAAGAAGCTTGAGCTTGGAAGCAAGCAGGGCCGTAGCGGAAACGGGGGTTCTCCAAGCTGAATAATGCAAGCTCTCATTAGGGCGACAAAAGCACCCTGATGGATAGCTGCTTGGCTTCGCTGGCTGTCGTCTCTCTGCGTATACAAGGTTATATATGCTATCCTGCACCTGTATGTATTCCAACATATTCAAAGTATGAGTTCCTGCAATCGTGTCTCTCTGTAATACGTACAACATTGCAAACACCCTCCTCCTGGTCCTGGTTCAACTCGGCTCGGCTTTGTTTTATTTCGAATGTTCTTTCATTTCTTAAAAGGTTCTCCACTGATAATTAGCACAATGCGCGGCCACATTAATTATTACCATTGCTAATTACCTAAGGATAAATCGCCTGGCAGGACCTAGCCAGTGGTGCGAGGGGATGATGCGCCACTGGGTGGGAGAAAGCCCATTACCGTTATTGCAGCAACAAACCGTCTAACAACAGCGATAAATACAAGCCAGACTCTGGCGTTACAAATGTCTCTGTGAGTTATGATTATTTAGCGAACTGCCTCGGTTTGCGAGTGCCGCCCCCTAAAGGTTTAACGCCTCTGGAACGGTGGAAATGTTCACGCTGACATTAGCGATCTATCTTTTTCAATCTTTCTTTTCATTCCTCGTAATTGCTCCAGGCGGTTGAGGATCTGCGAGACGCATTCTTTATCAATTTAAAACTCACTGCATTCATTTATCATCAAGAAAAAGAGTTATGGGAATTCAAAATCAGTTGCCGTCAAGTCTTGTCGCTGAAATAAGACAAGATGTTACGAAAAGACATCACTTTGTGTATTTCATGTTCAGATTGTATTTAGACTGACAGCTACTGTCTGATTTGTCTCGGATCTTTTAAATTCTAGCCTTCAGAACTCATCGATACCAGTTGATTATTAATAAAAAAAATGAAGAAAAGTCTTTCAAGCATTTAGTAAATGGATTTTTTAAAAGAAGAGATATCTTCAAGATGAAATAATGTCAACTAACTTTCAGGGGAAATTACAAAATAATGGACAGTCATAATGATTATAGAATTGCTCCTTCTCATTATTTGAATAAAAGTTCGTTGGACCTTTGCTGTTTCAAATTAACTTTTACTCGATTTTCTCCAATAACTTCAAACTTTTTGAACCTCATCCCTGAATTATTCTTCTCTCTTCTTAAACTTAATTTTTTATATCTCTCCCAAGTACAAAACCTGAATCTTTATTTAGAAAACAGGATTTGTCTTTTTAATATTTGATGCATTACATAAAAGTTAAAAGGAATAGATATTATTAAATTAGATATTAAAATTTAAAAAAAAAACATCTTAAGTAAAAATGAAACTCACTTCGTAAGGAGCCGTAGGATACGACAACTTAAGATTTTGTGTAGCGCTCGCAAGATTAAAATGCCAAACGACAAAAGCATAATTCGTGTAAGGCATGATCGTCCAAACTTGACGAGCGGAAACCATCCTGGTAATTTCGTCGAAGAATTGAAACCACTCTAAAGATACTGCTACGGGTTCCATTTTTTCTTTGCATACTGTCGGATAGTTGTGGAAAAATCCCTGAGCCAAACGTTCACTCTCACCTTAAAATATAAAAATTAAATTTCCGGTTAGACCACTACATTGAATAATACGAAAAATTATAGGCGCTTAAATTATTTTCTACCTTGTTGGACAGTTTTCAAAACGAGGCTTGTCCTTTCATGGGTAGATAAAATTCCCTTCTGAGTCATCGGAACTTGCAATAGCGTCTTCCAGGAATCAAAAAGTCCTTTGCGCGTATCTTTAAGACCAAGACTTAAATTTTCCTTTATATTAGCACCTCTCATGTATTGCAAAGCACCAAGACAAGTTCTCACATCGCAACCCGATCTTTCTGCTAAATTTATCAAATCTCTAAGTTCCACATGCAGACCTTCCTTGCGCGAAATTTCCATCAGTCTATCAGCTAAAATTCCTGGTTTTACTTCTGGGACAGGAATCACTAGAGCCATCGCTTTCAGTTGCCTTGAAAATAGAAAGAAAAAAATTAGAAAACAATAATTTTATTATTTAACAAACAATTTAAATAAAATAAGTACCTTAATGCTGGAGCGTACAAATCATTGCAAATACAAATAACAGGTCGCTGACAACCTTCCTTCATTTTCTCCATCTTTTGTTTATTCTTCTTTCCTTTTTGCACCAACTTTCCTTGGACGAATTTGATAAGAAGATCGATCGATGCACTTGGTGCTCCGTCAATTTCGTCTAATACGAGACAATTTGGGCGGGGATCGGCTCCTATCACTGCTTGCATTTGCGTTGACGAAAGAAGAGCCTCTCTATAATAAAAAAAAATTTATATAAGAAACAATCTTTTTATGCAGAAAATATATCTATATTTTCTAAAACCCATTTAAAAAAAATTAAACTTGCCGCTAAAATAAATCTGTTTTACCGAATGAATATTATATTTTACGCTAGATGGTACTGTATCAATTATTTAGGGTTTCTCACAAGTGGTGAAACATTATTCTGGTTAATATATAAGGAAAATTTTAACTGTACTTTACGTACTCGCTTCGGCGGTACATATACTAAAATTGGAACGATACAGAGAAGATTAGCATGGCCCCTGCGCAAGGATGACACGCAAAATCGTGAAGCGTTCCACATTTTTTTTTGCATTATGAAATTGTTAAATTTTACAAACAAAGTGACTTATCACAGTGTTAGTTAGTTATTAATATAATTATTAATATAGTTAAAATAGATACTAATTTTCACTTATAATTTTTTTTTTTGTTCTTTCAATAAGAATTTATAACTAAATTAATAATGACTTTGTGAAAAACGCGTTATTTCTAATAATATTTCATTAATATTTGTCATACCTAAAAGCACTCGGTTCTCTATCATCACTCGCGTTGATTTCAACAACATTATACCCAGCATGCCTTGCAGCTACATGAGCCAAAGTAGTTTTTCCCAGGCCAGGAGGACCGCTCAGCAAAGCTATTCTATGAACAGGATAACCCTTGCTATCCAACTCCTCGACATCTTCCTGCTTGAAATTTTTTGACCAAAATTTTTTATTAGTTTCTGGCACTTTTCTGCGTTTTTGCGTTATTGGTTCTCGATGGAAAACAACTTTATCCCAAAGTTTTAACCAGTAGAGGAACCTACTATTAACAGTTTCGTCTGAAAGCAGTTCCAAATATTTCTTCGGTCTGTATTTGTCAACCCATAATTGATCGTCGATATGTTGATTATCAGTTGGTCTCGATTGTGGAAGACTCGCTTGTTGAACGTTCTTTACTATCTGTTTTGGAAACAGTAATCTTTTATAAAATTTATAGAAGAGATACATATCTAATAACTTAAGTAGACAGCTTCTAATTTCATTTCAAATTTACTTGAATTCTTTTAAATTTTTGTATACAGAATAAATTATGTACTTACAATTTCCTCTGCTTCGGCTTTCAACTGACTATATGAAACAGAAAGCAAACCTGCTGCGGGTCGAGTTTTAGCAATGACTTTTTTGTTCGTTTCTGTTACTCTTATGTACAAACGGTGGCCATCTATGCTTCGGGTAAGTGCTATGAAATTCCAGCGTGGGACTCTCGTTGTGATTGAGTCTTTCCTTAAATTCATCCTGAAAGAATAAAAATTAAACATTCGTTTGTTAAACTTCAATCGAGCGACATGAAATAAATGTTAAATAAAAAAATTAAAATGACAGATTACCGCTCAATAGGTTTATTTTTAAAGACTATTCCGTGTGATTCCCTAGTATTGTTGTACTTTCTCCTTTCTGCTTTTATCACTTCCATCACCTCATTGTATTCATTCCACCGAGGCCTTTTTTTCTTTTGCTCGACAAAATCTCGAAAATAATATATAATTATATTGTATTTGAGAATCTAAAAATAAATAATTATTAACCAATGAATTAAAATAACCAACCTGGCTCAAATAATACAGAATTGTCGACATATGACCCTCCAAGATTACAAGAAACATCTGCTAGCAATTCTTCAACAGTTCGTTTCTGAGTTCTCTCGATTTTTTCATTTTTGTCAAAACGATTAGATTCAGGAATATTCAAATGCGAATCATTTGCCCGAGACGATTCCAATTCTCGAATAGATGGAGCAGTTAGAGGTGTTGGAGTAAATTCAATAGCTGAAAATTCATCGTCTACTTCAGAACTTGCAGAAATGCCGTTCACTTTTTGAGTCCCATTGTTTGTTACTTTTTGAGTTTGAGGAACATCATTCGATTTTTCTGTGTTCGTATGTGGAGCCAAATCTTTCGATTTCTGCTGTTCTGGAGGTTTAATTGCCACCTTCTTTGGCACAGGTTCTGTTAATAAAAAATATTTTTTAATTACTTAAACAGTACGCGTAAATAGAAAAATATCGAATTATTCAAGGTGTTTAAAGTTTTTTTCTTTACAATACTTCTATTGTTATCCTTGTTTCTTTTTTTATTAAATTTTGGTTCTTACACTTTATAATATTTAAAAAAACAAATAAAATATCACCCAAACAAAACATAAATAACAAGCAATTGTTCAAATTACTAGGAGTAATTTAGAGTTTTGGAGTAAATCATTATAGACCTTAGGTTTGGTAATATTGTTCCACATAATCCTATTTATAAATAAGTGATTACCAAAATATAAATAATTAGTGTCTATGTTCTAAAATCTTTACCAGAATTGACACTGTCAGTAAAATTCTGTGAAATGTTTTTAGTCTAGAAAATGTAGGTTATGTTGACATTACCTCCGAAACCTTCCAATTCATTTAATAGCTCGAAATCGTCCTCGTGAGCTAAATCAAACTCTTCGTCTGGATCCGGAAATTCATTATCCATTCTGAAAAATATTTTAAAAAGTCCACCACTTTACATAATAATACCAAATACTGCAAAACTCTGCGGAGAAAATTTGACAGGAGCACAATGTTTTTCTATCAGACAGCCATCTTGAAAATCTTTCGCGGGCTTTAAACCTTAAAAGGCGGGAAATTTAAATATACAATTTTGAATATAGTTGGTAAATTCCCTCTACGGTCATATGGACTGTACTCTATATAGATACATACATATATTAATATGATTCACGTAATTATTTACATCCGCCCGTATGAAAAAGATTGTTCTACTTGATTCATTGTAGCTACATATGAGCAGTTAAGATTTGTATTTATGTAAATAAATACGCAATAAGAGAATCGGTTTAAATTTTCTGAACAAAAAAAAAATTCTTATTCGAAATTATTTTAAGAGCGAATAACTTTTTTAGTTTAGTTGATATTAATTTTATAAAAATTATAGTCGACAATTAAAAAATTTAATATTTTTTTTTTTAGAAAATATGTGAATGAAATAGAGACCTAACGAGTAAGCGGATGAGAATTTTGAGGTCAAAGGCCACGTAAAACGATAAGAGTTTATAGTTCTATGTGCAATCGAATTCATCAAGCACAATCGTCGTCTAGTATTCATTTGGTGATCATAATTCACACATCAAGCTTGAAGCAAATAACAATTTTAACATGTTAAAAAAAAATTATAAATTATTTGAATTATAAATCTGTGAAATATGACTCAAAGTACATTAATGGAAAATATAATCTGATGTAAATTTGCATTATACGAAAAGAAAGTGCAACGCAGTAAGTGTGATAAAAGAGTGCGGTGTTTACGTTTTTATAATTCGTATCAGCCGAGGAAAAAATAGTTCCGAAGCAATCATTGTTATTAATTTTAAGCGATTTTATATACACATACGACTTCAATCCTGATAATTTTAATTAATTTTTTTATTTACTTTTTACGACTTAACTATCTTAACTAAATTTGAATTCTTTACATTTTTCATGAATCGTGAAGTATATTCAATATTTTTAATGAAATTAATTTGGGGATCACGTACCAAAATTTAAAATTCCCGAAATTATAAAATTCCCGAAATTGAAATTTCCCAACGTTAAAAATTCCCGAATTTTTTTTTGTAATTTTAAACAAAATTTTTGGAAATGAATTTTAAAAAAAATTTCCGCAATTTTTAAGGTCGGGAATTTTGAATTTCGGTAAATTTACGTGATCCCGAAATTAATTTGAGATTTTTTTCTTAATTAATTAATACATACGGAGGATTATTTCCAGGATCTAGCAAATAGTTTTAATTATAGCTTAATGAAAGGCTTCCTGATTATGACATTGAGACCAGTTACAAGCAGCTTTGCGAAATCTGATATGTTTTCCGTAATTGAAAAAAAATTATCTGTTCTCTTTTTCTTGGACATTCTGAAGTGATAAATGACAGGTCAAAACAAATTTTTTTTTTTGGGTTTCTGACTTATAAAGTTTGCTTTTGTCTGTTTTACGTCGATAAGTATGTTTTGAAGTTTTTGGTTGATTGTATACATTTATATATTTTACAAAAGCAAAATTCGTGTTTACCGGTATGATAATTCTACTTTTTTTCCCCAGTTCTTCAGGAAATTCTTAATTAAAATTATAAAATTTTCTATTGTTTATTTAAAAACATAATTTAAATTCGTAAACTTCTATTGGTCAAAAGTTTACGAGAATGATCTGTTTTAAAATTTTCGATCCTCCCTAACAAGTCTTCTTCCGAAGGAAAAGAAAGACAGTAGCAAAACTTGATCAGAAATTTGATGCGCTTCCTCAAGCGTTTCAAGCTGCTGATGAGACTGATCAGACTCGTCTAGGCAGATTTTACGATCATCTTTCTGATCAGTATTACCGCGGCTAGGAATGTCGGCACGGGTTTGTCACGATATCCATCCTCATAGTCTCTTTTTAACTCCCCACCATTGAGGATCTCAGAGAGCAGTCCGCGGGGCACGATAACGCGCTCCAGGCTTGTCTAATTATTCGTATTTACTCGTAGAAGGAGTTGAGCAGAGAACGTAGAGGCACAGAACGCAGCGTGGAACGGACACTCGGACAGTCCAGGATCGGAAGCGAGAGTGAGGTCGTTGCTTGTGAGGAAGGGACGTCGTCGAGGGAAGATGGCCTACCCGGCCAGAAAATCACTTGCAGTCACCGTCTACGTCCTCTGTCTTCTGACACTCTTCGGTGAGTTACCGGTAACACCGGTCATAACCACTTTACCACCCACTTTAATCAACCCCACCACCACCGGATCAATATACCCTTTCCTCCTTTCTAATTATCAATCCCATTCATCATAAACTAGATGTGCTCTTTTATACCTTACGGTAGTCGGTAGGTGATAAACTCGGTAGTTTATCGTCTTTCTAGTTGAGTTCACTTGTTGCAGCTCAACGTTTTCATAATTAATAATTTAGATTAGGGATTTATAAGATGTAGAAGTAGGTTCAAAAAATTTAATATTCAAATTGGATCATTGGTGAAGAGTGATTTGCAAATCAAGATTGAAGATTTGAAGATGTCTTCTGGGTTTTTAAATCATTTGTTGAGGACATCATATAATGATAGTGTCTTTCCAATTTGAAATTAGAAAAAACAAAATCTAGAGGTTTTCTCGACTGTCTTCTAGAATCTAGATTATAGAATTAGATGATTTTCAAAAACTAACTGGTTCATTGATTAAAAGTGGCTTCCTAAATTAAATTTCGATGTATATGATCAGAAGTTTTCTTCTGAATTTGAAGATAATTTGTTAAGGAGACCGTATTAATATGTTTCCATTCAAGTATTCTTCAATGGGATTGGATTGATGAAGATTGATGAAGAGTGATTTATAAATTGAGTTTAAAGATTTGAAGATATGTTTTGAATTTCATTTGATTGACATTATAAGCTATATTTGATAGATAAGCTTTTACAGGGAAAGTTAAAAAATTCTTTACAGTTGAAAACACTCTAAAAAATCGCTCTTCAAAAATCACGAATTTGCTTTAAGGAACAATTTCAGCACATTTAATATGTAAAGCATTACTTGAATTGTAACGACACTGATTAGAAACAGGTAATTTATGTCTAAAACAGAAATTGAATTCTGTATTATGGAAATGAATGCAGGTATGTCTTCAGGTTTGAGACATAAAAGAGAATCTAAAATATTAGTTGCTGAAATGTAAAAACTCCTCAGTAATTGCATTTTCCCAATAGTAAATTAAACGCTGAGACAAATTTGGTGAAATTGATTATTTCATAAATTCTAATTATTGCCTTGTTACTAATTATTACTAATTAGTATTTTTTTTGTAGGTTCCTACTGCCAGATGGCTCCAGGTAATTATCATTGAGGTAGACAATCATCTAGGATTTTTGAATCCATATCAATCATTACATCGAAAGATATTTCTAAAATTTGAGGATTTGACAGTCACAGTAAATTGAACTTAAAAAAATTCCAAAAGTAAGTATGCGTAAATATTCATATTAGTTGGAGGTAATTTTGCTTATCAAAGTATCTTCATTTAAAAATAATCGATTAAAATTCTTAAGGGCATGTGTTACTTACCATATGAGCAAATTCCAATAACCCGGATTTTTTTCCTCAACTTTTACTTTTACAAAAAAAAATAATAATAACAATGCACAGACGTAAAAAACGTAAATACAAACTTCTGTGCACTATTATTTTTGTTGAAAAAGTAAAAATTGTGGGAAAACCCCGGGTTATTTAAATTTGCTCATATGGTAAGTAACACATGGCCTTAATCGATAAGTTTTAAATTATATAAATTGCTAATCTGTTTTCATTTAATTTATCCAATCTAATAATAATAAATTCAGAAAAATGATGAGTTTATAAGTAAAACTGAAGTCCCGATTGATGTCATTTCGACTGTGTAAATAAAAACACTAATGAAAGATCTTGAACTCACTCTTTTGTAGAGAGGGAGTAGATAAGAATATCTTTAGTAAAAGATATTGGAATCTCAAATACTCCCGAATTATCTGCAGATTAGAAAATAATCTTCATCTGATTAGGTGGGTTTATCCCCGTTACTCGATGAAAAGTAATTTTCAATATGTTTTAAAATATGTCGGAAACGATATGAAAAAGTGTATTTTTTTACAATTGTAAAAGAAAGTCTGTGTTATTAAATTTTAGAGAAATGAACTTTAAATCTACAAATATACAAGAAGCACTTTGCAAAAAGTAATATATGTTAGCTTCCTGCTTTCCTCTATGTGAAATATGTTTGCTTCGCTGAGTTTCATATTCTTTCTATTCAGGAGTCAAAATAACAGCGACATTTTAAAGAAATGTTTTCAAAAACCAAAGTGATACAGAAAATTTTCCAAGAACCAAGAACAATAATTCTTGACTGAAATTATTAATTATAATATAGTGTACTTTAATCAAATTATTAATTCTTTATATGAATTATTATAAAATTATATATCTATATATTGCGTTGTAAAATACGTTGCACTGTTTTTGCATTGTAGGTGCGGTCGAGAAGGATAAAATAGATCAGACTGAACCGCAGGGATCGGTTGCTTCTTGCCTTTTGTTTTTTAATTCTTGGCGTTTTTAACATGTGGCTAGTATCCCGTAGGGAAATTTTTAAAATAGTCATGAGATTAGTAGAATATATTTTATTTCAGTCGAACTAAATGCCAATCTGCATAGAATAATTCAAATTCCGTATACCCGGAAATAGGAAATCTCAGCAAACTTGTGCAGAATTAAAAGAGAAATTAAATTCATCAACAAAATAAATAAAGAAAATAAAAGTGTGCGGAAAACACAATTATCTTGTTTTCAGTACTTGTCATGCTTAACTGTCATTAACGTGTCCGTAATTTAATTGGCGTCTTGTGTCATGTCGAAATAATTACAGGCTTATTAATAGCGTTAAAACACGATAAATGAAAAAGAAAAGTTTTTAACACTTTTAAAGTTAAATACATATCAGATTTTTTTTTTAATTTCAGATTCAAAATTAGAAGTCAGTTATTAAAGTCCTAATTAATTAATTAAGTATTTATCTACTAATTAAATATAAATTTAAAAAAAAGTTTAACAATTGAATCTTAATTTAATTTTAACTGTTTAAATCATTGAAATAAAACTTAAGACCCAGGTTAAAGGGATATTAAAAAAAAGGAATTTCTGGTATTTGTGTCAGTGACTATTAATTTTGGTATCGTTAATATTCGAGGTCTGCGTTAGTACTGTTTCTATCGTGTAGCATGGACTTCGTTCATGGATTAACGGTCCCCGAATCCAAGTTCACACAAACCTATCTCCCCTATCTCTGAACACCCACACTTTGAAAACATCCTTCGTGGTTCATATCTGTCTGGTGCAACAGACCAGAGAACAGAAACAAGCCGGCGCAGTCATCAGTCGACTCGCGACTCGCGGCTAGTGATCTCCATTGATCTTCCTCTCTTTAGTTTAGTTAGTCCCCCAACTCTCCAATCCCAGACAATCAATCAATTCTCAGTTAGAAACAAATAGAATCTCAACATACCCATGATACACGATGACCAATTCGTGCTGGAGTCTGTGTTTCCTGTTTTTAGCTTTTGCTGGAGCCACCAAAGGCTGGGACCTTGGCCATGGACTTAGATACGAATTTACAACAACTCTTCTCTTCAGGGAAGCTGGACCATCCAGACCTGGTGGAGATGTTGGATTTCAAATGACTGGTCAACTTGAAGTCGTTCCAGTTTGGCAGGACCCGAAAGACCCAGGCACCATTATTCTGAAAATTAAGGTATTTCATGAGTTTCTATACTTTTAGAATCATCTTATCTATAGTTATGAGAACATTATAGTCAAATTGTTATAATTTAAAATCTGAAAAAATACACTTTAGTATGCAGATTAATCTGAAGCTAAAAACTGTAGATGAACCGAATACTTGATTTAAATTAGATTATTCTAAAACAAATTGTCTTTTATTGTTCTTATTAGTATAAATTAAATTGAAGTCGATACATTGAATTGGATTAGAGACTCTGGTTTGTCATGGATTTAAATTTGACAAATTTTATGGTCTAGTTTGATCTATGACAAATTGTTTTGGTAATCCAAATTGGTCTAAATCAATCTAGAGTTTCTGAACTCTAGAAATCAAACGAAACTAATGAATTGTAAAAGAAGTTTGAAACATCTGAAGTAGTTAAAACATTTAAAGCAGCTGGAACATGTTAGCTTGAAGTTTGTAAAAGTCACATGGGCAGGCTATGAATACATAATGAACATTTATTATCTGCTGCATCATCTAAAGATCAGAGGTGTGTACTAAATCACTCTATTGGTTATAAATGCATTTGATTCATTGTCCAATTTATATTCTGTAGAAAGTTAGAAATTCTGCGAACAAGATTCTATTGTCCTTTAACAAATTTAAGCTCAAACTTTTTAAATTGTTTAAATGAACTGCATTTGTATTGGGTTGTTGAACTGTATTGAGTTAAAAATAAATTAGTAGATCGTATGAAACCTAGGTTTTTAAAATTTGAGAATGAAAGCAAGAAGCCAGAATTTTATAAAGAATGCTTGCAAATTAGACAGCCTCTTCTCTTCATATCTTATCTTATCTGCACACCTGAGAGTTCAAGGCTGAGTCAGATCATCAGCATTTTTTCAAACTTCTTATTTACGATTCTAATATTATCAGCCAATCCTATAATCCTACCCTGATAGTTCTGAGATTAGTTGTAATCTCTAACTTTCTCTAAAGGATCAGATCTTTTATCTTTCACCATTTTCTTGAAGATTATAAAATATAATTATTTGTACCCTTTGTACGTATAACGAATTTTAAGAATTCGACATAATCGAACTGAAAAAAGTAGTATTTGAAATTATTAAGATAGTCAAAGTTGAGTAAAGTCATCGTAGTTTGATAACCTTTTCTGCGATAAAATCCAACAGTCCAAAAATTAAAAGTGACAAGAGCCATTTGTTATTCTTTTCCAAGCCCTGTTACTGATTTCATTCATGTGTATAGTGTATAATGTCATCTGGATTAATCAAACTAATTAAATATACAGAATTAAAAATACTAATTCATAGTAATTTTTTCAGCTTGTTTCACCTCAACTATGGATAAAATCGAGGAAAGCACCAGAGCCTGAAGGATTTGTCGAGCACACTTCGAGATTACCTGAAACATCTTCTAAACCAATTCTCGTGGTCTGGAAGAATGGAAAAATCGAGAGCATTTTCACAGATCCAAATGACAGTGTCTCATCCCTAAATTTGAAACGAGGACTAGCGAGTCTCTTCCAATACACAACTTTTGATGGTGAAGTTCAAGAAAGAGATGCTTCAGGTTTCTGCAAGGTGGTTTACACTTCCTTGGGTCCAACATTAATTGACAAGAAGAAAATTTCCTGTGAGGAGAATACTCTACCACCGAGAATTGTCCACCCTAATCCTATGTTTGGTGTAAAATTGACAAGCTCTAGAAATTGCACTTATGATTTATCACCTAATTTACTTCCTTTGGTGATTAGAGAACAGGAAATGCATGTTATGGAGTTGATTAGCAAACCTGAGGCTGGTTCTGCCGTTAGTTCCCAAAGAGTAGTTCGAAAAATTGAGGAAATTCAAGAAGATGTTGTTGAAGCTGATAGTGTGAGAAATGCAGTTGTTCTTTTGGAACCTGGATTTAGAGATGTCCCTATTGATCTACAAATTGAGCTGATGAGTTGTCCTGACAGTGGATGTTCTACCGTGAGTTTACAGAATTTGTAATTTTTAGACTATGAGAAATTAAGATTTTATAATTCTATAATAATCCTTTATCATTTCAGGTGGAGCGAGCCGTTCAGGAAAATCAAGATGCCCTCGAGACTTCAGTTCTAGGAACAGCAAAATCAGCCTCAGCTTTTTTGAAACTGATATCTCTAGTTCGAGAAGCTTCCTCAGAAGAGTTGATAAAATTACTTAAGAGCCCAAAATACCGTCAATTGCGTCCTCAACTTTGGGACATATTAGGCTCAGCCTCAACCCCACCAGCTCATCAAGCTGCTATGAAAATTCTAAAGCAAGATGAAACTGGTGACGAAACCGAAAGGTACTTGTGGTCCCTATCTTTCTCCCCAACACCGAACCCTGACATCATCAAAGATGTGTTGAAAAGATCTGAAGAGACGATCCAAAACGATAAGGTATCAGAAACCCTAGCTTTAACTGCAGCTGCAATGGCTAAACAATATGGTTCATCATCTGTAATAGAAAAAGCTAGAGTTAGTTTAGAACTAGGTCTAGACAGTTGCACTGGAGAAGAATGCCAATTAAAATTCCTCAGGGCTTTAAGAAATCTCGAAAGCAAAGCAGCTATTCCAGCTTTATTAAATTTTGCTCTAAACGGTAGCAAGGCGACCAGTGCAGCTGCTTGGTTAGCTTTAGGAGCTTTGCCGAAACAACATCTAAGTGAGGAAGTCAGATCAGCAGCTCTGAAGACTTTTTACCAATTAGGAGGTCCCAGAAGAGACAGTAGTGTCAGAACTCTAGCCCTGAACCTCATCCTCGAAAATGATCCATCAGTTGATGATCTTCAAGGATTCGTACAGTATCTTGCTTCTCGGGATCAGATGTATGAAGTTCGAAAGTACCTTAGCCAAAGACTAGAGCAACTTTCCGAGAAGAATCTTCAATTCGCTAAAAACCTAAAGGAAGCTCTAAGAAGAGAGTCTCACAAAATACACAACTACGATGTCCTTGCTCTGAAAGGTCTCAGCACAGCTTTTACCAGAAGCTTTCTCAAATCCCCAGGAAGCAATGGATCCCTCGTCACAGTTCAAGAAGTCAATTCTGGTCTTCTGAAAAGAGGAGTTGTTGACGTTGTTTTAGAAAGTGAACCACACTCGACAGAACTTTTTTCTCTGGGACTTTTCGCTGGAGGTCTGGGTGGATTTGTATCTTCGGATCAAGAAGACAACAATGTTCCAGCGGATGATGAAGTTGCAACAGCTGGAATGGAAATTTCTCTTTTGGGAGTTGTCATCAGACCTTTTGTTTTTTTCTCAGGCCAAGGAGAGCTAATGGGACATGTTTGGTCTGGAACAGCTTCTGAGAGAACGGCAGCTTTTCAAGCTTTGGTGAACCTTCATCGATACATGGAGTATGTTCCTTTGGCTTCTGGATTTGTTGGTGAAGTTAGTGTCGAAGGGGCTGTGAGTTTTGACCTGGCTGGACAAATTCAGTTGAGTCTTTGGTCCAGGAATGCCCAATCTCTGGTGGATATGGGTGCTGGAGTTGCTATTCAAGGTGGAACAAAGGTTCGAACAAACTTTGTACAAAGCACTGCTGAATTTTTGTTGACTCTCGAACCAAAATTGGAGTTATCGACTGATGTGGATTTCGCTGGTCCAGTTTCTCTATGCATGAGGTTGACTCAACCTGAAACGATAGTTAGGCATCATGTTTATAAAATTGAAAGGATACCGGGAAGTAGGCATAGATTAAGGAAGACTAAACGATCTAGATTATTCTCACCAGCGAGATCTTACCTCTTGAATAGGAAAAACAATGAAATGTGTTCCAAAGTGTTTAGTTAACAAATGATGTGACTGGAATTGATATGATTGGAATGATATGATTGTTAAGATAATATGTTACCGTGAGAGCAATATTGTTATCAAAGACAATTTACAAAGAATAATTTATATATTTTGTAGATCTTTTAGAGAGATTTGCAGAACTCAGGAGAGTGCGTGGGTGTTCGCAGGAATAATTCAACTGTATTTTTGTACCATATATATCTCGAGTGTCGATTAAACGAACTTAGGCTACGTAGTGTAGATAAGGCCATAGACTTTATTAATAATTCTTCGAATTCAATACACGGATCGCTTAATGCTGTCTGATGAAAATGTATAAAAGGAGGTAGAGAAGCTAATGATCAATGGGTTGTTACAGAATTTAGAAAATGAATCTCTTTAAGACTGTATAGTTTATACCTATATCGTAAAACCAAAGGTTGTCTTTTGAAATAAAAAGTTTTATTATGAATCTTCAGAGTTAGAGGTAATTTATTTTGAAGGATTGGAAAAGGTATCGCGCTTTGCTATAAGTGTATCATTTGAATTTTAAATTATTTTCAAATATTTTGACTAAAATTTCCTAAAAATACGAAAGGTCTTACTAAAATAAAGAGAGAAGCTTGTAAGGAGAGAATATATATTTGTAATCTTCCTTCTAAGTTACCTTTTTTGAATTAACGATACAACGATCCACTGTCAGTAAAAAAATAAAACAAAATGAAAATACAAATTAAACGCTAATGTCCTATAAATCAACGACATCCACACTCAGCCACCACCATATCTTCATATCCATACTGATATGTCAAGGTCCCACTCTCATCTAAATACAACAAACTCGTAGGTGCTAATCTCGTAGGAACACAGCAAGCCCTACTCACAGGCTTACCACTAAATCTATCACTATTTTGAAGAGCCCCATGGACCAAAGTTTGCACTATCGCATGTTTCGTAGGACTAAGATGATCAGCCAAAGGAAAAAAACACTTTCCAGCACACTGATAAGCCTCATAACCCGGTGGAGCAACAACCCATTCATCATAGGCAATCAACGAAAAATCTACATACAAAGGACGTCTTCTACACATGTTTCTTCTTCTTCTTCGATTAGCACCTTCTTCCTCCCATCCAGCATTATGTTCTTCCTGATCCTCATCCAAAACAGATCTTGATTTCCTTCTTTTTGGTTTCGTATAATTCAGCAATAAAATGGGACTTTCTTCCCCATGACGAATTTCCATTTGTCCTCTTACAAACAATCTCACAATATTTCCATTTCTCGTCAAAACAGCTTTAGTCACATCAAAAGCCCTCCAACTATCATCTGTTCTACACCTCTGGACCTCATTTTTAACCCCATCATCCAGAGATCTTACTCTAAGGATCATCCCAGCAATTCCTAATAGTTCAGCAGCTTCCAAAGCTTCTCCAGGTCTTGTAGCTGGGATAAGAAATTCTAAAATTCTTCCTCCCTCTTGCAATGGTCCAGATATATGCCGAGGTTGAAGGGCCCTGACAATATCAGCATCAACTTTATCACGACGGTGATAAAGTTGTAGCATGTATTTTGAAAGAGAACCATGGTGTCTTCTGTGATTTTTCTCTGGGAATTTTTTCAGAGTTCTATTAAAATATCTCTGAGATATGACGAGAGATGATGTTGGGAGGGAAACGTCTACTTTGATTGAAGTTTTTGCCAGAACACTGGATCTTGGTGTCGAGAAGAATCCGGTTTTCCATAAACAACAGAGACAGAAAGTGAGGAAGATTAGAATTAGCCACTGGGTTTTTAGGGTCCAATTTCGAATTAGAGTTGATTCCTGCATCCTGACATTGCTAGGATCAACTGGCTGGAAGAGGAATTTAAGAATGACTGAGGCTGAGGCTCTTTCGAAGAAGCAAGATTCCTTATGATCTTCAAATAACTACCAATGGAGGATCGAGCTTGAAAATGCTGCTGAAAACCTCTTATCAGCAGACCTCCACTTGACCGAACCTCCACCTTTCGATTGAAGGCCGAGTCTGCCTTTTGGAATGAAATAAGAGATAAGAGATTGCCAGGAGGCGAATAGTTCCCGTTTGGATGCCAAGTTTTTTTCGATGACTCAATTCCTTCTACAAGGACTAAGGAAACATTATAATTGTCTAACTTTCAATTTTTTGAATTTTAATAAAGATAGTTACCCATCAACAAAAATAATGTATAAAAAAAA
>JAUESH010000008.1:11868634-11883901 GCA_032275165.1 Synergus magnus | reverse complement strand
TATAATTGTCTAACTTTCAATTTTTTGAATTTTAATAAAGATAGTTACCCATCAACAAAAATAATGTATAAAAAAAAGTATTATAGAGCAGTATTGATGCAACTTGATCTAATTGGGTTGAAGTTTCAGACGTCTAGTCTGATGATTTTTTTTATTTATTGGAATAATAATAACCAAAAAAAAAGTTTCCACAGTTCCCAAAATCCAAAATGTTTATTTATTTACTAGCAGCAATTTACACGGATTCGTCCGGGATTTTAAGAGATTTCAGAAAATTTAGAGGGATTTTAAAGATTTTGTAAAAGAATTGCAAAAGATTTTAAATAATTTTAAGGAATTTCAAGGGATGCTAAGAGATTTTGATTGATTTTATGAAAACTTTGTCCTACCCAAAAGTCGATGACAGTCAAGAAAAATTTCGATAACTAATTTTTTCCGCGTTGAATTCTTTTGAAATCACTTAAAATCTCTATAAAATGCCTTGAAATTCCCTAAAGTCACTTGAAATTTCATAAAAACCCGGGCAACGCCGGGTAAATTTCTGCTAGTAAATAAATAAAAATAAAATCGTTTTGGGAACTTTTTTTTAATATTCTTAATCAAATAAATGCAAAAAATAAAATAAAAAAAATGTTGATCTAGTCCAAGAAATATTTAATTAATCTATTTCTGTTGCATTCATGAACAGATAAAAACTCAATGAACTATGACCTATTAATGTTGAAACTACTCAGGAAATTAATTTCCCTCCCCGCAAGATTTAATCGACCCTTAGAAATAATTTAAAACCCTTATTTCTGGATACAATTGACAAACCACATTCTACATCTAATCTCTACATTCCCATCGAAATCAATTCCGTAAAAATGAAGGGAGAGTCTACCAATAATAATTTTTTCCAAAAAAGATTATTAATCGATTTTCTCCCATCCACGAATTCCACGCGGGTGGCACGATCAGGACGTAATTAATTTTTCCATTCTATTAAATTGACCCCAAATGATATACTCTACCACATGAATTGAATACTGAAATAAGGACGAATACTGGCTACTTTAGAGAGTCTAATAAAACTGAATCACTGGAAAAATTGGATTGCAAATGCAATTAAAGTCATGAGCCAAGAATTGTAATACCCGTCGGCAGGGTAGCTTTCAAGGGTTGAAATGTGAAGTCTAACCGTGGCGGCGCTCAACATCGATTCACCGCATGGTGACGTCAGGGCTCCGCAGGAACAGTGAAAAGGAAACATCTGCAGCGAGCGGATAAGTCCACGACGAGTGTCATGCCGTGGCCCTGACCGACGTCTTCTCGTGCCTAAAAATCACCTTCGGGTGTAATCCTTGCCTTCGAAACCTTCGACGCCCTTGTCAAAAACAACCCCTATTTTGTTCAATTTTACCCCGTTTGTCTGTTGTTATAACTGCCTCATTATAACACTTCCACACCGAGTACCAATCGCATCGAGTTTTCCTGAAAAAAAGAATTTTTTCGGTTTTATCACACGTTACACAAGTAAGTAATGAAATAATTTATTAATCATTCATTGTTTAATACTATTGGCAATTCTTAATGACCTATAAAGCCTTATTGTCATTCAGGGAAAGTAAAATTGTAGTAACTAAATCTTGCAGCGATATTGATCCAACAAATTAAAGAAAAATCATTAGTTCAATCAATTCTATCAATTATAAATACATTTCATTGAGTTTTATTATTTATACCATTTCTATATTAGGTATTTTTATGGTACACGTGATTATTTTCAAATGATAATAATAATAATAATACAAATAATAATAACATATTTTGAAATAAATTCAATATTTAGAAAACTATACATTTTTTGAACCTTTAATATATTTCATCCTTTTTCGGATTTTAAAATGCAAGAAATTACGAATAAATCAAATATTGATATTTTTAACTTGATTTTAAATTCAAATTGCGTATGAATATTAATAATTTAGAGGGATACGTGAAAATAAAAACATGTTTACTATTAAAGTTGATTGTAAAACATTTCTGAATGTGGGTCATTCAATTTTCTCGCACATATATCTCGTTAGCAGGCATTACACCCCATTTTTAATTGGATGAAAAGGGGAATGACTTATTTTCCCATACGATGGGGTTGTAAATTGAAAATCAATTGTAGGTATGTAACATGTGTAAACCGGAGATTAAAAATGTAGCAAAAGTACTTATGTAACTTTTGGGGTCAATGACAGATTTCTTTTGATAAAAATTATTGTGAACATGCACCAGACTTATTGCTAAAAATTATCGCGGATTATTTTGTTTATTTTAAACGTATTTGTGAAATCTATAAATTAACTTTATTTTTTCATTATGAGTTTTTAATAAGAAAATACAATTGAGAAATATCAAAATCAATGAGATCTGCGTCTGACCTTTAAAAAGTTTAACTACTTTACTTGAAAAGTGTCGAGCCTCGAATAAAGGAATAAATAATGAACCATATGAAAAAATTTATGTATATTTAGATTATTATTTATTAAATAATTAAACTTAGTAAATAAATTAAGTTAATTAAGAGAAATAATATTAAAAAACGTATTTTTATCATATTTTTTAAACCTATTTAAAATATTTTTAACATGCTAGCAGAATATCCAACTGTTTTTCTTAGAAATGGGAAAATAACAACCCTCCCTTGTTTTTTTTTTTCGCATATCGATCCTTTTCTAGGGAAAACATTTTTTTTTCTCTGAAGCATAAAATTTACTGAAGGGTGAATTGTACGATCTTCTCTGCTATTCTTAACCCTTCTAGAATAAGGGTTCAATTATCCTCTGTTATCTGCTTTACCGATCGCTGTATTGCAAACATTGAATCACCGTAGTTAGAGAGAATTTTCTAGGTGCCTCTGTTCTTTTAAAAAAATTATTACGCAAAAATTTAATAACAATTTGAACTACAACATTTTTTCTTATAAATATTGTTTCCTCATAGAAGAAGCTTTGTATCGATGAAAATTTTCGATTTCAATTTTTTGACATTTCACGACATAATTCGACCTCAGGAGTCCGAAAATGAGGGTTTTTTTTTTTAGTTTTTAAGTAATTTTTTTTTATTTTAGTGATACAATATAATATTGTCAGAATATAATTTGTTTACTTTGATGAGACAAATCTCTTGGCAGCGGTTTTTCATATTCTATTTAGTAAAAGTAATTCTCTACTTCAAGGATTAGAAAATAAACTGTTGTTCTTTATACTATTCAACGTTTTAACTTTTAAGTTCACCCTCAGAGCATTTTCTACCTTAATATCTATTCTTGCCTTTAGTCTCCTTTGAAAAAATAAAGAAAAGTGACGATTTAGTAAAAAAAAAAAAAAAGAAAAAATGTAAAACAAAGTGTTACAGTCTTACGTTGAAGACTATTTGCCTTATCTGGGAGGCGCAGCAGGTGCTCTAGTTCTCGCGGGAGTTGCCGCATATTACACCTCGAGACCGATTCCGGAAACACCATTGATGCCTCTTGACTCCCAATCAAGACTTCTTCCGGTGAGCAAAGACATCTCATAAATATTTTGAGAGCATCTGAAAACACAAGTAGAAGCTTGAGATTGACAGTAGTGAGAAAATTAGTTTTTTAAGCTTTTTTAAAAATCACCTTTTCCAATAAAAACATTTTTATTCAATTTTTGTAGTTTGTAGTTACTTTGCTTCCTAATAATATTATTATTAAACACTATCACTCCGGAAGAAGTCAGAATTTTTTTAACTCTGTTCCTGATTTTGTAATAATATTATAGTAGTGGTTTGCGCTTAGATTATACCTATGAAAAAAAAAAAGAATAAAAAAGCATAAAAATAAAACTGGACTGATATTATTTTTTACCCTATGCATTGAATTCCTATTTTATTCCTGCACTTTCGCTTTCAGTTAATAAAAAACCTGGCACCAATCACCTCTCCGAAAAAAAATGACCCGAGTGACGCTTAGAGTGTTTTGACACATGTCTTGGCCAAAGTATTATCAACAATTTTATTATTTTTAAAACACACTTTCTAATTTCTAGATTGCACATTTTTTTAAATATAGAATTTTTTGAGGCAACAAGAACTTGCATTTTTGGCACGAATTTCTTGTTTATTAATTTTAATTAGGTATTGAATTATTTTTAATTAAACTTCTCTTTGCACAAAAATATGAGAATGCAAATGCTTAAGCATGTCAGATTCGCACTTGAAGTTTGTTGAAATAATAATTAATATTCCAAATTTCAGAAGAAAAAAGTTATAGAGAAAACGAAAATTTCCGTCTTTCTTTTATCAGGGTATCTAGCGAAATTACGTTTACAAATTCTCGGCAAATTCCCGGATCAAAAACGACGTTTTTCCCGGGTTTTTCTTGTGATGTGTTTAGCTATTTCAGGAATGGGATCCCCTATTTCACCCCTAAACACGTTATAAAGCAAAAAATCTCGAACAAAATTTCCAAGTACCCTATAAATTCTCTGTTGTCAGATTTATTTCCAAGTTACATATTACAAAAATAAGATATTTATTAATTTAAACTAAAATTTAAAATTTAATTTTAAAATTTAAAATTAGCTGTGATTCGTGCCTTCTTTCCAAATAGGATAAATTACGTTTTTCAAAGTTTTTATTATATAAGAATAATTTTTTCACAGAAAATGGAAATTACGAATTTATAGAAATAGAATTCCCGGATCTTTCCAAGAATTCCCGTCATTTTTCTGTATTTTTCAAGGTCTACAAAATTCTCAGATTTCCCGGTCGCTAGACACCCTGTTTTATTTAAATTTCAAAATTCAAAAGAATCTTTAACCATCATAATTTGAGGCTTCTCAATTTTTAACTGCAATTAAAATTCAATAAGAGTAAATATGTTTAATTTTTAATTTGAAAAAGAGTGGATTTTACCCCGAAGAATTGTGTCGTCAACACCCGAGACGTGGAAGCACTCTCGCTGTCGATGATGGTCAATCAAAGCGCATGTTTACCAGGTACCTGGCCATCCTCCAACGAGTGTTTCGTCGAGGACGACGTTCACTCTCCTCAGGGGAAACTATATTTAAATTAAGAATCGTCTCGAGGATGAGCTTTGCGCGTGTCTATTCACTCTCCCCTGTCTTTCTCATTTTCGTTTTCTATCTTCGTCTCACGAAGAACCTCGTGACAACCTCAGCCAAAGCTCTCAAAGAAATTGGTATTAGCGGGCGTGCGAGGCCACTCTTAGATCAGTTGGCCTGAAGGTGCGAAAGAATTAACGAAAGTGCGCACAATTTCGTCACTTAATTCGTTACGCGAAAACAGTGTGTGGACAGAAACTGGTGTCTCTTTCGTGTAACTCGTCAAAGAAGAGCATCCGAGATGCCGGGTTGCTTCTTTCACGAGCCAATACGCATACCCATTGATATCAACGAACAATCTGAAACATTAAAGGTGTTAATTTAATCTCTACTTTATGCAAAAAGAGATTTCAGTGAGAGAGTGTAATTTTGGGAATGAGTTACAGCTTGAACAACACGACCTTAATAAGTCAATCGCATTTGTTCAAAATCTACTTCAGACATTCATCAAATTTAATTTCAAGACTTTTGGCAACGAAAAAGATCAAAATAAAAAATTTAAGATATAAAAAAAAATTCTCTTTAAATCGTGACACGGAAAATAATTTTTTTAACGATCTTGACATTCTTTAACTGAGGTGAAAATACTGACAAGTTGGAACTGTGTCAAAATACAAATTTTCTGATATAATCAATCAAATGTCTAATTAAAATTCATCGGATTTGTAAATTTAAATTGGTGCATATATTGTTTCATAAGCTTCTTTTCCGACGGTTAAAAAGTGTCGATCTAATTTCCACGTAATTATTTTATTATGAACTTTATACAACCACGATTGATTTTTTAGTTGAATCTATTCATAACTACCCTCAAGATAAATAAACATGAGCCTAAATATATTTTACTGAAGTAAAAAAATAAATATAAATAAATTTGTAAATGATTAAATAATAGACCCTCGAGAAAATGATATTATGAAATTCTGCGTCGATTACGTTAGCAATATGTTTTGGCAGAGAATCAAAAATTATTTGATTGCTCTTTGCTGGCGTTGAACCTCCAAAAGGAAGTGTTTCCGGAAACAACTTCATTAAATTTTTACCACAACTCACTTTGATGTACCAAACCCGCCCCTGTCAATTACTACACTTATTTTAGAAGTTGCTTGTAGAACGCAGCTGTGGTCGCTGGTGAATGTTTTACTATCGCAAATGTAATGAAAGCCATTCTATTCCTTTTTCCTTGGACCGTTCTGCCAAGAGCACTGACCGTGTATATCTGTCATCAGATAAAGGACTTCCTACCTCTCATTAATACTAATTAGAGAAACAATTTTCATATTCTAAACTATTTTCGAGATTTATCAGGGTACCTATTGTCAATAAAATTTTTTAAACCAGTTAAATTAAAAAAATCAAAGTAAAAATTAAAGTAAAAATTGTGAGTGCCTAGAAAAGTGTGATAATTGTGATTAATTTTACTTGGAAAAATAAAAGTAGTCTCGGGATTTCATATACAACGATTTTCAGGGTGCAGAGCTGATTAGAGTTTCCAAATTTTATAAGGATAGCAAGCAAGGTAAATTCGTTAGCTACATTCACGAAGACACAAGAACCCTTTATGAAGCTTTTCGCAAGGGCGCCAAAGAGTCCAGTGAGTATTATGAAATGATTCCTATCTATCAATATTTCTTTCCAAAGAAAATTATACTTTAGAGTTTATAAAAAATTCGAATCATTTTTAAGTATGTAGTTATCAAAAAATACATTCGACTTTAGTCTTGAGCGAACACCGTCCTTAAAATTTCAGAAAATATCGGAGAGAATATAAATTAGACTTATAAATACTATACGAGTCTTATGAGAGAGAGATATTTCAGACAACCATAAACTTTAAACTTTGATCTCTCAACATTCTTAAGAACTCTAGAGGATCTGAAATGTCTTGATGAACAAACTGTAGCGAAGAGTTACTCCTACGATCCTCCTAAAATAGCACCATTCGAGTTACATCACATAATAAAGATCTTCGATTCTTAAAGGGATTTGTTATTTTGTCACGTTTTTGGCAAAGTTGATTCGCCTCTTTGTCAAGGTGCCACTTTTATGAATTCCTCCGGTTTAAAATTTTAATGAGACTCAGAACACTGCCAATTATTTTCCATAATTAATTTATTAGTATCCTATATATCTGGAAGCAGAATCGACAAAAAATTAAATTCGAAAACCGATAATGATAAAGCCTAACACAACAGATTGTTTTTATTTTTCGAATTATGAAACTGATCTGATTTAGTTCCTCATCCTCATTCTCATATATCTATAAATATTAAACTTGAAATGCAACAGAGAAATTAGCCGGACAATTTAATCGTGCCTGCACTCTACTTGGCATGGCTAGAAGTCATCAAATATCACTTCAAAAAGATTGTTTCCTCTTGACCCTCTCTAAACTTCATTCTTTATTGTAAAAAAAGTTCTAATCTCATTTATATTCTCGCTCAAGCCCAAAGTATCTTATCTTGCAAGGTAGAATGATTGACAATAATTGAATAGGATTATAAAATTGCTTTCAATTCGTCAATAGACAATGGACCGTGTCTCGGATGGCGGGAGAACCCCAGCAAGCCCTATCAATGGATTCATTACAACGAAACACTCCTCAGGGCGAAGAACCTAGGTTCAGGGCTCGTGTGTTGTGGATTGTCACCTGGACCACAAACTCTAGTGGGACTTTATAGTCAAAATTGTCCAGAATGGATCCTTACAGAGCAAGCCTGCTACACCTATTCTCTTGTGGTCGTTCCACTTTACGATACATTAGGACCCGATGCCTGTGCGTACATTATCAACCAGGCTGATATTAGTTTGGTCGTCTGTGAGGACGACAAGAAATGTAATCTTCTCCTAGACAAAGCACCGAGGTGAGAATCAATCTAAAAAAATTAAATTAAATTAATCATGTGCCTGTAATAGATATTCACTTTCTAATCATGAATCTATTCATGAAATGTTTTCGTTTGTTCCAGATGTTTAAGAAAATTAATAGTCATAAAAGAAACAAGGCCTGCAACAAATCAAAGGGCGAAAAACAGAGGAGTGGAGCTTTTAAGGTTCGACGACGTCGAACGACTCGGGGCCCAAAAGAACCACCCTGAAGTGCCACCAAAACCACTGGATCTTTGCACGATATGCTACACATCCGGTACAACAGGAAACCCTAAAGGAGTCATGTTGACTCATCAAAATGTCATGGCAGGTGTCTGTGCCGTGATTCTTCAATTAGGAGATCATAAACCTGCCTCCTCCGACACTATGATCAGTTTTCTACCTCTTGCACACATGTTGGAAAGGTGCTGTGAAAATGGGATGTACATGGTTGGTGGAGCAGTTGGATTTTATAGTGGTGATATAAAGAGGCTGTCAGACGACATGAAAGCTCTGAGGCCCACTGTCATGCCAGCCGTTCCCAGATTATTAAATCGCCTTTACGACAAGGTGAGAAGCTCTAGAAGATAAGAATCAATCAAAGAATCTATTCTAAAGTAGATTAAATTCAGGCGATTTTTATAGGAACTTTATTGCAAAATTCCTCAGTTCAATTCAGTCGTAGATCACTTTCGAGGTTCTCGATTTTATTTTGAAATTCTCTGAAATGCAAACCTACACTGAAGCTAACAAGCCAAAAACAAAAATAGAAAAACACATTACTCGACCTCGATTTTGAGTTCAGTTACACCTTCTGTTTTTGCGGCATGGAACTCCGCATCACTTAATTAAAAAAAAAAAAAAAAAAAAAGGAAATGTTCTTCAGGGTTTAAGAATAACGCGATTCCTTTAGGCTTGAACTTGAAACCTATGAAAGCCTCTGGCATGCGGAAACTGGAAGGAACGTGGACGACCAGAAATAAAGTCACGAGCCTATCGCCTATCTTATTAAAAATAAATGCGACCCTGAATTTTCTCGGTTGAGAAGTCACGATCGTAAATAGAAACTGGAAAGACTCTCTACAGGAAACTAATCTATAAAAATCATTAGAATTTTTTTTAAGACTAACGTCAAGAATAAATATCTTGACCTACCCTGTTTCCTTCTAATTTTGAACTTTTCTTTTTTTGGAATAGACACAAGATCCAGTAGTCAAACCGAAAACTGATTATTAAACTTTTTGTTATCATTTTCTAAATATTCAGAAACAATTCGATCAAAAAAAAAGTAGCCCTTATTCATCATTATAATACACCTAGTTTCGAATCGAAGCAGCGTCGAGATCTTGTCAATACTGCGCAATATTTAAGCGATGTGCCATTGGCAGATGCAACTCTTACTCTCAGGAAATTGCATAGTGACCAGAACTTTGAACAGGTGGGGTGAATTGGCACAGAGAAGTTTTGCTTTCCGACTAGCCCTGAAACTGAAAGCATGTGTTGAATGGGAATCGTTATCGCTCAACCATGAACAAAGGCAACGATAGAACATTAATCACAATTTTTCCCTCCTTCTACTTTCAAAAATATTCACTTGTATATTGAGATTAGAAGTTCAACTACAGATGATAAAGTTTCCTATTTTGTATCCAACTATTCTTACTTTGTAGCTAAGAAATTGATCTCACGTCGCCAGGTAAATCTTGGCACTTGAAGAATTAGGAAGATTGATTCGAAAACAGAACTATTGTAACTAATCCATGTAGTTTAAGGAATTTTCGCGGAAGTAAAAGGAAATAGAAATTGAGGGAAAAGATTTAAAATGTATATATGTCTCTTGAAAATAAATCAATCATTCTTTTTTAGGTGCAAGCTGAGCTCCAGAGTTCCTGTCTGAAGAGGATGCTCTTCAATATGGGACTACGAGCAAAAGAGGGTGAAATTAAAAAGTGTATAATAAGAAAAAACAGTATGTGGGACAAGATCGTTTTCAAAAAAATTCAAGATGGTATGGGAGGAAGATTAAGACTCATGGTTGTCGGTTCAGCACCCTTGGCAGGAAATGTTCTCACGTTTGCAAGGTGTGCCCTAGGATGCCTTATAGTCGAAGGCTATGGCCAAACCGAGTGTTGCGCTCCCATCACTCTCACAATTCAGGTGAGTCAAAATAATTCAAAATTTCAACAATTTTTCCGAAAATAAGTGTTTCCTGACCTTTAAATTATCAAAAATTTCAAAGCTGAAGGATCTCAAGGCAACAACTTTCAAAATTCCAGCGCCCACCCCGGAACGTGTTACAATTTTGAGTAGAAAATAGTATTTCTGCCAGATCTGAAACGAAAATAAAATCAGTTTCTTATTTCACTCCACAACTAAAATAACATTTATGAGTGTGTATTTTGGTAATAATAGTCGTTTTGAACTCGTCACGCTAATAAATCATTTAGAAATAACCAGGGGAAAATCAAGAATGTATATTGGAGTAATATACATATATTGAATTAGAGATAGATAAATAGAGTGGAATATCTTGAGAGATCACTGACTGAACACCATCTGGTTTTGTTGGTTTACCATGTGAAATGTGAATGAACGTTCTACAACTGTGGAAAATCGCGTTGCAGAGTTCGTGAGCTAATTTGGCATAGGATATCATTTGCTATTCTGGGAAATCATTAGGACGATAGCAAGCCTGTAAAACATCAGTGTGCAATTTTAAAAGCCCATCCCACCCTCGTTTCTATCAAAAAACAAATAAGCAAAATTTGTCTTGTTTTATTAATATCAGTGTTAATTTGTTATATAATCCACAGCTCCTCGTCTTCAAGTATGAAAAGAATAAGATTTAAAATCTTAGCTCTATAAAAAAATAAATCGAAAAAAATGATTCCAGACTTGCTCTTAATTTTAATTAAATTTAAACTTTTATGTAATGCCACTGAATATTCTATTCTACAAATTTTACGTTTATTCGCTACCTTATTTCAGGTTTATGTAAAATTTCGCGGTCAATAAACGTTCTACAAATAAACCTCTGTGCATTCTGCCAATCCGAGATTGTTGATGGACATGGAAATGCATTTCTTGAGAGCTTTCAAGTCCGAGTTACGATTCCTCAATGTTTGTTATTCGTATTTATCGATTCCCAATAAAGCTAACATCTTCCGAATCTTTTCCGGTACGCAAAACAATTATCGATTCTTTAAAGTTCACCTTCTAAATATTTCGAACTAAATAACTTCTATAAGAAACTCCAGCTCAAGAAAAAATCTAAATAAATCTAAATATGATGGGATAAAATCAAATTTAGAAATGCGTTATTAGCTATCAAGTGACTATTATTTCTAATTATAAATATAGTTGATTCATGATTTATCCTGATAATTCAGAATCAGTTATTATTATTGGCAAATATCTATTCCATAGTTTTTGTTGAATGATTTAATAAATTAGAGAGAAATCTGATTGAATAATATGAAAACGATTCAGATAGAGAAAAATATATTCCGAAACTGTTTATCTGGGATAAAATGAAAGGTCCGAGTTCATTTATTTACTGCGACCGGTCTAGTGCTGACTAATAATCAAATGATCCACGTGGTTTCTACTCTTGGCTAAAGGAACAATCGACTGGTGCAAACGTGCAGATATTTACTTTGGCTCTCCCAGTAAAAACGTCTTTACCGCGTGTTTCTGGCACGTGTAACCACGAACCATCACACCTTTCTCGAATCAATAAGACGTCAACCGCGTTATACGATTATGAATAAAGACATCACTCTGAAATGATCAGCTACAAGAAATTAAATCACATGACGAAATTGAATGCAGTCACGAGGAAAATCACGACGTTTTTTTATTACGACTTAAGAACAGATTGATTTGCAATTAATAGCCAAAATCTCTTAGCGAAAATATTTCTCATGTAATAAATTGTACGTTTTTAATTTTTAAAGGGCGACCATGTGCCTGAACACGTGGGACCTCCAGTGGCCTGTTGCTGTGTAAAATTAGTTGACGTCCCAGAAATGGAATACTACGCCATCAATAATCAAGGAGAAGTTTGTGTAAAAGGTACAAACGTCTTCATGGGTTACTTCAAAGATCCCGAAAAAACGGCACAAGTAATCGACGAAATGGGATGGCATCATACTGGAGACGTCGGAATGTGGTTACCGGTAATTTACTTCTTAAAAACTTTTCCGTATTTAACAATTTAAGACTGAAATATAGATATTTTAAACATAAATAAAAAAAACTCACCAAAGAATTTTTTACAGAACGGGACGCTGAAGATAATTGATAGGAAGAAACATATCTTCAAGCTATCGCAGGGCGAGTACATCGTCCCGGAGAAAATAGAAAATATTTACATTCGCAGTCAGTATGTCCACCAGGTCTTCGTCCATGGGGAGTCGCTCAAGTCCTGCGTAGTTGCAATTGTTGTTCCCGACGTAGACGTTGTTAAATGCTGGGCTCTAGAGAACAAAATACCTGGAACGCTCAGTGTTCTCTGCGCCAATCCAGAAGTCAAAAGGTTAATTCTCGACGATATGCACTCGTGGGGAAAAGAAGCCGGCCTTAAATCGTTTGAACAGGTGATTTCAAAGTCTATTTTAAAGAAGACAAAATTAGAAACATAAAAATTTAAAAGACACTTTGAAGATATAGATACTACAAAATGGAGCAAGTATTTTTCAATTTAAACCGTATAACAATTAAAATCCCTTTTTTCAGGTCAAAGACATTTACCTCCATCCAGATCCATTCTCAGTGCAAAATGGACTCTTGACGCCGACGTTAAAAACGAAACGGCCTCAGTTGAAAGCGTACTTCAAGCCACAATTGGAGGATCTCTATCAACATCTAGACTGACCGGGTTGAGCATCTGGCCCAAATAATTTTTATCAGCACTAAAACAGCAAATAACGTCGCCACATTCGCCAATTTTATCACGTCGCCTTTCCCAAAAAGAGTGCATCTTTCATCAAATATTCGCTATTGCTCGATCTTCGAGATATATCTTTTATTATATATCATTTTCACCGATACATAGTGTCGCAGACGAACACAAAGAATGCCATTAAGGCATCTGATAATAACGTGATAGATAATAAAATCGAGATATTATTAAGCTTGCCTATTTCTTTATAATTATATTATATATAAAGTAACCATTACGTCTTACCGACCTCTTATTTACAATTCTCGCCCTCCTTGCCCACTCACGTGTCAGTTATGTACAAACAAGTGAAATCTCTCTTTCTACTCAAGTTTTTCCAAATTAAAAAGTGCGTTTGAAAGTGTAGTTTTAAATAGTGAAGTGCATTAGAGTAATAAATAGTGAAATGATAATGTATTTACCGCAAGAGGTGATTAAATTTTATATGAAAAACTGACACTGTTGAATAAAAAATAAAAAAAAAAACATCCAAGACTAGAAATTGTAAGAATTTAATTAAAATTTACATTTCATCATTCCCAATCCCTCAAATTTCTTTGCAAAATTGTCTCGATACTAGATATTTGCTTGGAAATAAATTTCGTCTTTTTATTCATTGAAATAATGTTCTATGTAATACTAAAGGAATGTTCATCAAATGACTAGGATCGCCACTATGGCGATTGTATTACGCAAGCTTTTCAGCTTTTGTATTCAGTCCATCGATCTAAAAAGGACAGTTTGGGGTTTAAACCTTTTAAATATTGAAGAACCTAAGTTATATCTCAACGTAGATATGGCAAAAGTCCAAGTTTGTGATACAGAAATCGTGACTCGTGTTCGAGTTGTCAGTCGCTGTGATGGAATGTTATAAATAAATTTAAAAGTCACTTGGTGAAGGCGGTGCTTACACGTAAATTGCTTCGAGATGGCTGTAGGTAGGACCATGCACTTAGGCGAACTTTAAAAATGAAATTGGAGGCAGGATTCGATCCGAGGATCCGTAATTATCTATCCTTGGTCAGTCGAGGCACACTATTTAGCGTTTTAAGTTTTAAAACTGTAGTATATAACGAAACAGCCAACGGATATCAGCACAAACGTTACCAACGCTAAGATTAATCTTTGTTGAAGAGCTCTGAGAATCATTCCGGATAACAAACGAGACCCTCGACCCAGTTCAGCATCTGTGTCTCGTAACTGAAAAGCAAATGATAGCCAGTCAAATATACGGCAGACAAGTATGACGATGTTCTAAAATTTATGGAAAGGTTTAAAGATTTAGCTACTCGGTAACAATCTTGAGAATGTTTGTATTAGATGGAAGAAATAATTTTGAAGTATAACAATTACCCTTCCTTTGCTTCTTTGGATCGTTTCTCTTTGATCATGAAGGTCTTTTAATACTTGGGAACCAATTTCTTCTGTTTCGAGAACCATGCGATAACCATTTTGTAAAGTTCTTCCGGTTCGATCTATCCTTTCAGATGCATCAAGTAACCTTTTTCTTTGTTCCTCAGTGATCCCATTGTCCCAAGATTCTTCTAATCCCAAATCGACGATTTCATTCTTTGGCTTCTTTGACAACTCAAATTCCTGAGTCAGCCTTTTGAGCTCCGCTCTGTGACTTTCGACCCTGCCTCGCAGACGATCTCTAGCCACTCCGGAAACTCCCCGTACTTCCAATTCCATTTGTTCCAGCTGAAATTATGAAAATAGATTAATAAAAAAATGTCTGGACTTAAATTCTAATGCATATTATAAAATATACGTAATTCTTTAAAAGATATGATACCAAAATTATTGTTAGCATGAAGATATCAAAACTATATAATAAATTTGAAAATTTTGAATTCAAAAACCAGAACTAAAACAAGAAGTAGAGACAAACAAATTCAAAATCATATTTTGATTTTTGTGGTTAGGTAGTGAAAGAATCGATGACATTCAACAAAAAATTTATTGAATAAATAAAAATTCTTACCAGTTCCTGAGCCTCTTCGAGTTCCCGATCAACATCTTGAATAAATGGCTTTTTCTCACCTGTAAATTACATCAAGTGTATCGATTATTGTTGGAGAAGAATTCCACCAGATAGCAGAGTCATGTGTTTTCGAAGAACAACTCATAAACACAATAATAATTTGACATTTACAACACACAAAGGTAATATTTTTCAATCACGTTATTTTAAATACTTACTGCCATTTAAAACAGATATTCTTCCTATTTTGGCAGTGATATCAGCTGTCAAAACGGCGTATTGTTGTTCATAGTTTTCAATGAGCGTCGCCATTTTTATTGTACTAAATACTTCCAGCTGATTATGCG
>JAUESH010000008.1:11839803-11868534 GCA_032275165.1 Synergus magnus | reverse complement strand
ACGCGAGGGATGGTACATGGTATAAGAGTCAAAATTATGGTACGATTACATAATTATGGTAAGGTCTGGCAACACTGTCCGGAATTTGTATCCGAACCAAACAGTTTCATTTCAATGTAATCCAAATAATATAAATAAATAATTAATAATTACACAAGAAAATTATAATTATACTGTAATTAATTATAATAGAATATATTATTAATTATAATGTAATTACAAATGTAATTAATTAGTTGCAACTCTGAAAGTTCGGATTGATTATGATTGACCGGAATCATACGAATTGAAAGTTCGGATTAATTCTGTTTAATTCGGATTGACTGGATTAATACGGATTCACTCGGATTAAAAGTTCGGATTGATTTTGAATGGGCCTCGGATTAATTCGGATTGAAATTGGATTTGTTCGGAATTAATTTCAATCCGAATCTTTCGCTAGGGAATTCTATCCCTTCAAACTGTCGTTCGTAAGTAGTAACGGAAATTCAGTCAGACATTCGGATCGTGACAAATTAGTATTTGTTTTAATTTTGGTATCATTCGGATTGATTCGAATAGAACGGATTAATTCGGATTGAAAGTTCTGATTGATCGGCTTCATTCGGCTTGAAAGTTCGGATTAATTCTGATTAATTCGGATTGATCGGATTCATTCGGATTGATTTTGAATGGGCCTCGAATTAATTCGGATTGAAAACTTCCTTCAGATTAGATCGGAATGAAACTGTTTCGTTCGGATACAAGTTCCAGAATGATTCGGAAAATTTCGGATTCATTCAGAATGAATTTCAATCCGAAGCTTTCACTAGGGTAGTGATATACATATTTATGAAGGAGATTGACAGAGACGTGGATTGGCGCCTGTGAAGTACCGACTGCAGACATAAAAGAATGTCACTCGTTTCTTACTACCGGTTTCTATCTATTGTTGGTCTAAGTCAGTCTATCATTGATAACGACCATTAAATAGTATGAGTCAGATGTTTAATGTTTTATAAATATATTATACATGTCGGGAGTGTCCTGCTTCATATGTATTTTTTATGACGTCTAAAATTAGAATTCCTACTGCCAATACAGAAATTTCGGTGCCTAGAATATTTGCGATATTATTAAGTTTAACATCTGATGACCTTGTCAATCGAGTGGGCGGAGCGCAACATCGATTGATATCAATATGAGAAGTATTCTGATAGTTCAAGCCTGAGGCATTTCTCAAAAATGGAGGAAAAAATCTGTTCATTTTACAGAGGTCCTTGTATATACAAAGAACATTACACTTCTCCATAGATTCGCGTCATGGATCAGAATTCAAATTAGTAGTGATGCCAATTTTAATTCTGATCCCAAAAAGGCCGGAGTTTTCAACATTATTGATTTGAATGATAAGATTCTTGTTCTTTATGTAGTATGAGAGTAAAATGGAAAATTTGTTGATACTTAAATCGCATGTAATTCAGGCTGATAAGAATCTCAATGAGAGGCTTACGTGAATGAGAAGAAATTCAAAAAGCAAGGATACCGAAATCTGCATCGCGGATCGGAATATTTAAACACTTAATTTTGATCTGCTCTCGTCACAAGTCGATCCACTGTCATTATTTTTTATAAGTAGTCCAATTATGAAAGGTGTGGACTTGATATTTACACTATATTTACTTCCAGGACTTGGTAAGTATAGTGGGTAACTTGCGATTCTGCATTCTCTCATGTAAGTTGTGATCTTGTACCAGGAACCGTCAATAAGTCGTACGAAAATTAGAGAAAGTTCAGATTTAACGAAAATGATCGAAAGTTACAATAAACTATATCTGTCGAGAATTTATAGCTCTTGAATTTGGGTGCACAATCTCCCTTAGGAAATATAAAATGATATAAATAATGATCTAAACGATATAAATAATGATTTGCATTTCACAATATGCCCAAGTATTCAATTATATCAACTGCTTTTATTTATACATAAATAGATATGTTTTACAAATTAATTTATACATGAGAGAAGCAACATTTTAACACCTCTTGAAGGGTGTTGAAAACCTTTTTTTTTTTTTTGTTTTCAACTTGTAAATAATTAGAGATTATTCCACAGCCTACAAGAGTACTTCTTTTTCAATCTGAAATTCTGTGGAATTAGTTCATTTTTTCTCAAGGGGCGGATTCATAAAGAAAATTGCACCATATAATGTCTCTTTATGACGAAAGATGAAAAAATGAAATCATTACAACTCATTTATGGGACTCTAAAGGAAAAAAACATTTTTTTGTTAATTTCCGAGACGATCTCTGGAACCCTTACGTGAGTATGGTAGTAAAATCGTAAGTATGATTAACACGAACGTTAAAGTTGCTGATAAATAAGATTCCTGCCTTCACGTAATTATAAAGATACCCGTCCGCCTTATTATGTTAAATTTCTATGGAATTTTTCATGACTAATACAGAAAATGAAAAGCCTAATTTTTTAAATAAATTAAAATGTAGAAATTAATCACAAGGAATAAATTATTGCCTTTTTTCAATCTTTGCAATTTAATGTATAATCGAATTCTTAACTAAGTGCACGAGAATCTTATCTTGACTTAAAACTTGCCTTATTATCTTTTAAAAAATCCAGTACTTGTTTTTTTTTTTCAAAAACATGTTCATTACTGCTTTTAATTTATCTTCCAGGAACGATCAGTTTCGCGTGCATTGCCAGAGAATGAATCATAAAATTGTCGTTTACACGTAACCCTATGACAAAATTACGAAATGCAAAATATCTAGGCCTGTACTGCCACTGTCTCACGTGTTCTTGACTTTAAGTCCGGCTAGGCTATTATGTGCAACGAACGATTAATTTGCATTGTTACAAGAAGTGACAAGGACAGAGCTCTCTAAATTTGAATCAGTTAGAAATCGATATCTGATCAATTAGTCAAAATATTTGCTGATTTGATGCATTGACCCATTTCTCATCCCTGGCGAAAGTTTCGGATTGAAATTCATTCCGAACCAATCCGAAATTTTCCGAATCATTCCGAAATTTGTATCCGAACCAAACAGTTTCATTCCGATCTAATCCGAAGGAAGTTTTCAATTCTAATTAATCCAAGGCCCATTCAAAATCAATCTGAATGAGTCCGGTTAATCAGAATTAATCCGAATTTTTCGGAATCAATCAGATTGATTCGGATAGACTGGATTCATTCGAATCGACCGGATTCATTAGGATTGAAAGTTCGGATTAATTCGGATTGACCGAAATCGTTTGGATTTAAATTTCTAATTAATTCCGATTAATTTGGATTAACCGGATTCATTCGGATTAAAAGTTCGGATTGAAATTCATTCCGAACCAATCCGAAATTTTCCGAATCATTTCGAAATTTGTATCCGAACCAAACAGTTTCGTTCCGATCTAATCCGAAGGAAGTTTTCAATTCTAATTAATCCGAGCCCATTGATTGATTCGGATAGACTGGATTCATTCGGATTGACCGGATTCATTAGGATTGAAAGTTCGGATTAATTCGGATTGACCGGAATCGTTCGGATTGAAATTTCTAATTAATTCCGATTAATTTGGATTGACCGGATTCATTCGGATTGATTTTGAATGGGCCTCGGATTAATTCGGATTGAAAGCTTCCTTCGGATTAGATCGGAATTAAGCTGTTTGATTCGGATACACATTCCGGAATGATTCGAAAAACGGATTTGTTCGAAATAAATTTCAATCCGAAACTTTCGCTAGGGGAGTATATTCCACCGTATTCTAACTAGATTAAAAAAAATTAAATTAAATTCTAAAAAGTTAATTTACTGAAAATGTATTAGAGAACCTATTTTTTAATTATTTTCCTCTGAAGAATAATTATCTTCTGCGCCCAAAACCAATTACCAAGGCGGAAGTTTTAAATTACCATTTACTTCTAATAACAATCAACGATCTCTATTTAAATTGAAATATAGTTAATATTTGTAACTAAGGTCTTAAAAGCGCCCTTGGGACTTTGACCATAAGATATCTTATCCTCTGAATTTTCTACGCATGTGATGAAATTCGTATGTAGGTATTGTTTCGAAATATCTTAAAGGTGGAGCTAAAATGACCTTGAGGACCACACCCACGATACCGGAATTTCCTTGACTCTCGTAGCAAATAATTTTTAATTTCGCCGTGACAGTTACATTTTAATCTCTGGTAGCAGTGGTTGCACTTTCTCATGCCACTCACGAATTCCAAAAATTGCAATCTTTCTCATTTTAAGAAAATAGGTTGCGCAATATAATTATGAATATTAATAACAACAAATAATTGCAAATAGTTGTAATAAGGAATAAATTATTTTCTTATAGACAAAGAATGTAATGTTCTCAATTGATAGATAAATTCAAAGAGAACTTCTGTTTGATTATCCTTTGTGTTTGTAGCTACTGAAACAATTAACTTCTGGAATGTTTTGAATTCGAAATAAAAAGGTATAGGTCGAAAAAAAATTATAACGAATGACAGTGACCACACCCTGAACTGGCTACCGTGTACAAGAACTGTAAAAGTATACTGTATTGTACACACTCATGAACCAGAAGAACAATGTCGGATTATTATTCATACGCTCAAGGAAGTCTGAAATGATCCTGGATTCTGATAGTGGCATTTCCGGTGATTTATTAAATCCGGTTCAACTGATCGGCTATCAATAATATACAATACCAGGGTCGGCTTGGAATAAAAAATCGGCTCGGAAAATTTTTTTTGAGCCAGCCCCCAAGTAATTGATGTCTAAAAATAATGGTGCCAAGTGGTACAAGTTGATTCAAGTCATTTAAATTGTGGTACCAGTAGTAAATAATGGTACGAATTGATTTAAGTGATTTTAGAATTGGTATCGAGTGGTACCAGTAGATTTGAGTTGTTTAAGAGGTGGTACGAATTGGAACCAATTGATTGAAGTCATTTAAGTAAGTGGTAACAGTAAATTTAATTAATATAATATTAGAACTGGTAAATAGTGTTACCAATTGATTTAAGTGTTTTTAGAATTGGTACCGAGTGGTACCAGTAGATTTGAGTTGTTTAAGAGGTTGTACCAATTGGAACCAATTAATGGAAGTCATTTAAGTTGTGGTACCAGTAGTAAATAATGGTACCAATTGATTTAAGTGATTTTAGAATTGGTACCGAGTGGTACCAGTAGATTTGAGTTGTTTAAGAGGTTGTACCAATTGGAACCAATTAATGGAAGTCATTTAAGTTGTGGTACCAGTAGTAAATAATGGTACCAATTGATTTAAGTGATTTTAGAATTGGTACCGAGTGGTACCAGTAGATTTGAGTTGTTTAAGAGGTGGTACCAATTGGAACCAATTGATTGAAGTCACTTAAGTTGTGGTAGCAGTAAATTTAATTAATATTAGAACTGGTAAATAGTGTTACCAATTGATTTAAGTGTTTTTAGAATTGGTGTCAGTAGATTTGAGTTATTCAACAGGTGGCAGTGTAATTTTTAATCAGGTTGTAATCATTAGTAAATTTCCCACAAAAGATGTCTTTTATTGACTTCTCATCTATTCACAGATACGCATTCGCTCGTAATGTACAAAAACTCAAACGAACATAATTTTTAGCTCAGTTTTTTACAAAAGCGGCGGCCAGTCATTAGTGCAATTGAAAATAGATGAAATAATTTCTGGATATGTAATGTTCAAATTCAAATTTCAATCTTAATTTTCACAATTTTCTCTACTCTAAACAATCTCCAGACTACCTGTAATTCATCCTAGGTTTGCACTCTCGACGACCGCGATTCATTACAATTTTTCGCAAAATTAGTATTTCATTGTTTTTAAATACATGATGTAAAATTTTTCAGTTTAGATCATAACAAATTCATAATATTCAGATGAATCCTACTTCTAGAATATCTTGTAAAAAATCATCACAAAACCATTTTACGTAATTAAAGTATGATCATATCTTAAATGTAAATGATAAATGAAAAATATTTTGTACTTTTTTTCATTTCTTGTGTAGCGCCAACGGATGTAAACATTTAATGTATGCATTCAAATTTAGTCGGAAATAATCTGAAATTGACAATACTTTTAATGTATTGTTTCGAAGCAAAAGTTATTTTTAAAATAAAATAAGCTATGCAGCTGTATCTTCCTTTTTTAATATATAAAATTATTGCTTTCTCCCATTTAAATTTTTATTAAAAAAGTAACTTTAGAAGTTTGGAATCTTTAGTGAATATATATTTTTGGTTTCAAAATGTTATATATCTTGGGTTTTCAACAGGTCTCTTTCTTGAAAATAAAATAAATTGTAAATTAATCCAACCTTTGAGTCTAGCATTCGATGTTTCTACATTTAATAAGGGCAAGATTATTTTCTGAATATTGAAATAATTCCATTTTTATGGCTCTCTTGTTAAAAAAAGTTGCGATTCTAAAAGACTAAATTTTCTGTCTAATGAACACATAAACATTACCCATTTCTATCCGTTTCTAACTCTTCTACTATCAACAATGAGATTCTAAATTTTAATATCTAGGAGGTATACACGTTTAATCATTCAAACTATGTAGTAGCCTTGGAAAGTTTCCATCGATTTTACTTTCTTTATCAATAAAAATTTACCAATTTAAAAGATTTTATAATCACATAAAACTTCACACTTTATTTTTATTTCTGTGTGATTAAATAAAAAGAAATTGGCACAATTTAAGCAATTCTATGTGTATTTAAAATCAATGGGGACTTTCCAGAGATGATAATTATCAGTCCAATACATATATGAAAAACTTGAATAATTCGTTTTCTACTTACAGAAAGTATTGAGCATAGAAGTCAAACGACTATTAACGTAGCTATTAATAAAAGAATAGCAAAAGTTGCTAAATATCATTAAGCTTTAAACTCTTAGATAGTAGTTCGAATATAAAAAAAAATCTTGGAATTCGAGTATAAAGAATCTATCTGATAATGACTATAAACAATTTTAAAATACAGAATATTCCTGTAAACAGAAATTTAATTACCTATGTGAGGAAAAAAAATAAAAACGAATTTTCCTTAAGGGCATATGTGATACCATATGATCAAATTTAGATTACTGGGGTATTTCCATAATTTTTATTTAAAAAAAAAAAAATAATAGTGCCCAGCTGTAAAAAAATGTGAACACGGACGCCTGTGCACTATTATTTTTTATTTAAAGTAAAAATTGTAAAAAAGAAAACCAGGAAATATGAATTTGCTCATATGGTTATTACCACATGCCCTTAAACAGAACGAATCTATCCAAGAGTCAAATTTCATATTAATGGGAATCACATAGGAATTGGAAAATCGATTTGTTGCAAATGCAAAACTCTATAGTGAAATCTATGCAAGTACATATAGAATTTGTTGGCTAGACTTTTCTTTCACATCTATTGTACGAATCACTTGTCTGCTAGTTGTGAACATTTAAAACACTGCAGGAAAGTTTAATCTTGACGATTATTTACAAATTTGCTCGTCAAATAATTACTCAGCCAACTAGAGAATTAACAGGAATAAAACAGAATTGAAGAACACACGGGAAAAGATGAACTTCAGTTCATCGAATAATCCAATCATGTAGTTTTTTTTTTTATACAAGATTTTCTGGATTTAAAGAAAAATAATGGAAAATAGACATAAGGTCCTGCTTTTCACTCTTTGGTAATAAACTCCAGTGTTCAATGCAAATTAAAACTAAAATATGTAAATTGTTTCCAAAATCTGTGAACGATCTTGTCTTTTCCCATATGATCTTTAATTATAATAACAAAGAGCTGCCCGCCTCAAACTGAAACTTACGGGTCTTCGCTATCACTATCTGCTGGCTCAGGTGGTTCCTCAATTTTTGGATTAGGCTCTGCATTCCTCTCACTATTATTTCTATCCGCATTTTGCGTGACCCAGGAAGGCAGCCACTTATTAACGAACCACCAATGAAGGGAGAGTCTCCCAGCATGCTGACATTCAGCTCTTTCGCAGCGTTCCAAAAATTGACAAACCCCCGAGTTCAGATTCCCCTGATTCCTGATACAAGAATCATCACATGTGTGATGTCTATTCACAGCATTATTCATGGGATAAACAGAAGCTGTAGACGTTGAGGGAATATTCTGACTGGCAGTGGCCCTCCCAGCAGACGAACTGGGATCATTCGATACAGAATTAACCGCTACGGAGTTGGAACTAGAACTAGAAGTAGAGTTAGAAGTAGAAGCAGAGGCAGAAGCGCTATCAACATTCACAGAAACTCCTCCGGATGCCAAGCTGTTTAATCCTGATACGCAAGATCTGTCGACCCTACCTATATAAATCGTAGGATTACCGTAAATCGGATTGTTTACCGATTGATCAAATCTGCCAATGTAAATCGCAGAGTTTGATGAAAGACATCGTGGGCAATTTCCAGGATCTCTGCACTGACACTCTCTGTGAAGAGACTCTGTGAGACGATTAGAGTTGATAGGAAATCTAGAATAAGGAAACTCGCCTCTACAAAACGTACATTTGCAGCTTCTGGCAACCTGGTAAATATAGTTCCTAGAATTTCCGAAAGTACTCGAGTTTCCTGGATCCTGGTAGCGCAATCTGTCATGGATATTAAAGCACTGATGGCAGAGATGTCTGCAAACTTGACATGAGCAGTTGCGACCTACTTGGTAGACATATCTTCTGTAAGAAGCGTAGGCTATGTTTTCAGTCGAAAAGCAGTTCCGCCCAAGCCTTCCTAGTTGATAAGGACAGAACTGGCTTCTTATATTTCGAGTCGATTCTAAATACAAATTTCTCGGCTGATCGTAGTGGCTAAAGTTTCTGGCTTCGATTTCGTTGAGGACGTTGGGTCCAGGCAGGTTGTTGGCTATGGGGAGATTATTTCTATTATGGGGTCCTGCGCGATATACTGATCTGTCGTCAATTCGCTCGTAAGTGTGATTGTCTAAGGAATTCTGAAGACTTGCGAGATTTTCGTTTCGTAAGACTTCTACATCATCATTCTCGTCTTCATCGTTGTCTAATCTTTCGTAAATATTTTCCTCAGGTTCCTGCTGTTGTCTATACCTTTGGTAGTTTCGAATAAGGTCTACTGGATTTTGGTAATTTGGATTGAGATTCGGGTGATTTTGATTACCGTTCTGTCGATTTTGGAAGCTTCGATTTCCGCGACCAACGTTCTGATAAGCGTCGTCTCGTTCTTGGTTTGAGACGTTGCGATTTTGATTCATCACAACGACGGCTAGTTCCCCGTTTTCGTACCTGTGACAGAGGCACCTGGGACCCTCGCAATCGTGACTCGCAGCTCGAACGTTCTGGTCCGGATTGTGGACGCTTACACCGCTGGGCCCGGCTTCCCTTTGTGGTTCCGATGCTTCGGCATCTTGCTCGGTATTTTGATCTAATGAATGCCCAGCGGTCTGCAGACCTCACATCGTCGATGCTGAGGCTACTGGCTTGTCGATTATAGCAACTCCGGCGTAACTGCGTCCGATACTCATGCTAGTTGGAAGAGTTGTCCACGTATCTGTTCGTGGTGAGTAAACTTCGACGGAAGCTAGATTCGACGATCCATCATCTCCTCCGACTACATAGAGCAATCCGTTGAGTGCTACGACTCCTTGAATTACAAAATTTTAGGTCATTTACAAGTAATTAAAATTCTACAGAGTGCTTTTGAAACATTTTTGCGAATGATACTTGCCTGCATTGCGACGACAAAGTGCCATATCACTAACTGGTGACCACTGATTTGTATCCGGATTGAAAGCCTCAACGCTTTTCCTGACTAAAGGACCATCGTGGCCTCCAACTGCGTAGAGTATCCCATCTAGAACTCCAACTCCAGCACCACTTCTCCTCGCAGACATTGAAGGAACAGGTTTCCATTGATCTTTTTCCGGATTGTAACATTCTACACTAGAGAGACATTGTCGAGAAGCTCCGTCATAGCCTCCAACCTAAAAAATAAAATATTAACAAATAACTGTTAAAACTATCCTCGAAATAAAAAAAAATGAATAGAATAATTTGATCTGCTTACAGCATATAATAGTCCTTTAACAACACCAACTCCGACGCTACTTCGTCTCGTCGACATTGGGGCTATCATTCTCCATTCGTGGGTTCTGGGATCATAAACTTCGGCCGAATTCAAACCTGTTGAACCATCAAAACCCCCAACCTGGAAATATCAAACAGATAACAATTTTAAACCCTCCAGAGTGAATGCTTTTTAATGATTTCTAACTTTTATCCATCTCTTACAGCGTAAATGCAATTGCCGAGAACGGCGACGCCTAAAGTAGATCGCCTGGCTTCCATTCCAGGACAAGCAGACCACTGATCTGCGGATGCGTCGTAAACATCCACTGTTCGAACCCTCAAAGATCCATTAAATCCTCCAACTGCATATACACGATCGCCAAGCACAGATAATCCTGAATACGAATAAAAAAATTTACAACCCGAGTACCTTACAATAATACATCGATTGCATGAAATTCATTCTCACCAGCTCTACATCTTCTCGTGGGAAGTTCAGACACCTGGTACCACTTTTCTTTTTTAAAATCGTAACACTCGACGCTTCGTATTGCCTTTGGAGCCTGACCTCCCACCACTAACAATACTTTTGGCAATCCTCGTGGTTGTCTAGGTTTTGTTCGTGGAGTTTTAAAGAGAGATTTCTGTTCTCCTTTTAATAGGTGATATTTCAAAGCCTCTATTAAAAAGTCTTTACCTGTGAGAATTAAAAGTTAAGAATACATTTTTTATCAATATTTAACATGTTTCTGGTACAAAGAAAAGTTAGATTATTCCTACACTGCAAATTAGCTTTCAAAAGTGGCTCTTCTTCCACTCGTTGTACTAAATATTCTTGAGATAAAAGTGGCAGTCGAACATGTTCCATTAGTTCAGCTAGAACAGTTTGCCTTTTTTCTAAGTCATGATGAACCCAAGAGATTACACATTCAAATACTTTTTCCTCTGAAGGAACAGTAAGGCGATCACTACAAATCAACTTTGCCACTTGCAAGGGTGTTAATGTCAAAAATTCCTCGCCTTCTACAACTTCCCTGCAAATTAAATTTAATAATAAATGGACGCCAAAATCTACGATATTGATCTGTTATTGTTAAATAATTTAATCTTACGGAAAGTTTTGTTCAATATAACTGTCTGCGTGATTCAATAACTCTAAACAGCCGTGGAGATCGGCAAAAGCTCTAATTCCTAGGCAATTCGACGGATGTAACTGTGCTTGCAAAAAATCACAACACGCATCTCGCACGTCTGTTAATTGTAAGAGATTTGCAGCAGGTAGCAAAACTTGAACGTTATCCTCTGTGACGTAAACTTCCGCAGAGTATACATATTCTACGAGAAGTTCCAAAGCTGAATGGTCAACTCCTTGCAAAGTAATTCTATCCTGATCGCGTTCCTCGAAACTTGTAAACATTGCATAAAAGTAGGGACTGCAAGCAGCCAAAACCATTTTGTGAGCAGGTACCTCTATTCCACTGTCTGCCACTAGTATTACGTCGCAAAGTAAATTTTGCCTAAAATAATAGTGTTTGTGTTATAAAACGTTTATAGACTTTTAATTTATAATAAGAAAATTGGTTTCTTGAATGAGTTGTAAGAGAAGGCCAAGAAATTATATCTTCTTCTTACTTTTGTGTTTGAAACAATAAACAGAAAAAGGATGGAGACTTTGGGAGCAGTTATTAATTAGGAGTTTCAAATGTTTTAATAGAATTTAAAATACAGATTGCAACGCACTTGCGCATGGCATTCATGACTTCAAAAGCTCGATTTGTATGATGATGGTTTCTGTATGGTGGTTTATCCTTGCCATTCTCACGTGGCACATGTTTCTGTGAACTTTCATCTAGAGAATTTTGACTCGCATATCGCAGTAATAGGCAACTGTGAACGATAAATATTAATACATAAAATTATGAATACAGTACATTTAAAAAAATATATATAGGTAATACTATTTTTTATTTGCTATTCTAGTTGGAATTCTAGATGGAGGAGACCTTGGAAAGATTATGCTTATGCAGAGTGACATACGCTTAGAGTTAGTTTACATCACCTTGCTCTACAGGTTTTTAATAGCTAATAGTCAATAATTTCCAAGTAGAGTATTAAAGCAAACTGACTTAGATTTACATATTTCCAAGATTTTCTATGGCTTCAAATAAGTAATTTAAAAATTTAAGTGTTTTAGAACTAAAAAATTGTACTTAATTTCTTGCATTAATTTATCTAAAATAAAACAATATTATATTATTTTACAAATCAATAATGGACTCAATTTGTTTATATACAAATTTTAATTAGGATAAATTGAATCCCAAAATATTGTCATTCACATGATTTCAATGTTAGAACAAATTATTACGATATTAAATCTCGTATAAAATGACCTACTTATACAAATTTCAGACTCCACTGTATCAATGAAAAGAAAATGATACCACTGTGAAAAACTGAATACAAATCAATAAAAATATAGAAAATATCATCCTCTCAGTGTCACTATAAAATATAAATAATTCATCTTTTATAGTTACATATACCAAAATTACATAAATAAATAAAAAAATCGCAGGACACTATGTAACAATTTCGAGAAATACAAAACAAAAAGTTATACAAATTTGATTTTCGAGTACAGAGTGGACTTTGGTTGTTTACAGCCAAGGTCTTGAAAAGTTTACATGATTGCCACAAAGGGCAAAATTTACGTAAACAATCTAACAGTTTAAGTTACATATATTTAAAAATATAAATTGTCATTACCTGCCCTTATTGTCTCCTCCATCTCCCATTGTAGCAGCAGAGTTTTGATTTTGGTTTTGGTTCATATGATTCATTACTCTCAAAACTTGACAGTTATGGATTTTAGTAAACAAACAAATTGGGGCAAAATCGAACGGTATTTTTTATTATCAAATCATTGATTACTTAGAGAATCCCGAAATGAGATTCAACCACTATCATTGAAAACTGGGAGAAAATGAAAGTACGTTGCGAATTCATGTTATTTTTGATACACTTCACAATAAATAAACACAAACAAGCGTTGCAAACTGAAAGGCGTCTGATAAGTACAAGCGTCCCTTGAGAAGACAAGGATTGAAATGATTCACTGTGTTTACTGGAAATTCGAGTCACTTTTTAAAACTGAAAAATGATAATGGAAGCTAGTGCAAAAGCACAATTTTTCTCCCAATGTTTTTCTATTTCCTCTACAAGGTTCATGATGATTTTTCTGCTCTTTACTTTTTCCTGTCTCTTGCTTTTCCTCCACCGGCTGGTAGCGACACGTACGGCGGTTCTAGGAACCTGAAAACAGCTGTTGTGGGGGGTGGGTGAATCGATTTCCCGCCAGTATTTAAAACTTGTAGTAGAATACATTTTTCTGAAATCATTTTGTATATTTAGAAACAAAAATATCGTTACGTAGATTATATATATTCATTTTAAAAGATACTATTGTTATTTCTGTGTAATAAAAACAATGGACATGGTCGGGACATTGATTATTAAACAAAATAAATTATTATGTAATATGAGCATTTAAGATTCCATATAATTTTATTTGAAATTACGCGGGAATCAGATAGCCAATCACGTCAAAACTGCTTCATGATTGGAGGAAATAGATGTCACTTGTTTACTTGCTGTGCATATATATATGCATGCAACCAGCCGTACATGTGTGTGTGTGTCAGCAGTATTGGTTTGTCGAAATAGGAGGGGAATATTTGCCTGTTTAATTTTCCCTAATTAGCGTGTTTTTTGCCAAAATTTCATAGAGATTTTTACAAATAAATAAAGTACACTTCAATAGAGCGCATTGTGCTTATTTGTGCATAAAACGGTATTCTGGAAATATGTATATTTCGACTTGAATGATAAACGTAACCTCAAGCTAGCTACCCAGAACCGGTGGTTTATGTAAAATGCGCACTTCCGCAATATCGACCAATGACCGCGAAGGTAGGCAGGAAATGTGGACTCCTATTGGCTTATCGCGATTGGCTTAAGTTCAAAAATCGAGGGAGGCGGTTTGGCGTTTGTCAAAAAAGACAGTTGAAGGAAAGTTGGAAGTGTGCGGTTTAGTGAGTGAGCATGGTTTCGAAGATTATGTGAAAAACGTGTATTTGTGACCGATTGTTTTAGTTTTTTTTACACGATGTCGGATAATATTAAAGTCGCTATTAAAGTTCGGCCTTTAATTGACCGAGAAAAAGACGATCCACTGCAATGGAACGTAAGTGGAAATACGATCACGCCAACGGACTCAAAGCGAAGGGGCGATGCAGGTTTTCAATTCGGTAAGTAAATTACAGAAATTGCATCATTTCCAACCTGATGTTCTTTTTCGCTGCATCAGCTGGCACACTTTAATTTCCTACGGCACGACTTTCATTCGCATTTTTACCGAGCTTGATTTCTTGTTTAAGTTCACGTGAATGTGAATCTCTCATTTGCGCCTTCATTTTTTATCATTTTCTAAAGATTATTCATGTTTTCGCGTTTATTTTCATATATTTTACTTAATTGAAAGCTGACTGTGTCGAAGACTTAAAACTTGAGAAAATTGTATCTTTTCTAGTTCGCTAAACTCTTTATAAAATCAAGAAACAAAATTTATGATTTTTGTTTGTCAGTTTTTTTAATTAGAATTTATTGTTAATTTTTTAATATAATACGCCTGCATGTTTTTAAAAGATATGATATTCAAGTGGACTAATTATTATGATAAGGAAATGTTCTTGTATCATTTTGAACGATAAGAAAGAAAGTATTTTTACGCAATGGTAGAAGGTTGGCATTTTGTAGATATTTCGCTATTTTTCGATTATAAGTTTGATTACTTTTTAAATCATTCACTTGTACACATATTCTGCAGATCACATATTCGACATGCAAAAGAAGAACTCAGATATTTTCAATACAGTAGTGAAACCCATAGTAAATTCCGCTGTAAACGGTTTCAATGGGACTGTTTTTGCCTACGGTCAAACAGGATCAGGAAAAACCTATACCATGATGGGAACGGAAACTGAAAGTGGAATAATTCCACAAGCAATCAATTATATGTTTGAAGCTATTGAGAGCAAAGCGGGACGCGAATTTTTAATCAGGTTTGAAGATTTAGATTTTAAACAAAAATCATTGTATTGTATATTATCTCATATATTTATTTGAGTATAAATGATATCGTTTTCTTCTTTTTCAGATTTTCGTACTTTGAGATTTACAATGAAAAAATTAATGACCTCATGGAGGTGGAAAATACTGACTTAAAAATAAAGGAGGAGAATGGAAGGGTGTTTGTCAATAAGTGTTCAGAGAAAATTACCAAAGGTCCTAATCACATGCTAACAGCGATGAGACTAGGAGAAAAAAATCGCAGCATTGGGGAAACCAATATGAATGAGCGAAGTAGCCGAAGTCACACTATCTTCAGGATTGTGAGTATCTCGCATTTCCAAAATTAAACTCCCAGCCTGCGCACTATGCATATTCTCATTGCTATGTACACTTCGTACGTACATTAAGAATCTATTTTTAATAACGCCATAACTCAAGATATTTCATTTCTAATGTTGGCTTTAGAGAATCGGATGTCCTTCCTTTATAATTTCATGATTCCGGAATAGTTTTGATTGCTTAATATATTTTTCAAAGTTCTATCTTGCAGTATTATATTTAAAAGCAAAATACTTTTTCATTTTTTAGACAATCGAGAGTCGAGAGATCAGTAGCGATTCTGACGGTGCAATTCAAATAGCGCAACTGAACTTGGTTGATCTCGCTGGTTCCGAAAGAGCATCACAAACTGGAGCAACAGGCGATCGATTCAAGGAAGGAAAACACATAAATCTTTCCTTGTCGACTCTAGGTTTAGTCATTAAGCAACTCAGTGAAACTCAAGACAAAGACAAACCCAATTTTGTTAACTTCCGGGATAGTAAATTGACGAGGATTCTCCAGGCTTCTCTTGGTGGGAATTCATTAACTGCCATAATTTGTACAGTAACACCAGCGACTTTCGAAGAAACCTACTGCACACTTTCGTCAGTATCAATTTGCTTCTATGCGCTCTTAGTGAGATTAATTGAGGTTAATTATATTATTTCTTGCATTTAGATTTGCGTCGAGAGCGAAGAGTATCAAGAATAAACCTAAGCTGAATGAGGACTTGAGTGAAGAAGCTCTCCTAAAAAGATACAGAAAACAAATCGTCCAACTTACGAAGGAACTCGAGGTATACTTTCGTTTGTATAAAATTCTACTGTAATTATTGTCAATCATATGAAAATTAAAATTGTACGTAATATTGATCATTTTCTTTTATATAGAAAGCGAATCAGACGATCAAGGATAGACAGAATAATGTTCTGGCCGAGCGAGTAGAATTATTAAAAGAGTACATAGTTACTGGAAATAAAAAAACAAACTTTAGGAGACGCTCTTGTCCAGTTAAGTTCAATTATGAAAAAAGTTTTCTTTCGGAATTACCTACAATCAGAGAATCTCTCAGTCCAGAAACCCCAAAGATGGAGAAAATCAAAAGAAGACAGAGTATAATGCAGAACGCCAACTCGTCATTTGAAAGTGAGTAGTGAAATTGGAGTTTAAGTAAAGCTTTTTTTTTTAAAGAATTTTATCAAACATTTTATTGTTTACAGCTTTTGAAACAGCCCTCGCTGATTTCGAACTTGATCTTCTTCAGTCAGAGCTTCCACCAGATGAAGATCTTTTCATTAGTCTTCGCCGCAGGTCAGGTCTCCATCGAGTTAAGTTTAACGACAATATTCACGTATTTAATGAAACGGGCTCCAGTAGTTATGACTCTACACCTGCTGGAACTCCCAGAAGACTTGATATGGGAAACGAGAAGTAAGGAAAAAATTTAATTTCGAAAGATATAACTTTGTATCTACCCTGGAAAAAATTGACAAGTGAAATACTGATTAAAGATATCTACTTTTATTTATCTTACAATCAAAATTTTTTATCAGATGTAATTGCAGGAACGATTCGTCGCCTGGCACGCCGAAAAGTACATTGCGAGAGAGACTGAAAACCGTTCTTGAGGAACACATGGAACTTGAAGAACTCACTGTCTTGGAAAAACAATGTATTGAAGACGAAGGTCATTCAATGAACGTAAGTTCATTTATTTCTTTTATTACATTTTCTGTTTTATTGTTGTTATTATTCTCAATTGTAATTTTCTCCTTTCATCTTAATCTTAAGTGCGTTGTGTAATACTTAAACAATTCAAGATCGTTGAATGTATTCGAAAAATAAAAAAATTTAAATTGTCTGAAAATGATCTTGATTAGGTGGAGGATAAAGAAAAAACTCTACAAAACCTGAAGAAATCTTTGGAGGACACGAGCCTTTTATACACTGATGTGAATAAAAAATACTCCGATCTTCAGGTGAGTTCAAAAGTATAATTCTGCAGAATTGCTGTATAATTTCGGAAACCTGGATTTTATTCAAATAAAATAAAATCTTATTGTTACTCTCTTTCTTATATTTGTTTTTACACTTTTCTTCCAGACCGAGCATTCTCAACTTGTGGAAGAATGTGGAGAATTAAGGAAACAAGTCGAGTCGCTTTCTGCGGTTCAAGCACGCCTCGGTAAAATGGAAATTGAAAATAAGGACCTCAGCACTAAACTTGTAAGTAGCATTTGATTAACGTGCTTTAAGAACTCACTGTGAACTTGAAAAAACATTGTTAACATAAAAAAAAAAATACATTTTCTTCTTAAAAATGTTAAACCTATTTTATAAAATAAATTTAATTATAGAACGCAGCTCTAAAGAAGCAGTCATTTCTGGAAGACGAAAATGCATCACAGGCATTTCAAATGGAATCGCTACAAAAAAAATTCAAAGCTCGAGAAAAGGAACTGGAATCATCTTTGCAGGTTAGCGAAACTTCACTCCACTTCTTTTTTTTTTTTCAATTCCTAGTAACAATCTCTGTATTAAATAATTTTAAATCAAAATTCTAGCTCGCATGGAAAGGTTGCGACCCAGCCCAAGTCAAAGAGACAGCCAACGAAATTCTTCAGTTACAAACTCTCGTCAAAAGTCTTACCGAAGAAGTTGAAGTTTTAAAATTGCAAAAGTCTCCGATCCAGGAATCTAACCCTTTAACCACCGAAATCGAAAGCTTAAAGCTAAAACTGGAGGAAACAAATCGATTACTGAAAGAATCAGATTTCGAGAAAGCATCCCTTGTGGAACGTTTAGATTCTATTTCTCAAAGATCGCTAATGAGATCCAAAATTGAAGAGTACGATAAACTACTTGGAACTTTGGAAGAAGAAAAAATTCTGTCTCTTCAGCGATTTGATGAATTGTCAAAAGAAATTGAAGGAAAAGAATCTGGTCTCGAAATTTCGGCCTTACAAAAAGCGGTTGAAAATTTGAGTTCTCATCTCACGGAATTAGAACGAGGAGGTGTGAATGTGAGAAAGAAGTTTTCAGTTTACCTCGCTTGTATTGAATTCCTTTGTCAACAGAACTCCGATAACAAGTTATTAGATGATGGACTTGACGTCTCGCTAAATTTCGAAGATTGGAAGAAAACGATCTCTTACAATGAGAGGGAAAAGAGCGACATCATTTGCGGGTTACAGAAATTCAGGGAAGGCGTCATCAGGAAATCTAAAAGCATTGAGTCAAAACTTGAAAACGAGTTCGAAAATGTAAATATCAAAAAGGAGGTGTTGACAGAAGAAGAAAATGCGAAGGAAAATCTAGAGGTTAAAGAAAACATGGACGCGAAAATCAGTAACTTGATTCTGAAAGTAAAGGAAGCAAATTTCGAAAAGCAACGTTTGGAAAGTGATCTTGGAGGAGTTAAATCGAAGTTGTTGGAGGCTGAAGAAAAATTGAAAGCTCAGGAAATCGAGATGACTAAATTGGAAATGTACGAAACAGAACTTTCGGAATTAAATGAGAGATTTAAAAAATTGGAAACCGAAAACTGGGAAGTAAAGGAAAAACTGCAGGAGACTACCGAGAAGTTGAACAATTATGAAAACGGTATTGAGTTTATGAAATTCGAAAGCAACTTGGAGTCAAAACTTGCAAAGAAAGAAGCTGAGATTTGTGAATTAAACTCCAAAATCATAGAATTGGAAGTCGAGAACTTGGAGATGAAATCCAGTTTAGCAGAGGCATTACAAAAATTGAACAACTTTGAAAACGGCTCTCAAAATTTGGAAAAACAATTCGAATTGAGTACTAAACTCAAGCAACTTGAAGAGGAAAATTCTGAAATTAAGTCTCAGCTTTCTGAAGTAGAGAAGAAATTAAACTACAGTGTTTTAGATTCTTCGAAACTGAATAACGAACTCGATTCTATATTGACTGAAAAAGAGTCCAAAGTTTCAGAATTGGGCCGAAAAATAAAAGAATTCGAAGACGAAAATAGGGATCTGAGATTAAAACTTGAAGAAGCTGAAAAGAAAATAAACGATTTCGAAACTTTAGAATCAGACAATCAATTAGGAGAAAAAGAAATTGAACTCAATGATTTAAAATTGAAATTCGAAGGACTTAATCTTGAAAATATGGAGATTAAATTTAAACTCGTGGAGGCAGAGAATAAATTGAAAAGTTACGAAGGTCTCATTCAAGCTTCGAAAACTGAGAATCGCTCCATAGAAGATCTGGAATCTAAATTAAAAGAAAGAGAAACCAAAATTAATGAGTTGGTTCAAAAATTAGAAGAGCTCGAACATGTTAATTCCGAAATTAAGTCGCAACTCCTAGAGGCGACAGAAAAGATACAAAATTATGAAGAAGTTGTCGAATCTTTGAAATCCGCATCCAAAAATCTTGAGGAAAAGAATGCAGAAATTAAATCTCAACTAGAGGCAATTGAGAAAGTCAAGAATGATTGTGAAAATATTCTCGATTCTCGATTAGAAGAAAACGAAGCTGTGATTTCTCAACTGAGTTTAAGGATCAAAGAACTCATGGACGAGAATTTTCAGCTGAAGTCGAAAGTTGAAGATGTAGATGAAAAATTGAAAAACGATGAAATCACCATTGAGTCCTTGAATTCTGACGTTCAACGACTTAATGCAAAATTACAAGAGAAAGAAATTGATTTCTCGCATTTGAACATGAGATTCAAGGAATTGCAAAGCATCAATAGCAGTTTTACGAAACTTCATTCGATGAACAGCACGAGTGAAGAACCTTTCGCTGATTTAAAATCGGGTGACGATTTTGTTAAAAGTTATTTAGCTGAAAATGATGCGATTAAGAAACGACTGGAAGATTTCGAGAAGAACGTCTCAATTTTCCGAGAGAATGTAGACCAGCAGAAAACTTTTGTGGAAGGTTTGGAAAATGTTAGTATCCTGAAGAATTCAGCTGAATCTTCACCTTCAGTTCAGAATAAAATGTCAACACCAAGAAAATTCCAGAAACCTGAATGTCATGAATCTCCGAAAACCGCTTTTCAATCATTTAATGATGAAAATGAGTTTACGAGTATATTTACGAATAATAGTTATTTTGAGAAGATGGAAGTTTCTGGAGGAGAAGAAACGGTTATTGAAAATGAGACGCAGAATGAAAGCCAGGAATTTACTGCACCGTCCATGATGATCAATATCTTGAAATCAAATGATGTTCCGACGTTGAAAAGGCGAATTAAGGATCTGGAAACAAGGAATGTACAATTGGATATTCTCTATAAGGAGTTGATAGAGAAAGTGAATGACAAAGGCAGTGAAGAACTCGCAAATGCGGTGAAGGAATTCAAAAATGTAAAGATTTCGTTAGAGATTGAAAATGCGAGGTTGACTGAAGATCTTCAGCAGAAAATTAATGAATCAGAGGAAGTAAAGAATGGAATTCGTGGGTTGAAAATGGATATTGAGCAACTGCAGCAGACGATATATTTACTGAATTCGGAGAACGTGGATCTTACGAGCAAACTCAATGCGGAGAAGGAGAACATTAATAAAGTGGAAAACAGTTCCCAGACTTTAATCAGTGAACTCAAAATGCAGGTCGCTCAAATCAGTGATGAAAAAACTGTCTTAGAAAAAGAGTTGTCACTTCTTAACCAAAAGCTAAACTCTCTAGATTCCACCAATTCGATTACCTCTGATGATGAACTGAAATCAAAACTTACCGAATATCGTCAAAAGATCATCGATTTAGAAACTGAAAACAGAAGGCTGACAGCTGATCTCATGGACAAAATGAAGGAACTTGATTCAGTTAAAGAATGCAAAGCTCTTCAGTATGATCACGAGTGTAACTACAAAGAAAAGAACTATAACTTGGTGAGAGAAAATGAAGAGTTGCAGAATGAAAACGCTGAATTATCCGATGATCTTATGAAGCACATTGACGAATGTGAAATTCTAAAACAGGAACTAGAAACTGCTTCGAAAAAACTAGAGATATATGAGCAATCTCAGTCAAAATCCACAGAGACTGCCGAAAACATAGAAACCATTTTACAGGAGAAAACTCGTCTTGAAGCAGAAGTCGTTGAACTTAAATCTAAGGTCACGCAGCTCTCCATTGAAAAAACAGAGTTTACTTCCAACCTGTCAGTAATCTTCGACGAACTCGAGAAAAACCCAGATGTAGAGAGTCCCTCTATAAATTCCACCCTTCTATCAACGTCCTTAGAATCTCAAAGTCGCCGAGTAAGTAACAGTTTTAGACATGATCTGAACGTTCAAGCCTTGAACAGTAAAATTAAGACCCTCCAAGAACAAGTTGAACATCTAACTCTCTTAAATACAAAATTGAGCGACTTGAAGTTAAGTTCCTGTACACAATGTGCGCATCTCAAAGAATTAAACGAAAATAGAAGAGCCTTGAAGCTTGAGGTAAAGTCCCTGAATAACAAACTAGACGATCTTCAGGTTAAATTCAGGCAAAAGTGCGCAAGCACCGAAGCTCTGAGAATAAAAGCTAACGAGGAATTAAACACAAGTGGCAATGTGACATTGAACGGTAGCATCTGTGAAGGAATGAACATTTCTCTGATGGAAGAGAATATTCGTACTCTCAGTAACGAGAAGGAAATTCTCAAAGAGGAGTACGACAAACTCTCAAATCTCTACCAGGAAAAATGTTCCGACCTAGAAGCGTTACAGGAATCTGGTAGCATAACGTCTCCAACTTCTGGAAGTCCCATGATTTCGAAAAAGAAAGAAAGACTTCTAAAAGTTGAGACCGCCATCAAAGTAGTCGGTGCAGATCTTCAAGAACAAAAGGAGAAACTCTCGAATCTGAATGGCGAACTCCAGAAGTACAAGGAACTTAAAGATCAGCTGAAGATTGCTGAGGAGAAAGCATTACTCCTCGAGAATGATAACTCAAGTTTGTATCACAACATCGAGAGATTGAATGAAAACGAAAAAACGCTGAAGACTGAGAAATTGAATCTGGAAGTTGAATTGGAAACTTTCAAATTGGAGAATCAAGGAAACAAAAAACTCATCGGTAATTTGCAGAAGATTGTGGATGAACTGAATGGAGAGAAAAAATCTTTGAATTGGGAATTGGAAGTTGCAAAGGAAGAAAAAAAACAGTTACTTGCTCGACAGAAGTACGAAGATTCTAACCGTGAAGTGATGGAAGCGACGCTGAAAGAATATAGAGAAAGTATTGAAGACTCTGAAAGAAGGATTAAAGAGATCAGCTCGAACCTGAACAAATTAGTGAATGAAAACCAAGACTTAAAGAACGAAATAACGAGACTACAATCCCTCGTTCAAGAAAATATTGAGAATATTAAACCAGAAGAAGGTAAAAAATATTCTCTGAAAGAATTGGACTCCCAACAAAATTCTTGGAAGGAACTCGAGTCTGCAAAGTCACTGATCATCAAAGAGATGAAATCTCTTACTGCCGAAGTTCCAGACCCATCAAATAAGTCCATTAGCGATCTTTTCCTAGTTTTCCTCAAGACAATAATCTCCAAGGAACATGAGATCATAAAAACTCTTAAAGATGGTTTCGATCAGGAGAAGCTAAAACTTAAAGAAGCTAAAGAGCAAAGCGAAGATGCGGAAAAACGTGCTAACAAATGGGCAAAATCGTTGGAGAATGACATAGAAAAATTACAGTCGGACTTGACACTTTTGGAATCTAAGAATGTGGATTTGCAGAAGCAGATTGAAAGGTTAGAAATTGGATTAGAAGAGACTCAGCATGAGAATCAGAGTCTGAGAGAGAAGGTGGGAGTTCTCGAGGGTGACTACAATGCTCTTCAAGCCGATTTTGAGAAATATTCCAGAAGCGATATGCAAGGAATTAGTATTACTGAAGAAAAGGAAAGAATACAGGCTTCGATTAAAGATAAAGAGATGGAACTTCAGTCTAAAATGAAGCAGGAGAAAGAAGAGTATAATAAGAAACTAGGAGAATTGACACATGCTTTGAAAACTTTAGAAACAAAGAATTTGGATCTGAAGAGTAACGTTGATGGTTTCGAGGCGAACGAGAAACAACTAAAGAACATTATTGATATAAAAAATAACGAAATCTCGAAGAATAATCAGAAAATAAAAGACCTTCAAATAGAATTGGAACAGCTCGTGGAAGCAAATAATAAGCTGAGTGAAGAAAATCTCGAAAAGAATAATCGCATTGAAGAAATCACATCACTTTTGAAGAACAAATGTGATATTTTGTCGGAGTATAAGACAAAATTAGAGACTCTTATGCCTGAGTATGATCATCTGCGTTTGCAGATCGAGGAGAGAAAGCTCAGTGTGGAAAAATACAAAGAAGAAATAGAAAATCTGAGAGCTGAGAGTGCGAGGGAATTAAATCTTTTCAAGGACAAATTCGCGGAGGAAGAGATCAAATCTGCTGGGTTAAATAAGCAGTTGAATGAGTTGAACAATAAAAACGGAGTTCTTCTTCAAGAAATCGAAACAACGAGGGAAAAGTGTATGGAATTGGAAGCGGCAAATGAAAAGCTGATGAGGAAGATTAGAAATAGCACAAGCAATACGAGAGTTGAGAAGGAGATGGAAGAGCTGATGGATGTGAACAGGACTTTAGAGAAAAATCTGGAAGGTGCTTCTAATCGAATCGCAGACTTGATGGACGCGAGAAGCAAAGTAATGAAGGATTTAGTTGATCTGAAAGGAGAGGTAGAAACGGTGAAGAGGGAAAACGAGGAATTGAAGAAAGCTGTTGACGCGTTTAAGTTGAGACACAATTACTCAGACATCATCGAGTTGAGAGGAAAGTATGAGGAACTTCTGCAGGAAAAGAATAGAGTCAAGCTAGAACTGGAAGAAAAGAAGTTAATTTTGGTGCAAAGGGATAAGAAGCTCGAGGAAATTTCTGGGGAGTTGAGAGATTTGAAAGAAAAGAATGAAGAATTAGACAAGGAAGCTGAAGAGTTGGCACAAGTGATTAGAGAAAACGAGACAGACATTGCGAAACTCACGAATGAAAAATATGATCTAGAAGATAAGTGTAAGAAAGAAATTGAGGATCTTAGATCACAGTTGAAACATGCGACGAGTATGAATACGGATTTAAGAGCGCAGATTGAAATTATAAGAAGGACAGAGGTTGGTTGCTTACAGAAAGAGAATGAAGAATTGAAAAGGAAAATTGTTGAGGTTGAAGATAAATTAGAATCGAGGAGTTGTACGAGTTCTAGAAGTACGAGTCCGTTAGCTGAGGTAAGCAAAAGGAAAAAGAGGAGGAGTGATTTGTTTAATCAAAAGAGAAATCTCGATGACGTGAGCGACTCAGGATTGAGCTCGAGTTCTGTTGAGTGTGCATGCACTGATTTGAGGAAAACTGTTGCGGAATTGGGGAAGGAAATAGCTATGAAGAATGGCGTTATCGCTGCGCTAAATGTCCAGATTCAAAGCGAAAACTTCCCATATCAGAAGAAGTGCAAGGAGTTGCATGATCAGGTTCTTCTTCAAAAGAATAAGGTATTTGTAATTTTTTTCTAATTTTATTCGTTATACAGTTTTTAAATTACTGAACCATTTAACTTAATGTTGAATTCCTTAATTTTTAGACTCGACAGCTGCTGCAAGAGATTTCAAATCTGAAAAAAGCCATGATGGATACAAGTGCTCATGAATGCGAGGTTTGCAAAAAATGGAGACTAAACCAAAGAGACCAGTCGGTTCAGTGTAAGATGGAAGAAAAAATATACCTTAGCGGCACAAGCAGTGGCATCGTCGGTGTAAGTTTTTATTTGAGAACATTAACAGACTGGTTTACTAATCTAGGACAACAAATTTTCATGAAGATCCGCTTAACTAAGAAACGAACTGCATGCGGTCATAGAATCCAGAAATCGCTACCGAAGTAGAGTGGACATTACTTTTTTTATTCTTAGAATATTGGAAGAAATAAATAAATTTTCGGATAAAACTTATCTGTTTCAATCGTATAATTTAGTGTCTTTGCTTAGAAATGTAAGTATGCTTTGTTTTTAAAATGTTTTTCGCTTTTTTCAGGAATTTAAACTTATCGAGAAGATGGAAAAGGAAAAGGCCCTCATGAGGCAATTGTGCCGCAGTCGACTTGCGCAAATAAAGCAACTCGAAACGAAAGTCGCAGAACTCTCGCAAACATAAAACTGACAAACGGCTAGTGATTCGCTCATTGTAAATATTGTTCTATTCTTCTTGAATTTCGTTTCTTAAGTAAACTTTTTTTACTATCTAAAAGTAGCATGTAAATATTCTTTAAGGCTCGTCACACGCATTTGATTCGTAAAATTTGACTGTTCTTTTCTGTCGATGTCCAGTTTGCGTCCATAATTTATTTATGATTGAAGCGTCCCTATCGACTATTCACAAGTGTCTTTACTATATGTATGTACATATGAAGTATGTGCCTATTAGATTTATTTAGGAATGATTGCACCAACTTTTCGACGAAAATAAGATTATACATCTCCGATATTTTGTAGAGGACATTTTATATACATTTAGTCACGTGAAGTTTCTAGTTTTTAGATTTAATGAAGTTAATATGTTGACGAGGTAAACTGTTTTGTCTGTAAAATTGGGAAAAAGGAATGGCAAAACATTACTATTTTTTACATAAGTAAAATTAAAATCAAAAGTAACTAAGGAAAGTAAATGAAAAGCTTTTTTAGATATAAAGTGTCAAAGAATTAAAAATAATTTTCCTTTTGGTAGATTTCTCGTCGTGTAACGAAAAGAAATGTAACAAGAATTTCGATACCTAATAAAACTATTTTCATACTTTTTCCAAAAAAGATCTTTTTTTATTGAGTGTAATTGTTTGAATGAAATTGCGTATGCTTTTTTTTAGAATAGATTAAAATTATTTTTTAAGAAGGAATATTAAAGACTTCTATATTGAAACTACTATTTTTGTTTTAATGAATAAGATTTTATTCATCAAATAATCTATAAAATTAGGCACTGGTCTTGGCCTTTTTCGATTTATATCTGGGAGTGAATGAATGAATCTTCCTTTTCTTGATACTTCTATCGAACAGTTCTGAAAAAAACATTGAGATCATTGTTTTAAAGTTCATTTATCTATTTACAAATAAATAAATAAAATTATAGTAACCTTTATCAGGTTCCTCTCCTACTTCGTCTCTGTAATATTGAGCGTCATCGTCCTCTTGTTTATTTTCCTCGTAAGATTCCTTGGCGATTTTCTGCATCAAGATATCAGATTCCTTCTTCGTCTTTTGCATTCCCTTTAGCGATTTTTCCTTCGCTTCCTCCTTTTTCACTTCTTTCTTCTTCTTATTTTCTTCCTGAGCCTTCTTACGGTTTTCTTTCAACTTCTTCTTTTTCTCTCGCCTTTTCTTGATAAGAAGCTTTTCTTCTTCCGTCTTCTCAATAAAATCGTGGAAGAGAACTTCTCCTTCTAATAAGCCGTCTTCGACTTTAATTAACTGGAATAAGTAAAAAAAATGATTTCACGAAGTGAGAAATTAATTTAATACAAAAATATCTTAATTCTTAGGTTTCTAAATTTTATAATTTGCTAACCTGCATAGAAATTCTGGGTCCAAGTTCAAAAAGTCTAATCGCGCTCTTGCCACTTTCATGATTTCCTCTTGAAGATAATTTTTGTGGCAACGTAACATGATTTGCTGGATCGTCCTCACCCTCACTTTCCGAGACAGTCGCTTTCGAAATAAACTCGGAGAAATCCTGACACTTGGAAAGATTCGGAATTTTTGCTTGTACCAATTTCTTTACACTTTTAGAGAGACCAACAGGAACTGCTTTGATCGCATAATGTCTAAAGTCAACCAATTTTGTGACAGGATTATAATTTAAACAAACACAGCGGCGTATCGTACTCAAATTTACCTGCAAATTATTTTTAGAGAAACATATTTGGTGAAAATTGTTCTACTACTTTCAATTAAAAATTAAATTGTGAGAAAAAGAATCAAGATTATTTAATATTTTTACCGTTGCTAAGTTTATGGTGGGAAACATATTCTGGAACATGGAGGCCATAAGTTTCAATTGCATTCCCTCACCGCTAAAGTTGTTTAATACTATGAGTGGAGAATTTTTAAAGACTTCTTCAAACACGTATTGCTTTTTGACTAAAGACACCACGTCTCGAGACAGTGAAAAATTGTGGATTTTGAACGTTAACGTTGGACCTCTTGGTATTCTAGAAAACAATATTAAATAATACTGGATAATTAATTCAGGAAACAATTCAAAACGAAACAAAATAGGATCTATTATTCTAGACTTTGCTGACTTATTAATCATATCTTTGTGAATATTTTTACCTGCACAATTTTAAATACATTCCATTTTCTGTTCTCGTAAAAATACTCATATGTGTAACATGAAGGACACCAGCGACAGAAACGAAATCTTTTATAGTGTTTCGTTTCCTCTCTCTCAGCTCACTGGCTGTAAAAGGTTCCATAACTTTGCGAAAGTCTCTTGTAAGTTCAACAATATGTTCTCCAGGTAAGCCTCTGTGAATTACGAAGGAATGAGGTGCTCGCACAAGTTCCTCACTCTCTTGTGAATCCATTTGCTTATTTCGCTTCACACAACGACCCTGAGTAAATTAAAAAGTGCTCGAATTAATAATTTAGAAAAGGAAAAATTTACACCCTAGTAATTATTTATATTCAACATTTTTAAGCCACTGGATAGCAAAAATAGACAAATTATTCTAAATATCAAGTATAGTATTTATAGTATGTAGTAGGAACTTTAGTTATAGTAAATGAAAATAAATATATTATATCAAACATGCAGAAAATTTTACGTATTTAAAACAGTTTATTGCATAAAAAATCGTTTAATGTGTTCAAAAGCTCATAGACGTAAGGAGTTTTACAAAAACTTAAATAATATAAACAATGTTCTTGTGGTGCTTCTAAATTGATAAAGTAAAATATAATGCTTACCTTTCGACGACCCATTTTTATATATTATTGTCGCGGATAGTTCTTCTAACGCAGCTTATTCTTTTTGTTGAATTTATTGCATATATTTATAAAGTTTATAACATTCCCGTAATCACGTGAAATTAACTAAATTGACAAGATTGACAATATGCACTTTTTTTAGGTTATGTCAAACCCACGTGGTGTTTAGTTCTGGCAGAGACGCTAGATCGCAGCATAATCGATAAAC